>JAUMHL010000017.1:4789048-4802473 GCA_032362345.1 Sandelia bainsii
ACATGCATGTCTTTGGATGGTGGGAGGAAGCCGGAGTACCCGGAGAGAACCCACGCAGACACGGGGAGAACATGCAACAACCATATAAAAACGTTAACTCCACAGTAGTTTTTACTCTTTACATATAGGTCTGACTGTGGCCTACGCTAGACTAATATTTATATAATAATCTGCTTTTGACAGATTTTTTAGTAATTAGATGTTGACATTCACTTAAAAATTCAGTACCAACAATGAACGAAATAGTTTCATTTAGAAAACAAAACAAGCAGGTTCACATATTAGTCTGTCGTTAGCTAACAGAAGCTGTGTCACTTTCACCTTGTCATCCTTCTTGCCTCCCCCTGGACCGTGTCCTCCACTCTGGCTTTGACCCTGGAAGAAGAAGAAATATGCTAATAAAGCTGAGAAGATAGATAAATAACAGGTCGTATAGACCGATCAGACAGTGAAATTCATCCCATAACTGAACTGCTCGTTAGCTGAGCTGTTTACAGTGTAGCTAGCTCACCGCGCCGTTACCTGCTAGCATAGCAAGATTCAGCTAGAATTTATTAATCTTATATCAATGGAAAGATAAACGTTAACGGCATCACCTACGATGAAACATCACGAACAAAGTATGGCATTGACATTAAGAGCTAACGCAGAACAACGACTGCTGCAACCGAGGAAAAACGCTAATGTAGCTAGGCTTCGGCTAGTCGGGTGTTACGTTGTTTTAATTCAGTTGTTTCTTCGCAAATAACACGTAAAACCAAATTACAACACGCATTAACATTTTAAGCAATGTGAGTTATGATTTATTGTTATTATTTATTTATAATAATAAATTTTAGTATATTAGATGTACGAGCAGTTGAGAAATTTGCTTGCTCACTTACCATTGTTACTTGTCGCTCTGAAGTGACGTCAGAGAATACGGCAACACTGTAGGACCAGAAAGTCTAGGTAAAAAAAAAAAAACAAAGAGTAAAATCCGACCTGTCGCTTGACTTATCAGATGGTGATTTTCCCATGAAAGCGTGTTGTGTAAATAATACCCTTCTACACTAATTTGATTTATACATGTAAATAATATTATATTATTGAATTATTATTTATTAATTTATTATTTATAAGTATTTTGATGCAAACATTACCAGCTAAATGACCTGTTACTGATTGTGGTTGTTTTTTAGGTTATTAGGTTAAGTAGCTAGTAGGCTAATAGTATATAGTAATGGCAAATAACTAACTTTTAAAATAAATATATTTTGATGACATCACAGCTTCAAGTCTTGATGCTTTGATTGCCAGTTTATTAAACACTTTAATGAACATCACATGCCATGCCATTGTCATTGTTAATTGTACATTATTGCACAATGTGGCTGATTATTAATCATGTGTCATCCTGGTAATCATACTAAACAACACAAAGTATTACTTTATTGTGTGTTACAGCGATAACAAAAAAAAACCCATTGTGTTTAATGGCAGCCAGGAAATGTTAACTTAGATGAAAGAAGGAAATTTAACAAGGCACGTCAGAAATTGAAATATGACTTGACAGTGTCCTCAATACTATACAAAGTCTTGACCTGGGTGGTCAACAGTAAAGATGAGTTAAAACTAAAGAAATATTTTCTTTCTTTAATTTCATAACTTTGTTCTGTATGTGCACCACATGCCACCTGTATCTCACAGTCATTGTTTTCACATTGACTATTTAATTTGCTTGCTTACCATTTACCCTCTCCTGTCATAGTCATGATAAATCAATTATTATGAACACGGCAGTGACAACGCATTCCTCCCATCCTAATTGATTCATAAACGTAATTATCTAATTGTGCAGGGCTGCCATTGTTAGTGCAGCTAATCTCTCTGATGGGACATGTCTGTACTGTATATGTGCAAAGTCACTGCTTGACAGCCACTGACATTAACATGAGTCTGTATCATTGTGCCCACAGTCTAATGTGAGACTACTGCATATATCACTGCTTTTAGCCCCCAAAATGTCAATTTTGTAACAAGAAAAACACAATAATTAATTCTCAGAATTCCTCGAAATGTAATCAGATATACATTATGTCTTTGCTTAGGTGCAGTCTCCACACACATAACATGCACTCACTGGCCACTTTATTAGGTACACTCTATTTACATAAATGAGGAGGCCAAAACATTAGAACTGCCTCTTAGTATAATGTATTCTAGTATAGCTCCACCACTCACAATGACCTCAATAATAAACATTATAGTAGAATTAACACCCTTCTGAAAGTTTCAACAAAAACTGAGAAATTAAAATCTTGTAAAAGTAGGATCCATGGCAGAGCTGTTGTATTAGAGTGCATTAGATTTTACAGTCATACCTAATAAAGTGGCCAGTGAGTGTAATATTGAACTTTTATTCCTACTGAAACGTGGTGGAGTAACACTAATCACCTCTGCAGCAGAATAGAATCAATCACATTGTCAAATCCCAAATGGCATTACACTGTGTTTCAAATAGTCTCCAACACAGTGGATACAACTGCGGTGTCAGTAACTCTCTGGGAGCTGTCACGACTTGAAAAAAGACCTTTAACAAAGAGTCTTTGTCTGCATCTGTCCGAGTCTCGTCTGCAGCACGCACACACATATTTGTTACAGAGTCACACAAACAGACGGGAACACACAGGCATTAGTTCAAAGCTATTATTATCTGTGTAGGCACAGCTCCTATGACATATTCTCTGATTCTCTATTAGGTAATTTTATGTGTGCGTGTGTGTGTGTAGCGTGCATGTTCATGAATACTGGGAATGGAAAAGCATCTTTCTATATAGTGTATCAGATTATTCTGTCTGAGGGTGAAATTGTCTCCATAGCAAAGAGTGGAGGCTGCTAGATTCAAGTTATTTCTGTCAGCTCTGTATAAGATATTGGATTTCAGTGTTTAGGGATTTGTTCGGATCTGTGTTATTTTCTCTCCCTCTACTGTTAATGAACTGACTTGCTCAATATGTAGCTGCTATTTTAATTTTAGTATTGGTGAGAGAAAAGTGTTCACATAGTACATAGAGTTTTGCTGTAATTATGTCCTGTGCACTTTGTTTCACATTGAAAAATCCAAGGCTCCACAGGTCTGTTGTGTCTAGTTGTTGTTGCTAAGCTATGACTGGAAAATGACTTTCTGGGAAGGAGTTACAAAATGGATAATTACATTATGTTTCTTCTTTTTATACAAATGTATTATTTTTTCTGCAGATAGTATTTTCTTGAAGCCATATGCGATCTGGATCTCACCTCCTCCTTCTCAGTTTATGTTGTTAACAATAGAGGATTTTTGCAACAGATGGCTCGCGGATAAAGTAGTCTTACAACCACTGGAAAGCATCCCAAAAAAATCACAATGACCTTGTAGAAAAAAATCTTGTCACACACTTTGCAGGTTTCTAGGTTGTTATTTTATCAAGAAAACCCCAAATGCAGGTTCTTTCTCTGTTCTCTGGAAACCAGACACAATGAACTCACACTTCCAAAAGCTCAGCTGGTAATTTCGGTAAAGGTGGACCTGGGTGGACCTGCTGCTCTGTAATTTCAGACTCATTTCAGGTGCTTTTACAAATAGATTGATGATTCCTTTCTACAGCCAGCATAACATAGTGTCCACGAGTTGTTCTTGCTCTGGGCTTCTTGAAGGTTTCACACCAAATGTATGTTATTAAAAATTACATCTTTTTCTC
Source organism: Sandelia bainsii (assembly GCA_032362345.1). NCBI lineage: Eukaryota > Metazoa > Chordata > Actinopteri > Anabantiformes > Anabantidae > Sandelia > Sandelia bainsii. The sequence goes on from JAUMHL010000017.1 coordinate 4,792,768, forward strand.
TTTTGTCCTTTTTGTTTGCTGCACTTACTGTGAGTCCAGACTACAGGATAGAAAAACTAATAAAAAAATGTAACTATAATCAAATATTCAGCTCTGGGACGACTTGTTTCACTTCATTTATATCAATAACAACCACCTACAGGACTGGACAACACTAGGGTGTGAAAATGTCCTCACGTCTTAGATAATGTAAAGAGCAGTGTCAAACATTAGGTTCCATCCCATTCAGAATACTATCCATTCATCTCAACATAGGTCTGTTGTTGTTGTACTCAGGTTCTTTCGGGGGTTTTGTCTTCTATTTATTGTGATAATGAATAAAATCAGAGCCAAAGATAGTGGCCATTGAATGGGATGTAATATAGCAGAGAAACATTTGTCTGAGTCATGAATGAGGTGAATGAGAGTGTCATTGATCGTCTGATTGGAAAATTATGTGTTCTGCATTGAAGCAAAACATTACCCATGAATTGGACTGCTTTTCCATTTTCTCCATAACACTGTCTTTTATGTAATAACTACTGTTAGACACAAAACCAAGAAACACCCATTTTATTAAACTTTTTCTCTCATTAACGCTTCTTTACAGATACAACGTGGATGTGGGCAGAGTCATACTGAGTATAAAGTACTGCAGATGAGTGGAAGTTGTGGTTAGGTGTAAAGTAGTGTCAGGTCTTTAAAGCGACGATACAAGGGCTCGAGGCAGGCTTTTTTATCACCATGGAAACTGATCTCCTCATCGGGGAACATTCCAGCACGCCAGAGCCTGGTCCAGATGTGAGACTCCAGCAAACTATCATACTATCATGCATCTTTCATGTAGCATGCCAAGTCAGGAAAAGTGGTTTGATTCAAAGCCATAGCTGAGGGTCAGTCCTCTGGTTGGATGTATTATGTAATCATGAATTCTTTCTTGTATTCTTCCTTCTTATCATCATTGTCAGCATGTCCTTACTAGCCTCATCCTCCCAGCCTTTTGTATCCTTTGAAAATTATTCACACTGGTTCCCCTATCTGTCCACGCTAGTCTCTGCCAGCCGGTTGTTCATAATGCCAAGGGCGCCCACACCTCCTGAGAATCCGTTCTGATGGGAACTGGAGCTGGGCTGGCGCGGGTGCCCGATGGCCATCTCCGACAGCTGCTTCTGCATAATGGCTAGGTTCACCTGTGGAGGTGAATGACATAAAGAAATCAACAAATGAGGAAATATTTGCTGTCTGTGCTTGGAAGGGGCATCTGTGAAAACCTAAGACATAAGACGATGTTGTTGGTAGGAGCATCTTATTTCACAGGTGTGATACAAAGCTAGCAGATGGTGTTTTTCCTCTCCTTTCGTGTGTCAATTTAAGTGAACAAAGACAACAAATGCTAAACAAGTGTGACTGACTGACACAAGATATTGAGTCTCCCACTCACTAACCTAACCTAAGAGTTACATGACCATGTTGCAACAGAGTTCTTCCTATAGATCGTCAGCATTCAGCGGTCCCTGACTGAAAATAAAAAGGTCAGCATGTTACCTTGTGCAGCAGCATTCTGAAGTCTGTGAAATGTCTGGTCTCCATCTCTTTCCCTTCATCACTCTCTCTGTTCTCACTCTCTTACACTCTCCAAAAGTACAACGTGTACAAATCCATTTTCTCAGGCTGTACAGGTGTGCTATTAAAGAGTCTGTTCACAGACAGACTGGCCCGAGAATCAGACTGAACTGGCATTTTTCTTTCACTTCATCCATTCAAATGATATGTAAATTGCCAAACAAACTGGTAGACCAAAAGTTGAAGCTGTGGCTGAATCAAACTTTGTACAAGCTGTTATCTGATTATAAAATTGGAGACGGTGTTCAAATCTTTATTATTGTAACAATGACAACAGAGGTCCTGTAACGTTAAGGAAGTACTTATCGTAACCAAAACCATAGTCTTCTTACTAAACCTAACCAAGTAGTTTTTGTGCCTCAGCATAACCAAACCCTGACACATCATAAACAGATCTTTGTGATTGTTATTCAGGACAGTCTTGACCAAGGACTACGAGGACAGTAGAGCAACACACTGTGAGTTACATGTGTTCTCTTTTCAGTCTGATTTTTCAATCTTATATTTGCCTACCCTTATGGCAAATCGGCACTATTAAAAGCATGCCAAATTCAGTATCAGCAGTTTTCACTTTCAATACACCATCTGGATGTACGTTACAGACAATTATCACTGGATTACTTTGACGCTGAAGAAAACTTTGATGATTTTCAGGAAGGTTCTGTGGTTATAACAAACACCTTTTTTTCTATGATCTCTAGGATTTGTGGATGTACCAAATGTCCTGGCAAACCAATCATCCAGTAGTTGTCACGATGATTCACCCGAAACCCTACTGTACATCAATCCACTTGTGTTACTAAATAAAGACGCAGGGTATCCCTAAAGTCATAAGTATTTATTATCTGGGAAACCTGAAAGTTTTTGTGCCAATCCTTTTAGCCTAGACAGGTGGCTCTTATCAAAATATAATATTTTGTATATTGTATATATTTTTATAAGTCATGAGGAATTCCTGTATTGATACTGGTGCTGCCACAGAGAAATCAAAATTCAGTGCAGCTAATAATGACAACTGAGCAACTGAAGAAGGACTTAATGACTGCAGTTAATATGAGTACGAGATTACTGACTGCTCTTTCTGCTACCCATGCGAGCAGTTAAATTAAATTACATTACACAAATTGGAATTAATAACAAGTGTAATAACATGGGATTATATTAGGCACAGCCCAAGCTGTCAGCCACAACTGGCTGCAAACCTGCAGCTCTTACCTTGTTGGCTGCTAAAAAGTCCCTCATGGAGATCATCTCCCCAGACATCCTGCGTCCATTGTCAGTCTCGCTCTCGTTGATGGCGTCTGTCTCAATGGACGGGTCTCTACGGGCACGCAGGTGACCTGGGGCCACCACGTTCCGTCGTGGGTGCCTGTGTGGATGGTGACCCCTCCTGGGGAAACAGCAGCGACAGGGGGCCTCCAGCCTTCTCAGCAGCCAGTTGAGGACTTGCTTGATGACGATGGAGATGACGTTGAAGAGTGAGTAGATGCAGCAGACGCCTGTCAGGATGAAGAAGAAGTTGCCCAGCCGGTATGCGGCGGTGGCGTGACCCTCGTAGACGACCCTTTGGCTGCTCACCATATCTCCAAAACCGATGGTGCTGAAGGCCACAAAGCAGAAGTAGAGCGAGTCCAAGTACCCCCAGCCCTCAGTTGCGGCGTACATAAGCGAGGCGCAGCAGGACACCAAGATGGCTGCTGCTCCTAGAATGAGCATGACACAGTAGACTGAAGGTTTCCAGCCAGCAAGATCCTCACCTTTTCCTCCTCCACCTGCTGTAGCTCCACCTGCTCTGTTTCCCTCCGAGACTCTACGACCGTTTTGCGGCAGCACAGCGTTGTTATGGCGTCGTTTGTGACAAGACTTGAGGACGACGGCAATGATGGTGATGACACGCTCTAGAAAGAGATTGAAGAAGAGAATGGTGGCCGCACAGCCGAGCAGGCCATAAAACATCAGGAAGACTTTTCCTCCAATAGTGGCAGGGGTGGTCATCCCAAACCCTGGGATACATACAAAAAACATTATGCAATAAGAATAAATCTTCACGTAACACTGGTGTTGAGATGAGATGAAACAGAGAGTATTCTTTCACATTAAAGCATTAATTCTACATATGATAAATGCGTAGTCTTATTCAGTGTTTCAGTTTTTCCCTCATACACACACTTCAGTGTTCAAAGTTAATGAATGGATTATTTGTAGACTAAATGAGGGTGTTGCTTCTAGGTGTTTTGACTCACCATTAAAACCAAACTCACTTCCTCTCTGTCATTAACAAAGACATCTAATTGCTGCTGTCTTCTTCTTCCAAGTGAATATTTTACTTTCTGCTTCATTCCACTCAGTTGATATTAGTGACACGCTCTCCCTCTTTCTCTCTGACACACTTAATTTTAAGAGCTGAGGTGTTTTGAGTCCAACCACATCACTGCAATCAACCCCAAATTTTGGGTTTGTCACTGTAAGTTTCACAGTATTCCCCACAGTTATTTGGCGACTAAAAGACCCAGCGGAGCTGCTTCACATCTCAATTTGATCATCTTATTTTTAAAGGTTTCAACCTGACTGATGACACCCCGAGGGAAACCGAGATGGTGTTTGTGTGCGACTTTTCCGTTGTTCTGTCTCTTGTGAACTGGCAGACGAATAAAAAGCGAGTCAAAATGAGAGGTCTTTCTATCGACTGTATCAATCTCAGTGTCTCCTTTTCATCGCTCATTTAACACTGAAAGCCCAGTGATGCATTTCCTGTCTGTTTGCTCTCCCTTTTCAGCTGCGATTACAGTTGCATGTATCATGTATTGCTACGTGACAAATTGATTGATTGCAGATATAGAAGCTGTAAATTCTTACAACACAAACACCTTTTTCACTAGAAAAACAAAGATATAAGTTACTGTATTTCTATTGATGAACAAGGTAGTGTATGTAACTAATTGCGTCTTTGTTAGAAGCGGGCTTCTTGTAGAGAATTTGATTGCCTCCACATTCAAATTGGTTATCAAGGTGCTAATTGAGCTTTGAGTTTTCTTCCAAACACAACGATAAAGCCAAATTGGCTTGATTTTATAGACACATTTTTCTTTTCTTCTCAGCCTGGTTAAATGTGATTTTGATGAGTCATTTGGTCTGTTTAAAGAAATATACATGAAAGAAAGAAGAGAAATAGTGTCTTACTGTGTCAATATGACACCTGTGTCATGCTGGCTGTCGGGAACAAAAGCTCACAAAATAGTGGGTGTTAATGGAGGTGCTGGGTTGTGCTAAAGAGTTCTGACTTTTTTTTCTCTCAAAAACACTCTCAAGAAAAACATGACTGTATGATATATTTCTTCTTGCTAAAAGTTACATAAGATTGATATATACTGTATATATATATATTTATCACCTACATATATACATGCCCATAGTCTATGTATGTAGCTACAGCCAGCAGCGAAGTTAGCAAAAATGGGGAAACAGCTAGCTTTACACTGTAAATTCCCCTTTCATCACCTTCACATCCTAGCTTTCTCAGGCGTTATCATCTCGTCAAGTCAAAAATAGTAGCTACAGCACATAAACCCACATACAGTCACAATTTGTTGTTTCCATATTTCAGTTTTTGATCAAACTAACTGAATGTATTCTAATACAGCCTTAAAGAGTTGCAAAGCTTTTGCTTTTGTGCTGTTCTATATTAGTATTAGATTTTTTCTTTGAATTATATCCTTAACAGATACAGTGGACCATAGGATTATGTCATGACCACCAATTTGAATTGATTCAACATTGTTTGTAAGAAATTGTTTGTCAGTTTGCCACAATAGACAAGTTTAAATACTACAAAATCTTCTTTAGCTTTGGCATGAAGTCTTTAGCTTTCACCCATCACTAGCTGCTCTTTAACAGAATTTAAGGCTCAGTGATTGGATGGTGCCAAAATGCACCTTGTACTAGGCAAGGTTTACTTCTTCCCTGATTTCAGTCTTGTTCTTTCCGCTTTTTATTGAATAATCATTTATTCTGTAATACAGCTGTTTGTCTGTTGGACTGACAATTAAACTGAGTTTCATGCTGGCGGAAGACTTGTAAGTGCTTCAAATGTAAATTATCTGAGGGGAACGTGAAATCTCTCCTCTGCAGCAACTCTAGAGATGGTACATATATTCCCCCAAAAATCAAAGTGCTGTTTTAAATTGTCCATATAACCAGTCACTGTATAATGCTATCAACTACAATAAATTTTAACCTAGCTTTTTTTTGTTATTGATGAATAATAAAACTCTAAACATAAGAATTTGTGCGTGCTTATATATTCAGAGCACACATACACTGAAGTATATATACTATAATCAACAGATGCAATTCTATTTTGTATTTCTCTGTGTATTCATCCAAGCTCTGATGCACACAGTACTCTCCCAGATAATGCAAAATCATTCTGTGGTGGTGAAGGGCTTTATCTGAAGATGAAAAGGATGCAGCCTGATTCCTTAGATTGACAAGATTACATTAAATATTAGACAGTTTCTGCTAGTTGACTTGAGGCAGCTGGATTCAGAGCAACAGGTGGGCTTACAGTATACAGTAATTCTGCAGGGGGTTGCAGCAATGATGACATCATCAGATGGTTTTATGATGATGCATCTGCCCTCTCTAAGAGCAGAGATCTGGCATCCAGTCTTGTTACATGATTGGTGAATGCATTGTTGCACTGTTCGTGCACGGTACAATGGACTACTTGAGCGAAAGATGTGACAAAGTTGGTGTCTTTGCTATTCTCTCAGAGGTCTCAGACAAATGTGCTGAGAGGCAGCAGAGGAAACAGTTTCTTGCTTTATAAAGACAGAGCCTTTGTCGAAAATGTGATCAGGTAGGTAACTGGCTTGTACACAGTAGCCCTGATCATCCATCAGCACTCCTTTGATTGAAATGGTGAAAGCCTAAGCCAATAATCTAGTCAGAGGGCCTGTCAAACTCCCAGCCATTATTGATCAATTCACTCCAACCAAAAATGCTGAGATTGTTCTAATCATCAGGTATAAAAAAAGTATCGAAAAACTGCTCAAGAGGTTTATTGTCACCAAGCCTTACAGTGCTTTTGCTTAGAAGGACGGCTTTGTTTCTCTACTCTGTCTTCCATACTAACGCTGACACCTGCAGTGATTTTAGACAGGAATGGAGAAAAAACTGCCAATCAAAAATCTTGCTTTGAAACAGACTTTAAATTGCATTTTGATGTTGTTGTTGTCATGTGGAGCTTTGTTTAACTCACAGAAACAGTTTGCAGGTACTAAAAGTACCTGTGGACATAAAAACAATAAGCCAACATCATGATGGGTAAAGAGAACTTATTAACTAACATTAATTATGACTTCTTTTTATTTGGTTGTGCTACTGAAATAAATGGAAATAAAGATGCCAGAACAATCACTAATGTTAATAGTTACACCTGCACTTTCTTTGCTATGACTAGTTAAATGTTCCATTAGAAAAAAAGTCCATTGCACACAATATATTTTGCTGCTTCATATGTTTTAGTCCCTTTGTGTGAATGTTTGATTGTTCCGAACCTGGCTGCTAACACCCTTTCAAAACAAAATACAGTGAGGGAGCAATAAGAGTTTAGTCATTGTGGCTCATGAAAAGAGGAAGCAAACGGCCTTGATGTGGGAGAGTTTGTTACAGTATTTGCAAATAAAGGAAAACTAATGCAATATTGTATAATGCCATAAAAGAAGCATTACATGATACATTGTAAGAATAGATATGTTTTCAGAAAAAAAAGTGACGGATGTAATTGGGAAACTGCATTTTTACGCCGTTTTTAAATGCCCGTTTCTCCATCTCACCAATGGTTGATACCACAGTTCCCACGAAGTAAAAAGCACCGGTGAAGTCCCATCGAGGTCTGATTGTGTCCACGCGGATCCCCGCTACGTTCGCCTCCTCGTAATCCCTGAGGAAGTTATTCAGGTCTTTCTTACTCAGGTTATACTTCTGACTGAAATGCTCGAACCTCTGCGCCCAGCGCTCCTTCGCTTCTCGCTCTTTTGGCTGCTCCAGCGCCGAGAAGACGGCGGCCCCACACAAGAGATAGATGATGATGAACAGTGCCAGCAGAAGGAACCTCGCGTTATCCTCGTTTATTGGACCGGAGCCGCTGCAGCAACCGCTCCTACATGCCATTATTTTGCTGTTGTCACCGTGGTGCAGCTGCAGTGAAGGACCTGTGGCATGGTGGTCTCGAATTAAACGCAAGGTCCTCGGAAGAAACGTTAACAAGACAATCTTTACAACAGAAAAGTCACATGTAATATAAATAAGTGGTCATGTAGTCTTTAACGGAGTTATCCAAGCCTGTGGATTTGTCATTTTGCTCATGAGCATCTGCAGACAAAGTCCGACAAACGCGTCTCCGCCGGCCGTACTTTTAGGTCCAGGTTGCCAAGATGTTCTAGAAACAAGAGAGATCCGCACAGCAACCTGTGGATTTCGAGTCGTGCTGCTGCGCTCTTTAGTCCTTCCCCTCCAAAGAAGTCCCCACCCCAGAGCGCGCGTTTTACGCACCGCGGATGGACCACCAACATGCAGCAACTTATAGCCCGTGTCCGTTCATTACCACGTGTGAAGTCTATTTTGACTTTTTGAAGTCTGCTAATTGTAGAAGTAATTTCCACATTTCAGCTTTTAAAAGGCATCACAGAAATCGAATCTGATAATGAGTCCCTAAATGGCCTGAAAATGTTCTGACGCCAACTTAGCGGGGTCGGATTCTGACAATATAGAACGCGTTTGCATAGTGAGATCAATATCTCTTGACCTTTCCGAGCGCTGATGAGGGATTCATACGCCCGGACATGCTTACCCGGGGACGATGTGAGCAAATGTCACCACGGAACGACGCGTCGAAATACATTATTCAGGATTACACGGACAACAAAAGAGCTATTTCGGTAAAACTGTGAATTTAACAAACAATGACGCGTGGGAGGCCATTTCAGGACCACGGACAGAGCAAGAGCAGCTTTTCTAGGTCACACTTGACTAAGTCACGAGATAGCTATTTTTAGAAATTAAGTTTGTTAGAACTAGACTATTTTAAACAAGTACTGCACAAAGTAATTTAAACACATACAACTGACTCAGTATGTAATAATTAAACAATAATAGGTCAACAAATGAAATTACCAAAACGCACAGTACTACAATGGTGAATATTATCATTAGCAGCCTTTAAATACAGAATTAACAGTTTAGCAATTAATAGAGGTCAGTTGTTATTTTTAATGGTAAGATTAACATATTCAAAACTTTCTTTTTCCAGATACAAGAAGTCAATGTGAAATCAGTACAGCTCAGGATGATAAATATATGGTAAGACAGACATACAATACACATCTTCACTCACTCAGATAACGTGCACATCGTGACTGATTTTATAGCTTATACCACACAGCAAAGGCTGGAGTGTTGTTTCTCCACTCATAGCAGCTGATATGGCTCTGACGTGGTGGTTACAAAGCTATCAACACGTGATTATGTGTGCCGGACATTGAGACAAAATGAGTTTAGAAATGACCTGTGACTCAGAAGCTAGAGTAGTGTCTCCAAATCACAGAGAAGGAGACACCGAACCCCAAGTTGCATGTTGTGTGTGTGTGTGTGTGTATGTGTCTCACTTTAGATGAAAGCCGCTGCGAGTGAATGTAGTGCTGACTCACTTAAAATAAAAATAAAACAATTCTATCTAAGATAATTCTATTTACAGGTATTTCAGTAATTCAGGATTTGAATTTTTAGGCATACAATATTATACTGTACTACTACTATACAATATACTACTGCATATCTGTTGTTCTGTTCTAGTATAGCAATAGTATAATATGACCAACTTGTTCATATTATACATATGAACAAGGAGTACAATATACTACAATACTATAAGACAGTAGGCGGCTCGTGACAAATTTTTCAGGGAGGGCAACTTTTGCTGTAAAGGCTAAAATGACCCGTTCAATGTCTGGGAAACTAGACATTGTCACACTGCACTTAACAATTTGTTTTTTCTGATACCTGCATATAGCCAGATTAACCAGTAGATGGAATCAACACAAAT
>JAUMHL010000017.1:4802573-4826089 GCA_032362345.1 Sandelia bainsii
GTAGAAAGTATCAAAAACAAATATTTCAGAAAATACAGGAACTAAAATAGAAACTAGATGCAACAAAAGTGAATACAACTGTGATCACTGACACACAAGATGATAGAAAACCTGAGTGCATAAATTATTAATCTGCACTAATCTACATAGTTGTTAAACTGCTGATGCCACTCAGATCAGAAAAAACACTGTTGTAATGGGAGAAGTGGTTTGTTGAATAATCAAATCCAGCTGATGTACGTAGCTATGCACGTAATGAACGTTTTCATAAAGCTCATGCACCTTCTGCTGCTCACCTGCCCGCTCTCCCCTCATGCAGATACTTGCGCGATGAGTTTACCTTTGTCATCGTTAGGGAAAAGTCTGTTCAGCCTCTCCAAAGCTGCAGTGGTAATACAGTCAGACATTACATCTGAAACTGGGACGAATTCAAAGAAACGTTCCTGCACAGCGTCGCTCCTGTAGATAAATCTTACACAAGCACCGAGTCTGTGTAGAGACGTCCGTGGTCTCATGTGCTTGTATTTCTAAAAAAAACGTAGCTGATTTCACCTCCATGTTGTGTCCCTGGTAACTGATAGCATGAAATCCAAAAGTTCATCCTGTGCAGCCTGTGACGACATAAACACGGTGGTTTTCAGTTTCTCCTCAAACACTTCGTCTAGCTACGCCACTAAGTTCACAAAAAACTCCAGTGTTGCTGGAGACTCACTTTCATCTTTGCCTCTTAAGTCTAATTAAACAAGGCACAAAACTTCACACAGTCTGTAAGACGAACCTCATGGTTGTGACCGCGCTCGACCTGTAGCTCTCATCCAGCTGTGTGTAGATGTTGACCCGCACACGCTGCTAGCCGAGTTATCCGCTCATAGCAGCTCAGTGAAAAACCTTGATTAAACGTTTTACGTATCTTTGAAGATTCTTGTTTTATGTCTAGATTTGGTCTGGGTGGTCTTAAGTCTTTAGTTGCCAATTTATCCTGATTACTACAATGACTGAATGGTATTTTTCATAAAGATTTAATCGAGTTGCTCTGAGGTGAGCTAACGTTAGCCATGTTGACCGTTAGCTTGCTGCTCCCGCTAATTGCAGCACCGCGTTACGTATGAATACGTATGACGAAAGCACGTTAGTACGAGCAGCCCCGGAACGCATTGCAGCGTCTGAAATTTTACATGACAGTCTATGCCCTTGTGGACTAACCGCCCCTGGGCTATAGTCTATATATTGTAGATAGTACTAGAAGAGAATGGAACAGCATAGCTTACAGTATTTGTATTTTACTGTACTATACATAGTATTTTATAGTGTATACAGTATATCATGTATGCTATGCTATAGCATATAGCACTATGCTATAATATAGCATCTCTATAGCATCGCCTAGTACAGTACTAGTACTGTACTGCACTAAACTATACTGTAGCATGCTATGTAATAATATTAACCCATTGTAATATATTGTGTTTTACTGCACTATAGCGTTATACTGTACTACTACTACTATACTTTTAAAGTCTCCTAGTGATTCTGCTTTTATTTCCTGTATCTAGACTGTGTGACCAAGTAGTCTTGATGACTAGCTGTGTGCTGCATATTAGTATTAGATTCATTTACCATTCAGTTCATGTTTTATAAAGCACTGGTGATTACTGTGCTGTGGTGGTTTTTATAAAAAAATAGAAACCATAGTCAAGCTCCATATGTTTAAAGCTTCCCTTTAACTGTGTGTTACCAGCATGTCAGGGTCAGTTCATTTGAATTCTTGCAATAACTGTTTCATTAACAGTTCATTTACACCACTACATACAGTGATACAAGGATAGTGTGCAGGCATGAGCCAAGCAGCCGCACATGGCAGTCGGTGTCCTAAGTTCCTTGAATCTGAATCTTGAATATAAGGAGCTTTGTTGTCATCACCTAGTAGTGACATTAATACTTTTGCAGTACATGTAAATTAAATTGTGTTTCCCAGTGGCTACAGGTGAGAAGAAAAGTAGTCTGGTTCTGAGAAATACAAAGTAGAAGGACATGAAATAAGCACATGTAAAAATATATCATCATCAGAGCTTCACTAGTTGCTTTGCAGAATGCTTTGTTGAGCATTTGATAACTTTCTGTATTTTATTAATTACATGCTTTTTTCTTAGTTGATGTAATGACATTGTTACAGCTTCACTGCTGGCGACAAATGCCAAGGTCATAGCCATTTGTCATCAGCCTCTACCATTTGTAAGAGGGCACTTCACTTTACCAAGGAATATAAGGAGCGTCATTAGGTTAGCGCTTTGATCTTTTGCACACAGACACACAAATGCACATACAAATATACCAGATTTCTTAAGCAGGAGATTAATTTAAGCTCTTGGGTTTACAAGCATCCACACTGCTGAATTGTCCTCAAGCAAGACACTGGATCTGAAAATCTGTAAGTAGCTCTAGGGTGGTTGCTCTGTAACCGGCTCTAACCTTTGGTCTCCCTGTGGAGTGCACAAGAAAAAAGAGAATATCTTAGTGGAGCAAGGGCAGTAGTCCTTATTAAAATTTTATATCAGAGCACAAAAGATCCCAAAGGAAAAATCCCAATCTCCAGCTTGACTGTCTTACATCATGGTGAACTATTGTTACTTCTTATATGGCTCTCATGCAAACAGCATTAGCTGGGTATAGGTGTGGATCAACACCCAGTGTTACTCTGGGTGTATACTCTGTATTTAAAACAGTAATGCTATATTTAAACCTTTACTGAAGGTTACTGAATCTGCCTATTCTGCACAAATATCTTAACTAACAGCAGCAATACATGGGCTGGTCTCTAGTCCAGGGAGGCAAATAAAATAATACAAACAGTGCGGGTCGAGTTCATGTGCAACTGAAGTGAACAGGTGATCCATTCATTTAGCACAGCTGGAAAAAGTAGAAACACAGTAATGCAAGTTCACACTTGATTAAACCAAATTAGGTGATTGAACAAATCAGTTGTGCAAGTTAAATTAAATATACTCTGTGCACTGTAGACTATTATATACTCTTCATTCATTAATTCAGTGCCTAAACTAGAATAATCTTTTTCTAGTTGAAGTGAGGTACTACATCCCTGCTGATTTGACACTTAACTATAAAATGTTTAACAACAGCACTATCCCACTTTAGCTGGATATTGAGTAGCACTAGTAGTGTTGTATTTCTTCTTCTGTCAGCATGTGTGTGTGTGTATGTGTGTTGCTTTTTTTTTAAGTGGACAACAAGAAAACAATTGGAAATCTTATTCCATTTTAATTAAATCATAAGATTCAATTGAGTTTTGGTGAATACATTTACAGCATGCACCTCTCTCTGTCTCTTTCTCTCTGGTAGGGAGGCATCCATCCAGTGAACACGGGGTAACCATAGTAACTAGAAACTAGGTTACAAAGTACAGCATATAAACATTAGTAAAGTGCACAAGAGCGAACAGTTCGCTTTCTCAGACGGCCAGTTTCTGTCAACTATATGTTCCAGGAAACTGCACAGACTTAAAAAAAAAAACTAAACTATTTGTTTGTCATCCATTTTTAAAGATTTCCATCATCAGGAGGAACCAGAGGATGTGAGGCTGAGTTGGGAAAATGCACAACAACACCAGACTAATCCCTTAATCCTCAGATGTTATAATTACAGAAGAATACTTCCAATTAGAGCTGTAAACCAAATGATACACACATACGGTATTTACCATTCGTTCACCCAAGTTTGCATAACACATGAAATTCATATTAAAATGCCTTAAGTTTAGTAGTGTAAGAGAACATTTTATTAATGTGGACCAGTTAATAGATTAGAATAGAACAGAAGCTGGAGGTGCATAAGAAAAGTCTTCCACTTTTGGCATTTGCCATATGTCAGGTGATGATTTGCATTTTTCTGTGAAGCAGTCTCTTTTCTGGTCTCACCTTTTCTGATGGAAATGTGAATGTGCTTGTTCTAGAAAGGATTCAGTTTTTGCTACCTAGTCTATTGTGTTGGACTAAAAGCTGTGGGCTTTGTTTCTACTGCACAGCAGTTGTATCAGACGGCAACAGAGCTGGGAGACATTGGGGCTAGTTAACTGCTTTATCCGCTGTGGCAGATTTTCATGTGTATTTTTGTGAAGAAAAGCATATACTCTGTGCACATGCATTGTGAGAGAGATGTGTGACTACAGTATGTGCTTACTTAGGTGTTGGTGAGTGTGTGGAAGGCCTTTATCTCCACTGCCTTTGATGCGCTCAGCTTTTTCTTTTTGGGTTTTGTGAAACACTGGGGGTGATAACATTGTGGCACATTGCTGTCCCAAGCCAGTAAAGACTGCAGCCTCTTCAGTCTACTGTAACATGATAAGGGAGGGATAATGAGACCATCCCATTTGAGGAGAAACAGGAGAAGTTGTCTTCAAAGCTATATTAGACAGTTGGACCTGTTCTTCTTTCTGGCCCCTGTGTGATCAGCACACTCAAACAAATGATTTGTCATCCCCTGGAAGGAGATGACAAATCATTTGTGGTAAGTCACCCTGACTAATGTAATGTCTTCCAACACTGTTTCTTCTTATATCTCAAACAGGACTAGTACACTATGCTGTGAGCACCTATTAGATTACAAACAGGACTATACTTACACTATCTAGTTATTGGCATGTGTACTCTAGCCATTAGTAAACTTTGTGCTGTTCAAGTCACAATGGTTGTTTAGTTTATATACAAAGCTGATTTAGAATAGTTATGTGTAATATTTCTTTAGCCAAGTATTGGCTGTTTGCAGATGATGAATGTTAGTGATCTCCTGATTTTTCCCCTAGCACCAAAAGACAGTTTTCACTTATTCTGTGAACATCTACAGCATGGATTTGCACGTATTCATGATTCAGATCATCATGTTATTATTATCACTGTTCGCATGCTGACATTAGCACTGAGCTCAAAGCACAGCTGTGCCCAAGTACAGATTTATAATATTGGTTAATGTGGCTGTACACTCTTAGAGCTGTGACACAACAAGACCACATCAAATAACGAGAGACGTCTTACACTGACTGTTGTGTCACCTTCATACGGGCCATAAAGTGCATTGCACTAGGAAAAACTCTCTGTGCCAGCAGGATGTGGTACTTTGTATTGTATTGTACTTTGTACAACCAGAGTGGTCTCTCTCAACCCTCGATTCAACATGCTGAATTTGCTGATTGGCCGACCATCAGCTTAAACTAAATTGTTGTTTCTGTGCTGGGGGGGTGATTACACCATACTTATAAAGGCTTATGTCATAACTGATGTGCACTGTGTGACAAAGGAGGTATAAATCTGACTTCAGTCTTGTGTTTGATAAAGCAAGTGCTGTTTTTCTCTATCAGATATTATTAAGAACGTGATTCAAAGAAATCACCCTGCACTTTTTATGTCCCTTCATATCCTCACCAAAATGGACTCTAAAATAGTTCTTGCTGCCAAGTTGATTCATTTTACTCTCACATCATTTTACAGTAGATCCATCACAGGGCAGATTCTAACACATGCGAGATGTGTGATCACCTTTTAACATATGGAGCACATCTACAACTCAATATGTGCTGTAAAGCATAAACAAGAAAGCGATTACACTGTACAAATTATTCAGTTGATTGTTGCAGTGGTTGAAGGCCTGAATAGACTTTATGAATGCACCAACATATGTTAAAGATAGGTGCAACCCCAACACTAAAACTTTTCCTTGGCCAAAACTAGCATGCTGCTTCCCTCTCGTTTCACAGCAGAGTCAGAGAGCACACAAACTTTACACAAGTCATTGCTGCAGTATCTTGCACAAAGAGACAAGCACTTGGTAGATGCTTACAGACACAGAGGGACAGGTTCCTTAGTTTGAAAAACTCCTCCTCTTTTCAGAGGGTCTATTTTTCCTCTATTGTGTTTATTGTGTATTGTGATTTTCTATGTTAAATTCCTGGTATCAGACTGAACAAACTTTTGAGGATCCTTTTCACATAAATTGACCTCAGTTTTGCAATGCTAGTATTGATGTTATAATGCATTTGTACATGCATTTCATATGTAATCAAACAAAGTTCAAAGGGGTACAACACCACATTCTCCCTTTTCTTATCTCTCCTCTGTCTCAGTGAATCAGACATATCATAAAACACCCTAAAAGACCACACACAGTGTTTTGCCCTCTGTGGCGATGTCATGGAGAGGCAGGCTGGTTTCCATGGCTATATCCAGTGGCTGACCCTTTGATGTGTCATAACAGCTTTTCCTGCCCATGTTTTACCACACTGCCCACAATAGTCCTCCGATGTTTCATCTAGTGATGGCACCCCACTGAGAATTGGTCACTTGTATGCAGACTTTCTTTGACTGTAAAAATTGTTCTTTGAAATGCAACCTGTATGAACATCTTCATTGCAAGTTATCTCTCGAAGGAAAAATAAGACAGAGAGCTTTGTGAAATTAGTTTTCTTGACAAAACAAGTCGGATCTATTGTGTAGTTTTAGTTTGACATACATCATAAATAGAGTTTGTTTATTAGGTGTACAGAAAAGCAGACCGTGTTTAGCTTTAGTTTCACCTTTGACAAGTGGATTATATTTAGAACTGGATGTCAAAGTGCAGAGTGTAACCTATAGGAAGCAGACGGAGCTGTATCATGATGTACAGTGCTGATGAATGGATTGGCTAGATGATAACCATGAGAGGAACCATGAGAGGACTGGTGAGAGTTAAGTGTGAAGCATTAGAAATAGCATCACATTTGAATCCAGAATCAGTTGTGCCACTAGCAGTCTAACATTTGACATGACATCACCATAACAAATACTATCACTATGGTTTCAGGGTAAAACTGTAACACAGTGGGAGGTGTTGAAAAGTTGCTGTTTTTCAGAGCAGGTGCTGAAAACAGATGCTGTTCATTTTCTAATGATTTAGTGGTAGCAGATGGTTCTTTTTAACACTGAGCAATGTGAAAGACATTTATTAGACAGTGTGAATATTTTGTGCTTGTGTCTACGTGTGCGTGACATGTAATAGTGCAGTCCACAGTATAATTTGCATGTTATTGTTATCGAGCTCACAGTGCAAACACAGAGTTACAAAAAAAACAGAGTAAATGCTCAGAGGGCAGTATTAGACTCTGGCAGCTTTACTGATGCACTTCATGTGGTTCAGAGCAGATTGTAGTGATTGCATGTGTTCTTCTGATATCTGCATACAAAAGGAATCAATTTACCAGCTGGTGAGCAAAAACAGTTTTTCTGAAAATACAGTGGGCAAACTGTATTTGACATTTTGAGGGAAATGTTCTGATCATTACTGAATGGATTAATTAATTAATTTTTTAATTATTGCCATTAAATTTGGTACTGACAACAAGGCTGTAGATTCTACTGTTAGCTCTCCTTAAGCGCAAACATAACAACTGAAATATGGCTCTGTAAAAGCAAATGTTAATCAAAAATTACTGCTGTATGATATTATGTGTGTATGGTAAATTATTTTAAACAGCAGGACAAAAAGCCACACAGAGACATACATAAGCATAGCATGTCATTATGTCAGTTCTAGCACACGAAACAGAAATCTTATGCTGTTTGCATAGACATTTCTGTGCATTTCAAACAAAAGTTTTGCAGCATTTTATAAGTTGGCCTGGAAACCCTGTATTAGCACTGGTGTATTAACCAAACAACAGCACACGCAGCAGCTTGGCTTTGCCCAAGTAGTCATTTCCTGAATGATAAACAACTAATTAAATGCTAACAAATCAATTACACAGTGCCAAGCTGTATTATTAACTGTAGACATGCTAACTAACCAACCAAGCATCATCATCAACACCGCGTCCAGCTGGATTGGAAGCAATTCATATCCCCCTCCCAGCCTCATCCAGCCTCTCAGCAGATAGCCACCAGCACGATGCTGCAATAAACATTCTTAGGGATGCAGGGATCCAAAGCTATTGAACTGATATTGCAAAAGGGAGTGAGAGAGTGTTGTGTCGTTTCTCTTATTGCTCCTGTGTCATCTCTACAGGCTGCTTTCTAAGTGTTTGTTCAGTGTAACAAAGCAAAAGCTCGTTTTGAAGTGTTTGTATAGTCCTTATGCTGCATGTGTGTAAATAGTACCTGCTAGAGTGTTCATGTTTCATACAAATACAATATTTTAGAAGACATCTGTGTTTCCAGATGCACTTTAAAGGTGCATTTAGATTTTCTTTCTTTGCTGAAAGTTGGATGCAAAGACTGAACTGGAAGCAAAATATTTGATATCTCTTTTGTTTAATGTGCACACAAACAGCAATATAAAAAAAAAAAACACACAAGTTGCGTTTTAAGGGGAAGTTCACACTGCAGTATTTTAACTTGGCACAGTGCCTCCCTGTAGTTTTTCCAAAGTGGAAACCTGGCAACCAGCAGAGACTTTGGTTTGTGTACTGATTAAACACACAAGATGCAACATGCTAATTAGTAAGCCTCTGAAGGTAATTGTCTCCTGCCTGTAGCCTCATATTTAGTGTACTGACATGAGAATGAGAGTGGAGCATTACAAGAAGTGGACAATACATACATACACAATACATGATAAGCTTCAAATAGATGTATTGCATCTTTTCTTCTTCAGATTGATGACTTTTTTTTCTAAATGAACACCTGAACCGAGTAAATGACATACTGAAACTCTCACTCTAAATAACTGTTATCCACAGCTACTGAATTTCCCAGAGGAACCTTCCCGAGGGATTAATAAAGTTCTCTCTCTCTCTATCTCTCTCTATCCTGTGTCCACACAAATCAAACTATGACATAAAATAAGGGATCAAGGTTCAGTGCCTCAAATGTCGTCAGGCAGCACCATTAAATGATACACGCGACAGCAATAATGAACTCTTTATGACTTTGGGATAGTGGGACACAAACAAACTTGATGCACACGTACTGCGTGGATCACTGTGGCAACACAAAAGGAGCAGTTACAATCAGCAATCATAGATTGCATTTTGCTGAGAAAGTAGAGTTTGATGTTAAAGGATTTTTGATCGGTTTATTGACAGCAAACTGTTCATGGGTAAGCTTTACTCAAACAGTGGGCAGAATGCTGGGATTCTGGTAGAACTGATGGGTTTAATGGGAAAAATGTCGGTGGAAATAAGTTTAAACCTCAGTAAATTTGCTTGGGCACACCTATTTAAGCAACGCTTGGCACCTGTTAGAGTTTTTTCACGACCATCCAGCTTATAGGAGGCCACATCGAAGGCCCAGAACACGATGGAGAGAATATATATCTCATCTGACCTGGG
This sequence comes from Sandelia bainsii, assembly GCA_032362345.1. Lineage (NCBI taxonomy): Eukaryota > Metazoa > Chordata > Actinopteri > Anabantiformes > Anabantidae > Sandelia > Sandelia bainsii. The sequence continues at coordinate 4,811,881 of JAUMHL010000017.1, forward strand.
AAGACTTTGGGGCCCCCTAGCAGAAGCTGGAAAACACTGCTGAAGAGAGGGATGTCAGTAGCATTCAATTGTGTTTGTGTTTGCCACTGGATTATTATCTGTAATATTTGCATGGTGCATATGGGGACAAATGCCTTTAACCCTAACACTGTTGATGGTTCATGGATGCACTGTCCATGGTAGAACTGTGTGCATATACTTAAAATAGATAAAGTACATTTGATTTTATGGATGTCTTTTATCATGTATAGTAGCTTTAGAAATGTCAATGGTAACAATCAGGTAAACTGTACATTTTTACAAGTTAAATGTTCAGAAGGCAAATGTGACCCTTTACTGATCTAAAACAGACACTCATTCTTATTCTATGACAGTGCAAACGGCATGATCAGTTTAGTAGAAACACTGTTATATGTTGTCATTATATTTAGTTGCATTTTAGGAGAAAAAATTAGCTCCTACGATTACTGAGTGAGTACCCTATAAGCTCCCCCAGCTACAGTGTTTGGCAGCCACCACTTATTAGAACCTCTTTATCCCCCTTAACTCATTCTCCTGTCTCCATTCACTCCTCCACTTGTCCAGTCGTCCACCCACACAACTTCAAGGCATCACTGTTCCCTGGCAACTCTGGGACAGGAGGTGTCGAGGATTGGAGCACCAAAGGTGGGGAGGGACAAAGGTGAAGACACATCTCTTATACTGTATGAAGAGGAAGGGGTATTCAGGGTCTAAGACCTTTGAAGATGATTAAATTGATTGGGCTTTTTGAGGACATTGGGTTTAACTGTCCTGTGCTATTATGGTCAAAAGGCATGGCGAGGTCAGAAAACTGAATTTACTTAACCAATCATCAATCCACAGTTAAGTAATACAAGTAGTTCAATGAAAATGCAACATAATTTCTACCTAAGTGAGCTCTGCTACTGCTTTCAGTTTCTAACTAAAACATAAATTGGCTGTTTGGCAATCAACATTAGTTGGCATGTTACCTCAGACCCTAAAGAGGAGGTTCCAGAGAGATACAGACCTGAGAGGAAATATAACAAAAAGATGAACAGAAATGTGACTGAATAAGAAAAGAAGTGATTACGATGTGAAAGACCTTACAGGCAGATATAAATGACTCTTGTGCCTGAGAAATGAGTCTTGGCGCTGAAGGACTAAAATTGCTCTTATTGCTGATAGAAATGTGTGAGTGTGATTGCACTGTTTAAGGCAGGTCACGTTCCAGCCACAAGTGCTATTTTGAGCTTCTTATCCCCTGAAGTCTCTTTTCTTAAAGGAGCCCAGATGTAGACCCAGCACATTTTGGTAATGGTGTTACAGTGTCATTGCTATTTTTAGGTACCCACCTCAACTTCTTCTCTAATTAACATCTTCTTGTGACATTGTGAGAAAGAAACAAAGCTTGTGATTGGCTTATGAAGTCTGGAGTGGCTTAACAGAGCTTTTGAGCTCCTCAAGTAATGTGCAGTGGGGACTGATTGTATCCTGAATTAACTTCCTTGTTTCAGTGTGTGTGGCTACAGGGTTGCCAGTTTAAATCTCTCAAACAACTGTGAATTTAGTTATAGAAGAAGAACATAAGACATCTAGTACATCTACTAATAATGATGCTAAGAAGCTACCAAAAGAAAAGTGGCTGTATTTGGAATATATCCAATGTGATTATGAAAACGGGCTAGAATATCAAAGGTCAGATTGAAAGCAAAAGTAAGGTCAGAGAAAATTATGCAAATATTAAAATTAAAAACAAAAAAACCTAAAAATTATGTGTGTGGAGAGAGGCATCTCTTGTGGGAATTATTACACTCAGAATAGCGACTGCTGTCCAAAATACAGGCACAAACTGTGCTGTAAATAATGACTAAATAAAGGATGTACTGTAAAAGAATATTGTATACTAATACTGTAGAATATTTTCAGTAGTATGCAGTATATAAGAAATAAGTGCTATAACTGCCAATTGTTGCAACTGTTATGTACACTGCTTGAGAAAATGCATGGAGTGGTTTTAGACTCACTGTGGTGCTGGTATTGGTGTTTAAAAAATTACCCATATAATAAGTGTGAATGCCCTGAAGATTGTTGTGTGTCTCTGGGCACTTTTAGAATCAAGAGAAAGGCCCTGGGCAGTTTCCAACAAGTGGAGACTTTGCCTTGTGAAAAGATGCTGGTAGCTGGTACACCAGGGCCTAAACTGTCTCCCCAACACATTTTAACTTTCTTTTAGAGTTAGACAAGTAGACTGATTCCAGTATCATGCCTATATATTAAGTAAGCCTGGAGCCACAGCGTGATTAGCCTAGCTTAGCATAAAGACACGAAGCAGGAATTATTAATTCCAGCATGTTTACCCATCCACAACTGTAAAGTATACAGTAGAAGGTTCAGTCAAAGACAGTGGAGAAAATGAAAACTAAATCCTGTTTCTCTAAGCTTAATTTCGGTGTCTCAGGCCTGTCTCCTGCCATTATCTACCCAGCCACCACATGCCTCCATTCCCAGTCAGCTGACCTTCTTCACACTCTTGCATGTTCCCAGTTTCCTTGTCAGTTCTCTCTGTAATTGTACAAGCCATTTACACCTGCTCCCTGCCATCGCGGTACACGTTTCAGTGTGTTGCCCTAGTATCTTGTTCCTGTCACCGTCCCTGCTATATTTAATATTACGGTACCTGTTGCATGCTACCTAAGCCTGTACCCTATCACCTTTAATTCTATTTAAGTTACTTCATTGCACCTGCCTACACACTGGTGTCCTTTCTGCTTAAGCTCCACACCCCAGCAATGACACTAAACAGGAAGTTCAATAAGAACATCAAATAGAACAAGTAATGTTACCAGTTCAACATAGATTTGGACGACTGATCACTTTATTGGGTATAGAATACTACCTAACCTGTTCTGACATGATCCATGAGCAAAGAGTGTTGTACTACAAGCCATTGGTTAAGACCTTTGAGGCAGGGTTTGCACCTGTCAGAGAGGTGAGCGGAGCAACTCCTCCCTGTGGAGGACCTGGGGGACATCATGTGATCTCGAGGGGCCTCTTCAGACGCTCTGGGGAAATTACACTTGCAGTAAGATTGGTTCATGTGTACAAAGGAAGAGGTAAGCTGCACGTTTTTCGAAGAATCAAAATGGTAAGATCTCAGGTTGTATTTGAAGAGTAAGGGTAAATGTCCTGGCTGATTGTGATTATACTGACAATTATACTCTTCAGGTTCCTTTACAGCCATCAATATCACTCACTTCAGGACAGACTATAGATTAGACTGTCTGTCCTTCAAATCTGATATTTTAGACATGGTTGCCCTGGTTTTGGCAGAAATGGGGAATCCTAGACAATGTGTTCCAGCATTTAAAAATGTCACTGCACCATAATTAAAGGTCACAATTTCTGTCTTTAAAAGGTAATGTTTTCTACCAAACTCTGGCATATTAAAAACTCTGCTAGCTCAACACATACCTAATGATGACTGTACAGTACAATTAACGGTCAAAATTGTGAAGTCAAATGTGAAACCTTTAGATACCACTGTTTCGATTTAGATGAAACATGTCAGGCTGATGCTTTTTGTGGTCAAAGTGTCAAGCTTTGAAAGACCATAACTGCTTTATAAATGATCTAATTAGAATGAAACGAGGTATGATAGCGGTTATTGGTTCACTGGGTCGTTTGTGGTTAAGTCCAGCTCCAGTGTCTACAACAGAAGTGAGAAATTGCCTTTAATCTTAGCCGTTATTAATTAATCTGACACAGCCATACTACTTATATGCTTTTCAGTTCAGCAAGGGTGCCGCTGTCCACAGGCAACTTATTTGAAGCCCTTGAGCTAAAGGACCAATGTAAAAGATGTCTCCTGCTATGTAACTAGTAATCCAGTGTTAGTTAGGTAATTAGTCAGCATCTGTGACAAAGACGATTGATGATAGAGTTCGGCAGCTGAGTGGTACCGACGCCATAAAGGATCATCAGCTACTCTGTTCTCACTGTGGAAGGGCTGCTGAGTGGTGTCTCGTCCGTTGCCATTAGCAGCTCCTCATTCACTTCTGACTATACTTCCAGAAAATAATAATTTCATATGGATGTTTCGTAGACACGGACTGATGAGGTGACATTCATTATTTTGCTACTTACATCTGTGGACCAGGTCTACACACACTGAGCATGAGTCTGACCCCCAGATTTACTACATCAAGTTATAGACAAAACAGTAAAACATTTTATACTGTAGATCTGATTATTACATTTCTTGAGCATTTAGCTGCTACACAGCCTCATATATCCACTCAGAAATAACAGAGACCCTAATAATGCAGCAAATTGAACAATATTCTAAAAAGGTATAGAAAAGTCATTCCACTATGTCTTAGATGTTTAAATCTGTTTGCTGACATATCCACCATGTTAACTATGATGATAATGTCGACTTACAGTTTGTTTCTGCTGCCCTCAACTGGTCAGGAATCAATTAATATACTGTAGGTATAAACAACAGCTGCAAAACCTCAAGGCCTCCTGGTTGCATTAATTTGTGATTTATCTGTTGCCAGAGCATTTTACCATTTTACTTTTAACAACTGAAATAATCATACAGTATGTTTTTCACTGAGCATTTGACACTGGCTGTTGTGCCTTCATAACTACTGAACAGTGGATTAGTTGATTTAAAATTTCAACTTTAATGATCCGCCACATCAACGCTCGTCAGATCGGGTGAGACATACTTTAAGTAAGTAGAATAGTTTATGTGGAGCTACATGCACAGCTAGTGTGTAGGTCACTCTTGCCATCTACTGGACAACATTGCATAGTACAGCCTTGATGATGGTAGGATTTGAGAAATCTCTGAAAAATGTCACTTTCTATTATTATCTCACTCCCATTACTTTTTTTTTTTTTTGACATATATAACAATGTTTGTGTGTTCTCGTGAGATATCTCAACATACCAGTAATTCTAAAATAGGAAACTAAACATAGTGAATGAACCAAGTTCTACTCTTCTCTTGCTGTGTACTGCAGAGAAGAAGTATATGTCAAATTCAAATAGAAATAGAAGTTTTTAATTTATATTTGGAAACTTTAGGTTTTAAAAATATATTATAAAACAACAGAATGTAGGAACATCTGCATTAAAGAATAAATTAAAGCTCAGTTTGAAGCTGTTTTCTGTCAACTACATAGTTTGATCATCGGCCTATAGAAAAGACAAAGGGTGATAAGCTGCATTCACTAACAGAGGCCAAATTCATGCCCTTTCTGTCAGATGAAATGATTCTCTTCTTCTCTGCTCCCTGCTAAACAATTGACCTATGGCTGGACTTTGCTGTGACAGTCGGCCACTGACTCGAGCGAAAGACCTTGTCCTTCCCCTCTGGACATCTATACACTTAATCAGTGTGAACGATCAATCTTGCCTTTTAAGTGCATGCTTTGCGCTCAGTCACCATGAGAGGGTGCTGAGATACTCTTCAGGAACAAACTATTGTTTGCTCTTCTTTGCGTCACTGTCTGTTAATCTTTTTTCTGTCTTTTTGTCCGTCTCTCACCCCTCTCAGTCCTTCTCTTAAGTGCAGCCTTCCTTGCATCTTTTTATGTGCATTCCTTTGCACACTTGCTTGTCTTTGTGTGTGTTGCTGTTTAACCATGTGTACTGTGCTGTGTGTGCGCACGTGCCAGTCCCGCTCTCTGTTGTGGAACAAATTACACAGCGGCTGGGGAGCCAAATGACTAATCAGTGGTACACAGATTAAAATCCAATTGCTGCAATTTGAAGCCACACAGGAGTAGTATGGGAAATGACTACAGTGTCTGCGCTTCCGTGTACATCAAGGATACCTGTTAGATGTTGATCTTTTAATTAGTGTAGCCCATAGAAACTGTAGATCAAAGATGTGAAAATGGTATATTTTGCTTCCAGACTTGGAAAAAGACTAGACGAGAGGTTTTGAAAATGCAACAAAGCTGACGGGCGACACTTCAGTTTTGTGACATCCAAATTAAAAAGAATATACAATGTGTTTCAGGCTGTGTGCGCTTGTTAATAGCTCCTAGTGCTGTGCTCAATGCATCTCATGAGTTAAATTGCAGATTGTGTTAGATGCAATCTGAGCATGAAATCCAATAAGAATGAGGATCAAATTTAGAGCAAACCACAGTCGCTGGTTAATTCGTTCGCATACACCAGGAAGGATGTTAAGAAGATGAACTGTTGTGTTTATGATGTGACTGGGAGGATGGGATGCTGTCTGCAGCCACTCATTCACCATCACCGTGCCCACAATAACCACTTATCAGGCACAGGCTAAAGTGGCCATTTCTAGGGCTTTACCCCCTCAGACTTGGAAATGAAATGGAAGCGGTGCTTGTTTATTTTAAACTACAGCCCAGAAGACAATTCATTTCTTGTGGCACAAAAACACATTTAGAGAGAGAATGAATGATGTGAATAAAGAGCGAGCTCTGGCTGAGTCCATTCAGCCCAATAGGTGAAACCCAGCAACTGACTCCTCTTCTTATTGTATTTTATTTTTTTTTTCTTGGATGTACAGATGCACAATATGTGCTCAAGCAGGGGCTGAGACACAACATGAACGCTTGCCCGGAATAATCTCAACAGCAAAAAATAATCTCATTTTGTCTGGGAGTGTAAAAATCCTGTTTGCATGGCTGTAACGTGCGTCTTTGTGCCCGACTGTCTTATGGCAGGCAGGAGACGTGAGTGTAGGCTGTTTCTGAAAGCAGAACAATCAACCTGGACCAAATTGAAACATGCTACATTTATCTTCTCTTCTCTTCTCTTTCTTTTTTTTTTTTTTTTGCAAATGTGACATAGTTTAGTTTTGGATCATGCACACAAAGGATGGCCTTGCTTCTTTTTTTTCTTCTTCTTTTTTTTTTGTGGAGAATGCTCTACATGCCAAAACATGCACATTTTAAAACCTTTATTAACCAGAAGTGGTTTGTGGAAGCACACCTGCTCCTTCTCAGCATTGTCCTGCATATTCTCATTCAGTAGCAGAACTGAACACACCTGGGAGCTGCTACAGCTCCCGTGGACATTGAGTAACTCCACTGGAGCAGCTCCTAGCACAGATGCTTTGTTCAAGGGTATCTGCTGAGGGAGGAGAGAATGTGTTCAGTGATTTTTCCAAACAGTCAAACCCTCTACTTTATCTTCATAAGCTCACTTCTCCAAACTTTGGACTGTTGTTATGCAGCTTAAGTTTTCCAGCACCGATGCAGAATAATCGAAAGGTTTGGTAGCTTGAGTCACTCACTGGCTCATCAAATTTCTTACTGGAAATACAAATTCACCAGATGGTAGACAATCTTCTTACTTACATACTGTACATACTTTAACATTTTGGGAAGTATGCTTGTTAGTTTTCTTGCCTACAGTTATATAAGAAGACTGCTCTACCACTGGCATGTGTGTACAGCAAATATACTTTAAGGCTACAACCATGCCACAAAAAGAGAGATAGATAGAAGTAGAAAGATCAGCTCAGTTCAGTGGTAAGAAAATCCACCTGTCAGCAATTTTAAACCAAATTATTATAATTATTTCTATATTATTACTATATATTGTAGGGCAGCACGGTGGTGTAGCGGTTAGCACTGTTGCATCACAGCAAGAAGAACCTGGCTCGAATCCACTGGTTGGCTTGCATGTTCTCCCTGTGTCTGTGTGGGTTCTCTCCGGGTACTCCGGCTTCCTCCCACCATCCAAATGCATGCATGTTAGGACAGTGACTCTAAAGTGCCCATAGGTGTGAATGTGTGTGAATGGTTGTCTGTCTCTATATGTCAGCCCTGTGAAAGACTTGTGACCTGTCCTGCTACAGCTCCTGTGGCAGTTCTTGACACAGATGCTCTCGCCTCTCGCCCAATGACAGCTGGGATATAGGCTCCAACATTCCCGCAATCCTTGCGAGGAAAAACGGTTAGGATAATGGAAGGATGTATTGTATTCTATCACACTTGTTTAATTGGCACAAAAGCCAAGTAAAACCTGCCCACAAGTTGTGGTTTTATGGGGTTTATTAGCTTTAAAAGTACTAGTAAGTGGGCTGAGTTGTCTTCAAATCATGCCATGAAAGTGATACTAATCTCTCTTCGAGTAAATGAATGAATACAGTACATTTCCAAAAATGTTTAACTACTTCAACTCCTACAACTACTTTTAATTACATTAGCAAACACTGTAGGATTTGCAGGAAACATAATACTAAACAGATTGTGTTTTCGATTAAGGTAATTAGCAACTGTTGGTTCATCTGTGTTCGTTGATAACATTTTTTCCTCCAAAATCTCGGATCTTGCAGTGTAATATCCACTTGTAGTAACTTCATCATTATAGCTTACACAGCACTTGCTAAGATTACAATATGCAACTTACACTAACACTAGCATGAGACTCCCTCTAATCGCTCTGCTACACTCTGCTATGATCTGCTACACTCCACCATGCTCTGCCTAGCATTTTAGGTAATCGGATTTACAAGAAATGAAAATGTTCCAAAACGTATTAATCAAGCAGGTAATTAAACTTCTCTGGTTAGAAAGACAAGCCTTCTCAAAATGTTTGGCAATGCTGGCTGTGCTGTTCAATGAGTCTTTCGGAACATATTTCTACTACACATCTACGACAACCACTTCCCTCAGATGCATTCACAAATGTAGCTCTTCATTCATTCAAATGTTGCCTCCATAATCCATAACCCAGGCAGCATTGCCACCACAACATAATTGGAAAAAAAATTAGAAATGTGTACGTAAACATAATTTGGAGGTCACATGGTTGATTGTTTAAGGTGGTAAAATTATGCCAGTTAAAATCAGTCAAAGTTACAGCCCATGTACTGTAAAAAAGTTGCTGGAAACTATATTACACCAGTACTATTACTACTACAAATTGGAAACTGGAGTCTCCTTTATATACACGTATTTTCCAGCCATTAGTGGCAGCGCTGTAAGGAAATCACTGTCTTTGACTTTAATGGAAGATATATTTCTTTTGGAATACCTCATGTTTGTGTCTTCCATCTTAAAAGTTGCTAAGAAGGTTTCCTATCATGTGATGACACTTTTTCAACATTGTTCTAGTGAAAAATTATAAGAGCTGGCATTGAAATGTTGATGTTACTGGGAGACAGTTGACCACGCATGTGATATGCATTAGGAGTTCTGCTGCCATGCGTTCTGTCTTACCCACCCACATAGCATGTGCATGACATAATGATTCCACAATGGCATGATTATATATTAAGCTTTAAGATTATAAGCTTTTATTTAGTCATATAGCCATAAGGCATGCCTCTGTCAATAAAACATTAAATCACTGTAGCTTAGGGCTTGGCGGTCAAAGTACCGTCCAAAAGCCATTACTGCAGATGGTGCATTAGGATGAATATCATTATGATGATATCATCCCCCACAGGTCCTTTCTGTCATTTTCATCCTGTCATATTTTATGGCCATGGTCTATTTTGCCATTTTGCCATATATTTCGTGCTGTATAACTTTCTGCAGGTGTTGTTCTTACACGACAGACACAGTGTTGAGGAAAGCTGTGTATTTTTGCATTTTTTTATTTTGCTCTCGATTAAAACACTAAGCAGGTTGTTCTTTTTAAACTCCTTTTCAGCGTATTAAGAAAAGCTCTTTACAATCCTCAGCTGAAAAAGAAGAAGATTCCTCAGGCTGAAACAATTTCCTCCTCTCTCTTCTCTTCTCCTCTCTTTTGACTATATTTCTAAATTTACCCATCCATTAGTGGGAGACACAGAAGAAGACAGAGCTGCTCGAGCCTTAAACAAGGCTACTTCTTTACTTCAGTGTCATGCTCTACTGGGCTTCAAAACATGCAGCCCTCTTTTGTGTCTTTATTATGGCCGGTGCTGAAAGAGGAATGAGTTTGGGGTTGTGGAGCTTTTATGTGTGTGAGCATGTGTTTTTTTGGGGGGGGAAGTAGCGGCACCAACAGTAGGTGGTATTTGGCGTGGGAAGGGGGTATTTGTAGGTGTGCGCGAGTGTGTATGTAGTTATGTCCCAGTTATCTACCACAGATAATTGATGTGGACAAGCTCGGCTGAAATCTCTGTGACAGCCAGAGGCACACTGCACACTTGCTGTTGATGGATGCCCATGTCATATCTTTTCTGACCCCCTCCTCCCCCTTCATTCAGACACACACTCTTGCTCCAACATACGCACACACACACCACGCACACACACAAGCTATGAGTCCTTTTCAGCAGGGGCACAAAAGGCGCACTCTGCTGGCACGCCGTCACCAGCTGAGCTGTAACAGAACAGTGCTCAGAGGGGAGGGCGACGGTGGAGGCTGCGGATGGAGGACAGGGGAGTAAGAAAACGACAGGTGAAGGAGGAGGAGAACGGAAAATATAGGGAAGGAAAGCAGATTTGAGGTGATATTAATGAGGTAACAGAGGCGGGATGTGAGGAGGAGGACAGAGGATTGATGGAGAACATAAAAGTTGGTGAGATGAGGTGAGGCAGGTGGCGAGAAGAGGTGGTTGGCTCAACGACAGATATGAAAGAAGAAAAAGGACAAGGGGGTGTGTTTTGTTAACTGTGTAGAGCTTCTCTTGTGTTGCTAGGAGTTTGGTGAGCTACTTAGCATTCTCTCTCTCACACATACTCCAACTTTAGAGCTGGCTCAGCAGAGAACACGTACAGTAGATGTTAAAGTGGCATGATTAATTTAGGATGCAGTGAGCTTTTTTGTCCAGCGCGCACACACACACACCTCCCACGCAAACTCACATTGGCATCTGAATGGAGGTAGTAGTTGTGGAGAAATGGCCTTTCAAACTGGAATTTATCCTTATGAAATATCCATCAGGCCTCACAGCCGGGTATCAACATAATGAAAACCTCAGTTCAGGCTTTATCAAAAGGGCACAGCTGTAACTCTAAGTCAAGATACTATTTATATCAAAATGAGCCAAATGATGTTTGAAGCAATAGTTCAACATTTGGGAAATGGACTTAACGTCTTTTTCACAGAGTTAGAAGATTGATACCAGGATTAGTCTGTTGAGCATAAAGCTGCAGCAAGACTAAAGAGAGTCTCCTCATTATTGTGGTGTGTTGTGACAACTCTGCACCCACATCCATGTTGCTCATAGACAAGTAAGGTGTGCTAAAAGATTTGTTCAGTTTTAACCTGAGCTTTGCTGACCTTTGTGGGCGCAGGCAATCAATCTGTTGACCATTGCTTGAACAGATGAAAGACTTATTCCCCTAGTTGTGTTTCTGAATGTCCAAAACTGTATGATGAATGTTTTGCAGATATTTTGGTAATTAATAATAGACAAAAATTTTGAAGTGTGCTAGATAAAACAATCATCATTCCCTGGGGACCATGGATGTCTATACTAAATTTCACAGCAATCCATTTTGAGATCATGAATATATGTACAGTAGCCAAAGTTGTTAAGATGATTAACTCTACAATGTCAATCTCATTGAGGCTAAAAAAAAGTCAAGAGATCACCAAAGTCAGTAAAATCCATTCTCTCTGCCACAAATAGTTTTGGCAAGTGATCCAGTCTTTATGCGCAGTATAGTTGTCCAGACCCCTCTGATGTGTCTGTGTCTCTTAATTTCCTTATTATCGTCTTCCTTTTGGTGTTAGTGAAGGCAGATTGGGGCTTAGCTGATTGGGCAAACCCAAGGGGACAGATGAATTAAGCAGCACTCAAGACACATACCTGCTTTCACACTTTACTGACTGCCTGCCTACGCTGTCTGTTGGTCTCCTGCCTATTCCTACATTGTGCTGTCAGATGACTGCCTACCTGTCGCTGCAGCAACACACATCATACATTCTGAGGCTCTAGATTTCACTGACCACTCCACAATGAAACAACACATGCACACACACACACACACACACACATGCATTAACACCTCAGCCCGAAACAAAGAGCACAGGAAGTGAAACAAACGCCCACTGGCATTTCCGGAAAGAAACCCGTGGAGCCACGTGTGCGGTGGTGGCCGCGACGATGGTGGGCACTGCAATGAGAATTGGACCACTCTCCTGGCGTGGGTAGCATTTGTATTTTCGCTGTCACAAGTGCCTGTGGTGCAGTGTGGGGCTGGCTGGCAGGTTCGGGGAAAAGGACCCATCTGTTGTATGAGATTATTTCAAACCAGGAACAGCACAGGATGTCACCTGTTTGGAGAGACTCATGGGAGGTGGGATTATGAGGAGGAGGGTGTGTGTGTGTGTGTGTGTGAGGGGGGTACGGAGGTAAAGACAACATGTGTTCTCTCATCCTATCTAGCCATACATGTATGTTGAATATGATTCTATGAGCATCACTATACAGCTGCTGACGCACTCTATGAGTTTATATTCAGCACAAAAAACAGTCTTATAAGAAGAGGCTTTAAATTATTTCTGCGGGCTTCACACATTTCTTACATATATTATCTTCAATAATCTGGGTTTGTTCTATTTTTAAACAGGATATTGAATTCTTAACTGCTGCAACAACCCAATTTCCCCAACAGATCATAAAATTCTCATTTTATCTAATGTGTGCAGGAAATGGACAAAATACTACAAGGTAGCACAAGCAAGTAGCTGCAGTACAGTACCTAACATTAGTCTGTTTTTTAATATACAACTTTGCATTACACTCCTAGTTTAGTCCAACTATTATGCCCAAGTTTACAATATGGAAGAAGAACTAGCAATCTTTGCAGTCAAAACATTACTGATGTAAAAATACAAAAGAAACTATCAGCATCAAAAGTACCAAAACTAAAAGTGCTTATTTATCCAGACTGGCCAGTTTCATAATCATCATACTGTGGGGTAGATTGAGGAGCTTCTGGGACAACAAGAGCTTCTGGTCTCTTAATTGACCTTCTTAAAATATATCGTAATTGATCTGTTAATAACACTTTATGTTGTTAATCTTAATCTGAAAAGTATTTAGTCACTGAAGTTATCACATAAACATGAAAGGAAAAAGTTTAGTACAGTAACATAAAGCAGAAATACTCAACTCAGTCTGGCTGTGCAATAATACACCCATGGGATTAGATAATCTAATGATCTAAGCAGTTAGTTTAAAAATGGTAGAAAAACTAAAAACGACAAAACTGAAGTGTAAGAATGTTTAGCTTCAAACATTTCTCTCTTTAAGCACCAATAATGGGTAAAACTAGCGAAAATGGCAGAGGAAGGTGTTTGTGCTGCTTCGTCAGAGCCTCAAAGAACTACTGAAGCTGTCGGACCTTCAGCCAAGGTTAGAGTGATGCACCACCTGCATTCCAATGGCTGTAAAGTAGAATCCCTGCCTGCAGGTGATGAATGAGTGTCATGTCAGGAGGGAAGGAGAACGGGAGGAGGAGGAAGATGAAATTTGGCTCTAGAGATGTTGCCCGCGGGACGCTCAGGCACAGACCTCAGGAAGCCCTAACCCCTTCACTCCACCATCTGTTGCTCAGAGGTGTGTTTATATGTCTGTGTAGGAATGTGTCTAGTGTGTGCGCAAAAGGGATGTGATTTTTGTAGTTTAAGTAGATGGCTGTTAAGAATTTGAATTTGCATGTGAACGTACAGTTTGCAGGTGTTGCAAAGTTGGGTGCACACATATGAAGAGTGTACTGTATACAGGACTTCATGTGTGTCAGTATTTACTTTAAGTGATTACCTGTGTGTTTATTTCTGTTTGCTTTGATATATATTTCTTTCTCTTTCTTTGCCTGTGTGATTTGTGTCTCTTTTACACACAAACAAACACACAACACATTCAGCACCTCTATCACCTCTTGCACCTCCACTGAGCAGAACAGATGGGCGAACAGGAGAGAGGGTTCCCACGTCCGCTCCTCCGCCTCATCCAAACTCAAGCCATCGCAGCCCAGCCTGGCTCGACCCTGCCAGAACCATCATGACTCAGCCAAAAAACACACACACACACACACACACACACACACACACACACCTGCTGGAATCCAGACACTCCAAAAATATCATGCCAAACTCGTATGCACACAAACTCAGTTAAACACAAATTTATTGTAAAAATCTAAAATCTCAAAACATGCAAAGACACACACACACACACACACACACACACACACACACACACACGCACATGCATACACACAGGCAAAGAGACACTCCTACACATGTATACACACACCAG
>JAUMHL010000017.1:4826189-4857844 GCA_032362345.1 Sandelia bainsii
CACTCTGAGCGGTTTCTGCTGACCTCACACACACACACACACACACACACACACACACACACACACACACACACACATTAAGTACTTTGGCTCTCTGACTGTCCAAAGTGACACCAGTGAGCCAAATTATGATGAGGTAATCTAACTGTAGTTAGTATGGAACTATCTCACATTTATCTTGAAGTTATGAGGACACAGATAATAAAATGTTGTAACATAAAGATCAATACACATAGAAAGTACCGGATAGTAGTATTGCACTTTTGTGGTTCTTTGTGTAGAGTGTAAGAAACTATGTTTCTGAAAGACAGGAGAAAAGGCAGAAAATTAAGTGGGAATTTAAAGAGTTGCATTTGTGGATACTAAATGACCTTGTATCATAAATATACAATTACATTTATACAATATATATACAATATACAATATATATATACAATTATAAGTATGAAGACTATTTTTCCGAATTGATTTCTTTTGTTAATGACTTCCATAGCAAAGATGAGATTTGATGAGATGTAATAGATTGATGCAAACTGAAGTATTGTACTTCTTTAATCTGAAGATATGTGTGTTTCCCAGCTCCTAACCCTACTTTTTTCAACAGGCACGTGTTTGGGTGATTTTCAACTCACAGTAGTGATGTAGGCTCTAAAATAATGGGAATCGTTAACAAAAAAAGCGTATGGAGCTTGGAACTCGTTCGTGGGTCCACCTGTTCCTGGGATATTTGAGCATTTTTAGTGGCATTTTCAATGAAACAACAGTCTCCTTGCATATGAAAAATGTTGTTCTCAATCACTAACGCTGAAAGAAAGAAACTCACCTAATCACCAGACCTTACCACATTCCTCCCCCCTCACTGTGAATGAACCACCTGTGCTTCACCCCACAAGCATTCACAGTTTAACATAACTACAGCTCTTTCAAGACTACATAATGTGCTCATTCTCTCTCTTGACGGTTAAAGACGCGGCGTCAGCATGTCACAAAATCAATGGCAGTTGCATGAGGAAATCTCTCTTGGGCTCTGTTCTCCTCTGCCTAATTCCCCTCTGGCTGTTTTTCTTCCACTATGAGGAGACAGAGTGATAGGGACGGCTGGCGGATGGACACAGATAGCGACGGATCGCAGTACAGGGCTAAAGCTGGGCTCTAATCGATATAGAGTTGGCAAAGGGCTGGGGTTAGGGATAAACAGTGGAGATTGCTCCGAGGGGCTAGCATTGATGTGTGATTAAAGTCAGAGAATCCCCCTGCCGTCCGGAACTTGTGAGTGAGATCTCTGACGCCGGGGTAATTGGTCTTGGGAAAATCAATGGGTTTGGTGAGTGAGCCAGTCACATGCGTCGAGGCTGCTGGACGGTACAGAGGAGACACTGACATTTTCACCTGAGGCTGAACTTGACATTTATGTGAGACTGGGTCTGACTTCACCAACTTAAAGCAGGTGGCAAAAATATTATTGAAAAGTGTGATCAAGGCTGCGGCTGCGATTACGGAAACTGATGTCAAGTCCTCTGTATTTTTTCTGAGAATTCTGGGGGTTTCACCAACCTCCCGTTACACTTTGAAAAACTTACACATTGTGGTTAATTTGTAAGCCAAAAATAACTATTTTCAGTTAACTGTCATTGCAGGGAAACCTATTACTTTCTCTGAAAGTAATAGTCATTGCATGACATTTTGTAGTTTGGGCCACAGATAATTGAAATTTCATTCAAGCTTTATTTCAAGGATACAACAGGCCACATAATGTCCTTGACTGATTTTGAAAAATGCAGAGGCAATAGGCTTGTGTGTATATTAACACCACATGTGTGTATTCATGTGTGAATGAGCACTCTGGTTGCTTTTGGTGAACTACCGCAGCTTCTGTGTCAGCTGAAAATTACCTTGGTGGGACAGATGCATTTGCTACTGACTGACTAGAGCAGAATTATGTCCACTCTCAGCCTGTTAACAAATAACGTGAACACTGAATAATGAAGTGACAACATGAAGACAATTTATGAAGATAATTTTTATTTAATTGTTTCTCGTTGGTCCTCTGAGCCTGATGAATCTTATAGTAAACTGCATGTTTATTATCATTGTGCTTGGCAGATTCAGCTGTATTCCATTGTGGCGTCTTTTAAGAAATGACTGATTTGTCATGGAAAATAAATAGTGACAAGTGGAATCAGGTTGGCAACTTGATATCTGTAAACCTAATGTCAGCTCTTGCTCAGTTCAACATGACAGCATTCTGTAGCATGGACCTTCATTTTCAAAAAGGTCATTGATGATGCAGGGACACATCAGCATACATCTGATCTAGTGACAGCTGTGCCTGGGAGCCATCGCTCTCACAGCGCAGACCAATTAGAGAGAGTCTTGTATCAATCAGAAATCAAATAACGTCTCATCAAAATGCCCGTCTGTTTTTGACTCTGCACCTCTCCCCCAAGAGAACCATGGTTCTCATCACCCCACACCTATTTTGGCTTCTGCCCATATATTTCTGTTATTCACACACAGACACACACTTACTGTCCTCGGCAGTGAGGGATAGTGCAGGTAACCTACCCAATTAACACCTTAATGAGGTGGTCCCCAGTCGTAGTCTGACTTACTCTACATGCGCAGCAGAACACACAGATCTCATCTTCCTGATGCAGCATGAGGCCTATGGATCAGCTGATGGACTTGCATTGTGCATTCTGCACGTTGTCTTCAATCACCCAAAGTGAACAAGGCATGTAAGGTTATGTAATATTAATTTTAAATGTCAAAATTTAAACTAATCACAGATCTCCTATATGGCAGTGTATTACTGTCACCCTAACAAAAAACTACTATTGTTTGCTCAGTATGCCACGATGTTGAATCCAGCATTACATCTTTGCATATCACAGTTGTGGACAAACAGAATAAACAGCACGCCGAAGTACATGAATAATTCTCAAGCGCATGGCAGATCACAGAAGTGTGTAAGCGACAATGTGCATTGAGACTTTTCTCAAATATCAGTCAAAGAAAGTGAAAGTAAAAGAAAGTAAAGTAGTTGTGAGCAATGCATGAAGCTTTGGTTAAATTTGATTTGAACTGATTTTGTGCAGTTTTAATAAGCATTGCGTTCACATTAGTAAAATCTACTTGCGCTGCATCACAGAAGGATCAGTAGTAGCTGTAGAAGAAGTTGACAGAAGCAGAAAAGAAGGCAGAAGAAGAATGTTGGACTCAAAGTCTTAGATCTTGAAGAAACTTTGAATCTCTTGCTTGTGATCAAAGAGGCAGAGTGACTCAACCCGAGCTTTAGTTTAGCCACTTGTTCTCTCCTCAGACTTCGAATACAAGTTTGCCTGGAATAATAATAGCACCTTGATGAGGCTCTGTGCTGCACACAGCAACATTAGGGCAGGCAGTGTGATTCATGGCTCTGACAAAAATCCTCTTGTTTATAATCACACAACATCTGCTGACGGTGAATCACTCCTTGTAATCAGCAGTCTGCTGCCATTTGATCATTTTATCAGTCACAACATTGTGCGACACACACTCACAGCGAGTGCATGTTAACATAATGCAGTATAGGAGTTTCTTCAGTATATCCCTGCAGTACGTTTACTTTGGAGTACAGTGGCACAGGGTTATGTGTGTGTGTGTTATTTCTATCATAGATTCAGTGGTAGATGAATAAAGCCGTCGAGGGTCCGTGATGGTGGCAATTTTCTCTCATCAAAGCTGATAAACATCAATGAGCTGTTCAAACATCTCCGCTGCCATTAATTAGAATGTACCAAATACCAAAGACCATGATGCAGCAGCTTGAATAAATAAAGCTGGAGTCTGACCCTGAAAATCTCAACCTGAGTGTTCTCCATTTGTTTTTGAAGTGAGAGCTTGTGCCGCTGCCACTTCTAATTCCAAACACTAATTCAAAGAGGATTCGCAGGCATTTTTTCTAGGTCAAACATCACAACTTTGAAAAGCTCTTTTCCCCCTACTCCTTCCCTTGCTTTTTTTTTTTTCTACCCCTGGTGTTTCAGCTTTACTAAATAGCACTTCTGTTGAAAGTGACAGAAGTTTAGAAAAATAAATAAATAAAAATGAGGAGGCCAGGCTGTAGAGGTTGTAAAGTAGAGCTAAACATATAATGCAAAAGGCTCACACGAGTTGACACTCTTGATCCCAGAGGAATGTTTATTTCACGGAGAGGAATTGCGTTTCTATTTGTTGTTCTGTGTTCATCCACCAAACTGTCTTACCTTAAATCTTCTTCTGTCCCCCGTAGAGCTATGAGACAAAAACCAGAATGCCAAGTGAGGCTGTGGGACCAAATACAAGAGACCTTGATCCAGAAGGGCTTAGCTATCAGCTGCCTTCAAGGGTGTCACAGGCTCCCAACTGCCATTTGCTGAAGTGGTAATCTGTGATTTCTCTTTTTTTTTCTTGTCGGCATGTTAGTGCTAAATGATCACCTCTATGATGTTTCTCAGTGCTCTGTCCAGCAATCACTTTAGAGCAATGTCACTGTTACTTTGACATCAGTAGACTGACAGCAGCTGCCACAACCACAAGCTGAGGAACCTCTACTGAGATGAGTGAAGAGGCTATAAATAACAGGCTTTTTTTTTTTTTTGATTTATGTGTAGAGACATTTATGTCAATAAGAATACTAAGGGCAGTCCAAACTACATAACAGACACAGTATAGGTCTTTCTTATAGTTCTCTATAGTTCTTTTATCATTCAAAGGAGCCCTTTTCCACTGCTCCTCAGTCTCAATCTTATTATTGTGTGTTTTTTTATCCTAAACACGCAGCACTCATGTCCACTCAACCCAAACCAAGATTCTGCTCTTCTACATATCAAATGCTTTTTGATTGTCCTTGATTCCCTCTTGTAATACCCTTCTAGTGTAGATACTGATTATGTATTTCTGTTTAGCCAGAGTTGTGTCTGATGCTCTGAGCCCAGTTCTGATGTTTATTCTAAATGAACCACTGCTGCTTTAGAGATATATCAAATTCAAACACACCCAAGGGTTTTCACCTATAAACACTGAGCAAACTGTAACCCAACTGCCAATGTTAGACAAAAGCAAATATGAAAGAAATATTTTTAATTTACATATGTTGGAATTCTTGCTTTTATGCACAGCCAAGTTCACAGACGCTAGATTTACAGTAAAACGTGACTGGAGTGACTGGAAGTAAAGCGCTTCCCCTGGAGACTCTGCAGTCGATCACATCCTCAGAGGTCTATGTTTAGACATGAGAAACCCCTGAGGCTGAGGAGGCTTGTTTTGTTCAACAGGGAATACAGTAAATCTACACCATGATGAAAGTTTGTCACACACAGCAAAAGTTGCTGCTAAATGATCGTAACTCGTAACTGTACTGCATCTAAAGCAAAGCAGTATGCTGACAATATTGGCAGTGTATTACTTACAAAAACATACAATACAACTGTTGACATTTCCCTTCAATGCTTTCAAAAGTCTTGCAGTATACTGTATGCTACAGCTATATCTATGTAAGAAATGAGTCGATGGCAAAAAAAAAGCTCTTTGATCAACCCACAATCATTCTTGTGTAGCCACCACAAAGTCTGGTACAAAAGTTCTAGTAAAAAACCTCTGGTGGGACATTTGGACACTTCAAGTAAACAGACAGAAAACAGCAGAGCAAAAAAGCAAACAGAAGTCACCATGTAAAACTACTCATTGTACAAATCCTTCTACTGCGGGTCTGTGTCATTTACTGGTTTATTGAAGTCGCTCCAAAATAGGGTTAGACATTCACTACCACAAATGGTACATATTCACTCTTTTGTGTTAATTAAAGGGTGGTAAAATGCCATTTTCTACAATGATTTGTTCACTTCAAACAAAATATAGACTATCACCATGGTATTGTTATAGAAGCACGAGAGCTAACGCAGGCCAGCAGAGTCGAGCAGTCTGGAAATTCTACTGCCTCAAGGACACACTATGGTACACTATTAAATTGCTTAGAAATGATACCTATTGTTCTGGGTTTTTTCATGGTTTTGGTATATTGGTGTTTTGACATGTATACCTAAAAACCATAGATTCCAGCACATCAACCAGCCAACTGACACAGCTGTGGTTCTTCTTCATGCCAACAACTTTACATTACAGCACATCCACTTGTCTACTGCCCCAAATTTAGCTTCAACAACAGACTTTTGTGCTGGTTTTGGATGCTCTAATGAAAGAAATGACAAACCAAAAAAAGATGATGAATTTGATACATCAAATTAAATAATCCTTCTTTTAAGCTAAGTGACAGTCTACACTAAATAATATATTAAACAGTACTAAATTAAGCTCTCAGGTGGCAAAAACTGCTTTGTATTTTTATTTAAAAACATACTATATAAGATGCTTAAAATAATATTTATCAGTCAGCTTTGTGTCTTTATGTCTAATGTTATTGATATGCAGCCTCCACGCGTTAACTTTACTGCTAAACTTTTTCATGGTACTAAAATGACATACCGTTAACTAAAACTTATGTTTGACTTGAAATGTTAGCTACAAAACAGGTAAAGCAAAAACATTATATCAGCCTTGGTAAACATTAAAGATAAAGTTTAACCAAGGGCATAGAAGATTTAGACAGGACTGGAAAGACAATGCGTTTAAAGGAAGAAGTGCTCAATGCAATAAGAACTAAATAATGTAATTATTAAAATAATAATGACATTGATCTCAAATATTTAATTATGGAAAAAGTATATTATCTACAAATCTACAAAATATTAGTGTTTTGATTTAAAGAATCCATCCATCCGTCCAGTATCCTAACTGCTTTTTCTCTCAAGAGTCGCGGGAGTGCTGGAGCCTATTCCAGCTGATATAAAGAATGCAAATTTTTGATTTAACCACCTGTATCATAATTACATTTATGACAATTGTAAGTAACAGCTTGCGAATTGGCTGTAAATTCAGCGAGTTATAAAGATTTTAATTGTGGATTAAACCCCTGCCTCCATACACATACATTCATTAGGGGCCGTCTTTTTTCCCTATTTACAGAGCCAGGACTATATACAACAACTAGATGAACATGAGGGAAATTTAGCTGGATATGACAAAATGGGAAATGAATTAAAATCAAGGACTATCATTGATTTGAATGGTAATGTTATTGTTTTATCCCCAAAAAAGCTGTTCAGTGGACAAAGTTGTTCTTCTGAACTCATACCAGGTTGTTCTGTGAGTTTGACATCGACAGCACTTCTCCACAATAAGATAAGTTTAGGAACATAAAGTTACAGATCATTTCTCCAGATTACACAGAAGGGTTACAAGCCCAGGTTAATTGGCTGCAGATATCTGTTTTGTTCTATACTATTTTCTGCATTTTTGTGTTTTCATATGAATCCCAGTCGTGCTTAGTTTGACACAACAAAATGAGGGTTGCAAAGTTACAACAGTGGCAAAAAGCAAAAAACAATATGTGAACAGTGAAACAAAATGTTTTCAGGAGACCTGAGCTATTCAAAAACACTGTTTCCTAACAGTGTAAGCATAGCTGATGCTGGAGCTCTCAGCTTGAGGCTACGTGCTGCTGCAAAGTAGATAGCTCATCAAAATGAGTGGCAGGTTTTGGGGTGTGAACTTGCCCAATTGAGCGGGAGAAGGAGGGTGGAGCTGATGATATAATTTCTGCCTCAAGACATGGTCACAACTTGTAGCTGACTGCTATCATGATCATTTAAGAAGTTTTCCCTTTGAGACTTCAGAGGTGAAGTTTGTACAGTAACAATCATCTCATTACACAATACAAATAATATTTTTCTATTTCTTTTAAGTAAGCCTTTTATTAAAGGTGATCAACTTTGTAACGAGGTAAAAATTACCAAGCTTCTATGACCCTCTTCAGCCATTGGCTTTATACCTTTATGTGCCTATTTATGACCACTTCCTGGATGCTGGAAGTGGTGAGTGGTGAGCGCAGGGCACAACTGGGGCGCTATCACTCTATTAACAAAGAGAGGACATGCAGCAGAGCAGCACATTCATCATCTAGCCAGCAGCCGGCTCTGTAGAAAAGACAATACACACTGCTGTGAGCTCACATTTGCTCGTGGCTACGTATGTGTGTGTATGTGTAACTGATGGTGTTAGATCCCTATGTAGTTGAGGTAAGTGATGGCGACATCCCACAGATCCTCTCCAGACAGCTGGGAAAACTCTAATGAGCCTGTGAACCTGCTGAGAAGTGTGTGTGTGTGTATGTGCGCTTGTGTTTGTGAGAGAGAGAGTGTGTGTGTGTGTGTGTATGTGTGTATTTACCTGGATGTGTACACTGTCCTGTGCTTTCACATTTGTAATTTTTATCCCAAGACACAATAAAAATAGAAGACTTTTAGAGAGATACATCTCTTAACGCAACTCTTCATATTCCCTAAACTTAAATACAAAACGAAATCAACTTCGTCTGAACCACAACATCAGCTGTCTCCCTTGGTAACACAAATGCCTGCCTGCTACTCGCCAAATCATAAAAAAGGTGATAAACACTGTTCTGTGCAGCAGTTTATTGTTAATACAGATTGAGGTTTTGAGTGTGTGTGTGTGTGTGTGTGTGTGTGTAAAATTTGTTTAATACCATGTGTGTGAAGACATATTTGGACAGTGGGGACACCTTCAAGTGCCTGTTTGAGAGGTAGGACTTAGTGTTCAGGTTAAAGTTAGAGCTTAGGTGTAGGTAAGGGTTGAGGCTTTGCATTTAGTCAGTCCTCATAAAGATAGTAGTACAAATATGTGTGGAGCTGTAGTTGTGTGTTGTTCATGACATCCTCCCAGCGGGACGTTAACACACACTCTGTCTTGTGACCTTCGTGGGTGCTAACGTCGTTGCCATGGCAGCGCGGCTTGATGCTTTCTGACAGGTCTGATTTGCCCTTGACAGAATTACAGCTTCAGGCCATGCATCTTCTCTTGTCCTTGTCTCATATACAAAATATACAGTGTTATATTCACACACACACACACACACACACACACACACAAATCCATATGCCCACACACATGCTTTCATGCAGTTAAATTACATTTTAACTGTATGAGCTCATGGCAAGCTCCCTGGCTGCGAGGCCCCCTGCTGGTCCGTTACCGCTCAAGACTAAAGTGAGACGAAGCCGTTTGAAGAACAGACACTTTACACATTCACAGAGAGCGCAACACACTCCATCTATCCTCCCTCTTTTTCCTTCTTCACTTGACTTCCCCCTGTGACTCTTTATCTTGGGCTGGTTCACAGGCTAAAGGTTCAATAAGGGTTGGATGGAATCACAGGATGGGGTGTGTGTGTGTGTGACTTCCCATCCCAGCTGCTGGTATAGTGAGTCATGTGTATGAGGAGATATTTCACTATATAATAGATGGAGGTGTAGTGAGATAACCTGATATATCTGATGATGGTGCAAGCACACACACACACACACCGCTTCTACTATCCTGCCTGCTCTTAATCTCTGTCTTGGCTGCATGGGGACCCTGGGTGCACCTCCCTGACGTTGACAAAGCGCTATGGGTGTTTTTGGCAGCCGTCCTCCCCTCACCTCCCCCCCAGCTACCTGCTCACCACTTCATCAAAACCACGGGCACCAAAATGACGAGGGATCCATCAGCTTCCCATGCTGAGAGATGATGTCATCAGCGAGGGACGTCTCCTGGGGGATTGTTGCTGATGGCTGACATGGATCAGAACCACAGAGAATGTCAGTAGCCTGCAGTAGTGCAAAGGAAAACAAGAGTAACACTGCATCAGCTACACGTAAATATATCCCTGCTTGCTTAATCTTTATTTGCAATAGTACACGAAGATGTTTGTGCTCAGTGAATAAGATGTTATGACTATTTATCCTTGAACCACCTGCTCACATGCTACAGTATACTTTGAAATTGTGCCCAAAAATTTGGAGAGTGAGCTATCACTTGCTTTGCTTTTAGTGTGACTGTGTGTACATGTTTGAGTGTTAAAGTTTTTTACATGCCACAGAAAACAATGAAAAGAAACTTGAAATTTGAAACTAAATACTTGTCGTTTCACAATAACAAATAACAAAATATGTTAATAGAGACTGAGGAACAAAAGCAGTAAAGACCTCCTTAGTGACAGGAGTCTAATCCATAAGACAAATCAATGTTTTATTAATTTATAATGATTTTCATAAGAATCTAATTCTGCAAAAATAAACTAGTAACTAATAATGTTAAAATTATTGTAGTGGAGTAAAAGTACAATATTTTCCTTTAATTTGTAGTGGAGTAAAGTAAAGGTAAAAAAATGGAAATACTCCAGTAGAGTACAAGTACCTAAAAAGTACAGTACTTGAGTAAATGTACTTAGTTACTTAACATCTCTGACATTGCTGCATTGCGCTTGTATGCCTCCACTAAACAGTGTCATTGTAGTTCACGCACATGTCTGTCTAGATGCATATTGTAATGATTGATGATTCTAATGCCAGATTTAAAGAAATTCCCTCAAGGTATTCCTGAGACATCACATTCACAAGAACAAGAACTGGATGAACACGAGGTGACTGTGACCTTGACCTTTGACCTTTGGCCACCAAAAACTAATCAGTTCATCACATTGTCCAAATGGACAGTTGTGGCAAATTTCTTTAAATTGGCATATCTGTTCACAAGGATTGGATGAAGGTGATGTCAAGGGGATGCACACAAGAACAAGGAGATCTTGGATTAAAAAAAGGGATTTTAATGAAGTTGTCTCAGACAAATGTCAAAACAAAGAGGGAAAACAAAAGCTAAACTGAAAATCACTGCTCATAGAGGAAAACAACAGAAAGAAAGAACCAACAACAATAATAGAAGTAGAAACTTGACTACAGAACAGAACAGAAAAAACTCAGTCCGTTGTTCATGGCTGTTCCAGGTTATGCAAACTGGTTAGGTAATGTTAATAGGTTTAGCATTATGAACATTATTTAACAACATTTTACCATGCTAGCTACAAACATTTTCACAGTGGATATTTTGACTTGCTATAACTGCATTTATTTTTAACGTTGATTGCACCTGCGTTTTTTGCTAAAACAAGTGAAAACGTTTGCTGCAAAAAAGCTATATCATGGTTTTATTCGCATTAATGTGATTTTTTTTTCTTAGTTGCGTAAGTTTTTTGGGTTATCTATGTTCTTTGTCTTGCATGTTTTCTGCTGTACATATATTTTTATGTTTTTATATTTTGAAATGCATCTCAGAGGCCCTAAACATGTTTTACGCAATTGTGCAAAAGCAAATGACAATGCCTGACAGAGCCGTCACCAACATGGGTCCCCAGTGAACATACTCGATATGCACTCTTACTGTACGTACCTGTAGAGGTGGTCAAGCTCTGTCCACAAGGTGGTGGTAGAAACTACTGAACATTCAGTAGTAAACAAACATGGAACTCAACAGCTGTAGTTGTGAGTGGACATTGACTCAGTTAGCTTTTTCTTGTTGTGTCATGCAACAATGCCCCTAGTGGCAATGCTCAGACTGCAGCTTGCGTTTGCATAACATTAGGATTTTTCAGGTCACACATTCAGTAATGTAACAATGAGTGAAATCAACCTTGCGTAGCTCAAAGTGTCTGTGTTCAGGTACTTGCATGAACAATGTTTTGGTCCTTAGTCTTTGTGCCTTCACAAACCTGTGCAGTTTTCTTGTACACTTCTTGAAGTACCTGACTTTTAATGGTTGTGCTTTTGCATTTTTCCTTAGGGCCACTATAGAAACCATAGCAATCTTAGCAGAGTTTGTACTTCAGTGACATTTCAATCAGATGCTGTTCCTTGACTAAAGCTCAAACCTTTCACAGCTGCTACGCTACATTTCAGTGAGTGTTTCACTATTTTATGTCACAGTCTCAATCTCCAAGGCTGAAGGCCTGGGAAACAAGTGAACACTGGTCCACCACAGGACTTTGATGTGTACATCATGAGTACATTAATCTATATTCTGTTATTCTGTAACCTCTCTCTATAGCTGCTGTAAATCCTATTTGAGGTAATGTACAACACTTTAAGGCTTCTTAAGTCCTCTTGCCTGACACTCATCCTGAATTTGCATTTTGCACTTTTTTCCATTTTTCTGACTGTATCTGGTTTTCTTCTGGTAGCTCTCAGTAATACAGTCATCAATGATTTGACCTTGTTTAACTCAACTTAACTTAGTTTATTTATACAGTGCCAAATTACAACAAAAATTCTCTCAATGCACTTTACAGTGTAAGGTTTAAGACTTTACAGAATACGACTATTTATAGAATTATGTAGAAAACCCAACAATCCCAAATGAGCCACACCAGGCGACAGTGGGGAGGAAAAACCCCTTTAACGGAAGAAACCTCCAGCAGATCCAGGTTCAGGGTGGGAGGCAGCTCTAACTATAAGATTTATCAAAAAGGAAAGCCTTAAGCCCAGGCTTAAAAAGTAGAGAGTGTCTGCCTCCCAAACCTAAACTGGGAGCTGGTTGCACAGCAGAAGAGCTTAATAGCTAAGGGCTCTGCTTCCCATTCTACATTTGGAAACTCTAGGAACCACAAGTAGACCAGCATTCTGAGAGCAAAGAGTTCTGCTGGGATAATATAGTACTATGAGGTCTTTAATTGTTAAGTGCTTTATATGTGACTTTATATGAGGTTTTTAGGCCCAAATACAATAACCTCTATCTTTTCTGAATTGAGGCACACAGCCTAGTGCTGACACTAATGACATGTTCCGGTCTGTAATAAATTGTTCTAACAAGACGAGTATAGAGAGAAGTCTGTTGTCTGAAGCTAAGAGAAGATCATTGACGATTTTCACCAGTGCTGTTTCTGTACTATGATGCACTCTAAATCCTGACTGGAAATTTTCATACAGATTGGTCCTGCACAGGTGGTCACATAATTACTTTGCAGCAACTTTGTCAAGGATTTTAGGGAAGTAAAAAATCGTATCCTTTTTACAGCACAGTTTTTAGCACCGTTTTCTGGTGTAAAGAATGCATGTGTTTGTATTTGTGCCCCTATGTAACTGTATGGTATAAACTTAATATTGCAATTTTATTTACCCATCTTCACCTTTTTACAAAAAGAATTAGGGTTCCTCCATCCATTCTTCAGCCCCTTAATTGACGTAAGTACAGGATTACAGTATAAAGCTGCTGCTCTGTCACTTCTGGGCTGCAACCAGCAAGGTGACAGTGTTGAGGCGGGAAACACACACGCCTCTTGGTTTGACACCAACATCCAGGAGCACAACAAAGATAAGGGCGGCTAGAGGGAAAGCCCTCGTTCTGACAAGAGCAAATTAACCTGCCGTGCTCGACAGAGAACTGCCGCTATCTCCTCCCTTGTCCCCATTCAAATTCCTTCCTCTTCCTCCCTCATTTACTCTGCTCCAGTGGGTCTCCTTTTGAACATTGCTTTGGTTTCTTGTCTGTTTTGAAGCAAGCACACATTGTGTGTGTAATGTGTTTTCATCAACTGTGTGCATCTTTGTCCCCATTTCTAATCTTTATCATCCCTATGCTTCTCAGTAATCATTTGAAAACTCTTATACTGTACTTCCACAGTCCCTCCCACTCTCACTTAGTTCCATTTATCAAATTGTCCCACTCATCTTGTCCCCTTTAAAGATGCATTAAATTTTTTGTGTATTCTGTGCTTTGTGTATTTGTGTATTAGTATTACGTACTGAGTATTTTCTGTTGGTGCTGATCTTATGTTTTATGGTTGTGGTTCTTTTCTTTCTTATTGAACTGAGAGCGGCTGTAACTAGGCAAAACAATTTCCCTCTGGGATTAATAAAGTTTTTTGAATCTTGAATCTTGAATCTTGAATTGAATGACCGCTGAGTCTTTCAAAGAGTTTCTCCCTCTCTCTCTGTCGCAATCTTTACCTCTTGGTCCCTCTCTCATTATTGGCGTAGCAGTGCAGTACCCTCAGGCACCTCACCTGGTGTGGGTTGTTACTAATCATATCCCGGAGCTAAATCGACTAAAATGGCATCTCTATCAGGACTTTGTTGTTCATAATATCTCTACAGAACCCCAGGCATGGATTAAATCCTTGCATATCTGAAATGTGTGCGCATGTGCATTTGGTCCTCATCACGTGGGGAGCCCTGGCAAAAAGACACAGTAGATGGCAAAGGAATCCTATGTCCACTTATATATACAGTACTGTACGATATACAATGTGATGTTGTTTGTGTGTGTGTGTGTGTTTGCTTGCTCACAGTTTTGTGAGAATAGCTAATTGATTACAGGAAGGGCTCATTGTTCCGTATGTTAACATGTTACATGACCTCATTTAACATATTGTCTGAGCCACTAAAGACCTTTACTTTCATCGATGAGCTGAAGCTACAGGTAGACTCAATATCTCATCGTGACCTCTATTGTCAATACAAAGTGCAACCTGAGTGGCGTGTTATTCTATTGTCTCTCCCACTCTTTGCCTCTGTGACGCCCATCCTCCCTTTGTTGTCATTTTCTATATCCAAAGCTCTCCCTCAGCTCCTGCTAATCACAAAGTTACACATCAGTTGCATGTCTGTCTGGCATTCAGCACATATTGCAGTTTACACAGCAACATGTTGCATTGTGCATGCACATGTGTACACTCAGCACACACAGGCTAATTAGAGATTGATGAAAATCTACAGTTGAAGACTGGACTGTATAAATTAACAAGGCCTGTGTGTGTATGGTGTATGTGTGTGGTTGTGTGTGTGTGTGTGTGTGTGTGCTGTTTCCTCTTGAAACAGGATGTTGATGCTGGGCAAAAACACAGCGAGGCTGTCAGGCACCGACACCTCTAACAATCAGCTGCTTGCTGCAGATCAATGGTGCTGTCAATCCAAATGCAGTTATACCACTTGCTTTCATTTTTATTTCAGTTTAGGTTCACAAATGATAGAGATCAGTGCAGAAATAATTATTGCAATTTACGATACATTTGTTGCCATCCACCTTCAACCTCTAATAATTCTATTGTGTGTGTATTATTTGTCAGAGCTTCATTTAGATAATTCTCCTGTGTAAACCAATGTGATGCTACTAATTTTATACTAACCCCATTTCCAAAAACACTGTCATTTGGCACTTCACTCTTATCGAAGCACATGTTCTCAAGCTAGTTGTTTGATTAATTCTCAAATTCTCTCAGTTCATCTTTAATCCTGATATGTCAGGCTTATTCTCAACATTTCAGCTTTATTCTCAATGCGGTATGTTCTCTCACATTCTCAACTCTATTGGAAGATTGTTCAAAAGTAGAAGGGTATATGATGGTCCTACTATTCCATCATACCCCAATTTTACATCACCTTTCTTTTTAATTGCACTGCAGCTTTCCAAGTGAAATATTCTTGCTGTATACAAGACTTCAGCTACACAACAGTCTCTGGTTGCCATTGTCTAATGCTCCTCTTCACGATGCTCGACACATTTTCAATAGGAGACAGATCTGGACTGGAGACAGGCCAGTCAAGCAAATGCACTCCATGTACATCCCTTTACGCAGTGAGATTTCCCCGGAGTCCCTGAATCTTTTCACAATATCATG
This sequence comes from Sandelia bainsii, assembly GCA_032362345.1. NCBI lineage: Eukaryota > Metazoa > Chordata > Actinopteri > Anabantiformes > Anabantidae > Sandelia > Sandelia bainsii. The sequence continues at coordinate 4,841,776 of JAUMHL010000017.1, forward strand.
TACTGCAGATGGTGAAAGAAAATAATATTCTTTTTGAAGTGATTGACAACTCTTTTACAATGTTTGGCACAAAGTAGTGAGCCATGACCCATCTTTGCTTGACTAAGACTTTGGTGGATGTTTTTTTTCTATACGAAATACATGACACCCTCACCTATTAACAATTAAATCTGCTAATTTTGGAATCATCCAGAACACTGTAAAGTAAAAACAGATATGCACTGATAGACACGCATATTTCTGTTTGTCAAGTTCAAGCTCATCTTTATGCACTGCAGTGGAACCATAGTGTCCATCAACACCGTACTCAAAAATGAAAATTTGTACATATTTAGCCATGTCATTGTTTAAAGGGCTAGTATTTGATGAGTTGCAGAGTAAAATTCCTTGATGGAGTCTAGACACTGGTGATAGTAAAGTAAACACCTGGATGAACGTGATGTGGAGCAGGACTTCTAATGAGGTCAGTCGAAAGGTCTGTCATTTAAATAACAGTTGACAGCAGCATAAATAGGAAGAATTTAACATTTTTGACAGTGACAAGATTATTTGCTCACAGTGCAGTCTCATCTGAATCTGAAAATTACACATTTATTTCATGAAAAATGTGCCGTAAGTCAACTCTTCGTATTTATGATTAGGACTGTGCAATGGTGCATGGTTGTAGGCAGAGCTTGCATGTTGGAAGAGTGACAAAATGGTTCATTCTGAAAAAAAGAGCTTTGATTGTCAATTGGAAATGGTTCAGCAACAAATCAGATGCAAATCAATTTGTGTTGGAAACCAGTACCAACAAATGGTTTAAACACGTCAAATTTGTCTCACCACCTCCAACACAAACGCCACCACTATAAGGATGAAAGTATGGAAAATGTCAGAACAATTTGGATGGTTTTGTCAGCATATTTATCAGTGGTTTCACCTACAATAAAAGAAGAAAACACTGGAATGAACCAAGGGAGGTGGGGGTATTTTGCTGAACTAAAGACATAATCCAAACTGTTGAAGAGGATGGATTCAGGAGAAAGATAAAAAAAAAAAGAGGTAAAAAAAAAATCCAACTAAAACTGAAGCCAACACAAAGTGCCTCGTAGAGGTCTAAATAAGTAACTGTGTATTTTTTAATTCAGACAGTTTGCGCTGTGAGAAAGAGCGTTGTGTCTGTCTGCATGTCTCTGTGAGAGAAACAGTGAATGTCCGTGAACCACTGTTGATACTCTGACATAATGTTGGATCTGCTGGTTCATCCAAAGTCATGTTGAGCTTGTTGTCCCAGCAACATATCCACAATCTCAAATCTGCTAATTAGCAGGAGTCAGTGTAAACAAGATAACATGTTGGATTTAAACAATGTTGGAAGAGGAAATCCATCCAACAATGGATGTGCTGTCTTAAACGAATGACCCATTGAAGCTGGGGTGATGATTATAAGACGCAGGTTTGTATGACGTAAATTTACAGTATAATTCAAGCAGAGAGAATATTGTGTGATGGAATATTTTGCTGAGACCTATATAACTTAACAACACATCACTCTGTCAGCTGTAAAATACAATATATATAAAATTATAGGCTGTGTATTTGTATGTGAAATATTCTAGATACATTATGACACAAGTAAGTGTCATTTGAAATTAATTTATCCTCAGTAAAGTCTCCACTGTTGGCTCCGCCTGTGGCTCAGAGGTTGATTCTTCCCTCAGTACCATCTATATGCATCTACATGGGGCCAATGTTCAGTACCAGCTCACTATCACCAGCCCCCACGGGTACTCCCAGATTTCTTTGTGTCTGCCTGCATCTGTAAACTTTTAATTTTCAAAAGGGGATTTAATTGATCTGAAGCCTATAATTATGGTAGTGGGGCTAAGAATAATACACAGACACTCCTCTGCATAATATTCTCACACTGCAGGATTTGGGTTTAATTTGTCGGCCACTTCTTGGCTCCATCTTTCCACATATTTGCTGCTTTTGCAAAGTTGCATCTTTTACATTTTTGTAGCTCTTCAGCTAGTTAGTTAGTTCAGCTAAGTTCTTGCTCTAGTGGGGTGAAGAAATGCCCTCTATCTATTTGGACATAGCCAAAGACTGTACGTAGCCAACAGGATACCTGCACATCATGCTTTCAAGTGGTGAGACAGGCTACAATCTAGTCAGTTTATCTCAGATAATGAAATCTAAATACTCATCTGATCTTGCATCTGTTTATTGACATACAAAGAACAGGGCTCAGGTCTTCATTTGGGACTTGACTCAGAATTTGGGCAAATTAAACAATGACTTTGTTTGTCTTCACATCAAAGCCTAATTTGAATCAGTTAAGTCTGTTAGACAATTGGGACCACCTATTAGAAAAAAGCTACATAAAGCTCAACTTTTCATTTCTTATGGTCTTTAAAATGTGGGTTCACCTCAGTATAGCTAGCTGGGTAAACCATTGGTGTCCCCGTTATTGCCAGCACTGTATCGTTAAGCCATGATGTAAATTTTCTGCACAAATGATCATAAATTATAATCCTAAACAATCAGGTTCCCTCGCCTTGTCAGAAGGGAAAATGAACAGGGCTATAAAGCGCTTTCCTCAAAATATGTCAGAGCCACTGACTGTTTGCTGAAGATTTTTGGATTGAATACGGCTTTCTCACTAAAGATCTCTGGATTAATATGGATTTTTGTGTATCTAATATACATATTGCAGTCTCTGTTCCTCAGTCTGCTGCTGTATATTCTAATGCTTATCTGCAATGACAAGACAACTACTGTACCCATCAGGTTTTTTTATTTTTTAAGCAATGGAACACATTTTGTAGTTTCTTAAATAATAAACGATCTGATGAGGAGCATATGAAGACACAGTCAGCTATTTAAAAAAAACACCAAAATGATTTGATTGTTTGAGAACATTGTTGGCTTCAGCATTTAACAAAAAAAAATGTTGGTTTGAGGCCACTGGCGACTTGGCAAAAACAGGTTGTGCATTTATCCATTACTTCCATTTTTTCTCTCGTTGCTGGTTTTGGTCCAGTTCTGGGAACACATTGTGATTGTTCAAAAAACGTCTCCCTTTTTGAAAGTGACCAAAAGCCTCTCTGCAAGAGACACACACCTACACACACAAGACATTTAGTAAACTGTACTCAACAAAGGAGTCACATTCTTCTTGACACAGCCACTTCGGGCTCCATGTATCTGAGCAGGCTTACAGCATTTCCAGTTTGTCAGCAAGAAAGCTGCTTTTCCTAGAAACCTCATTCTGCCTCCCAACTCTCACTTTAGCACTCACTATGGCTCTTTTAACCCAACCTGGAGTTACATACTGTAGATATATATATATATATATATATAAACAAGTGCATGTGTGTGTGTTTGTTTAACACGAGTTACAAGACGTTTATTCTTCCATTGGCAGACAGGAATAACTCTCATGACCCTGCTGTGCTCACGTGTGGAAGCTGCCATGACAAGTTAACATGATTAGTGTGGTCTACATGGGCATCTCAGCTGAGAGGTGTTACAGATGGTCACTATTTCTGGATGGAGTCATCCAATTTTCCCTGTCTTTGTCCGCTTTTTTCTTTGCTTTTGTCTCATTTGATCTGGTGCCCTTGTTCCCAGCGGATGTTCAACCCTGTGCTAAATACTCATCATTATTCTTCCATCCTCTCTCTCTCTCACTCTCTGTCCTCTGTCTGTGCGAGTCATCCCAACAGAAGGATGCGAAGGTTCAAAGTGACGGAGCGCACTGGAGGTCAGAGCATATTGTGTCAACAATGACAAATTGTCATGTTTGATGACAAAAATAAAGTCAAATAAAAGCACAAGGGAGGTAGAGAGAGAGATAGGACCAAAAAAAGGCAGAAAGAATGAAAGAAGGAACAGAGACAGAAAAAGAGAGTGAAAGTTAAAGAGGGAGAGTGAGTGACAGTCAAAGAAAGTGAACAAGAGAGGGTGGCACACAAAACAGGCAGACAGGCATTAACAGGATGCATGCAGAGACTTGTTTTCTGCCTGCACAGAGGCTGGCAGCGTTAGTGGGTCCATTCTGCTAGGAGAATGAAAGCATCTGTATCAGCCCACAGGCATCTGGTTGACATTGCAAAAAGCTGCGTGACCACTAGGGACCTGTCTTTACAGTGTTGGCCTCTTTTCCTGGTTGTTTTCAATGGTAAGAACATGTTTGTGCGCATTCCCAGCAGTAAGGGAGAGAACATATTTTTAGTGTTCAATATGCCAGGTGCTGAAAGTTGAGAACATTTCAGCTTACCCAAAACCACACTGCTTTGAACCATGTTTACAGTGGTGGACACCACCACAGTCATCTGCTGCATAACCAAAAAGGGTAAGCAATATGCTGAATCCTAAGGCCCCAAGAAGTTGAGCCTTGTACTATGTTCTCATTATTATATTGAATTGATGACCAGATGACTACTGTACATGATTGTTTCATTTATAAACCTCCAATTGCAACTAGTCAGGATAGTTTCTTGTTTCTTTTCCTCAGCCGGCCAGTTCAGCAGAAGAAAAAAACAATGCATGACAAGTTAATGGATGGTGATAATAACAGGTTTGTATATTGCGCTGCGGCATTCAAGGGATCTGTAGTAGCCTACATACTGTAGCGTACCATATAAATATATGTCTCAGCTTTGCTTTGTCTGCATACTTTCACAGCCATATATGGACAAACATAGTATCATCCTGTTTATGCATGTTAAGTGCTGAACAATGTAGGGCTTTAACCAAAATGTATATTATTTACTTAAATCGCTGGTTTTTTTGATTGTTACAGTATTAAGATATCTGCACATTTATGATGTTTTGAGATTAAAGCAGAGATTGAACCAAATGTGGATCATGTCACCACAGAACACCACAGGAACTCAGAACTGGATCGTACTTGGCCTTTCACCTAGATGAAAAACAGACACTGCAGAGTAGTTCCACATGATAACACCATCATTAATTATTCCTTCTGATGCATGAATACTTTACTTAATGGACACTGACCGTTGACATTTTTCTTTCAATACGTTTGCACATATTGTATTTCTGGGGATATTTCTATAGATGTTTACAGGTTTAAGTCTAGTAATTGGATATGTTTGCTAATTCTGCATGTTACATTTTGCTGCTTTGAACTCCAAATTAACTGCCACATCAAACAGAACAAGAATGTGTTGTGTCCATTAGCATTGTCGGGATGTTTCCTCGGTCAGCTGTATTTCTATGCAGTGTATAACTATGCCCTAATTTCCTTTAGCTGTCTGATTAATTACTATTGGAAATTAGGTTCATGTTTAACATTGCCTTTTGTTCCATAAGGTGTCTGTTATCTGATCAGCATATTTGCACATTTCCTTTGGAAAGAAGTGTAATTCATTATAGTTCTTTGCAATCCAATTGCTATATTCTTTTCAGTTGTGAAGCACTTTTTTCCTAGCCCGGATCTTGGCTCTATGAGTAAGGAAATCTGCGAGTGCTAAAACCTAAGTGTGGTGATGAAGGCCATTGGAAAAGGGATAAGTGATTCAGCATGTGGATCAATAGAGAAAGATCCATGCCTCCCAGCCGGCTCAATCAGACCCCCTGGGGGGTGAGAGAAACATTAGAAGACAGAAAGATGGACAGATAGCGTGTGTGTGTGTGTGTGTGTGTGTGTGTGTGTGTGTGTGTGTGTGTGTGTGTGTGTGTGTGAGAGAGAGAGAGTATGCTTTCATTTAAAACCTGAATATGCCAGCAGAGAGAGAGAGAGAAAGGGAGAAAATGTGGATCTTTTGTCTTGGTGCTTGGCATTTCATTCTCTGAACTGCCATGCCAATAAACCACATTGTGCTGAAATGAATTATAATAAATTGAACTGAACTAAAAAGAACTGAGAAATAGAGACTAAGTGCATTGGGATGGTTTTTTTTTTTTTTCATGATTTGATCTTGCATTTCATTTTCAGAGCTATTTCAAGACATACAGCATTAATCAGATGTTTGACTCACTGGTTGAGTCAAAACAATGACACAGTGCCCTTGACACAGGGCTGAACTTAAAAGCCGGCTTCCACTCAGGTACATCACAGCCTGGTCTTAACGCCCAAATTACTCCATTTCCTCCATAAGATGATTCACTTTGCTCAGCAGTTCATCCTCTGACTATTTGATGTGTGATTGATTAAAATAGAAGCTGGTGCACTGCTGGTTAGGAAGCTTCATCACAGAGCTGCATTGATGTTAACATCTCTGGCTGCTGGTGTGGATTTCAGCATTGACCTCTGCTGAGAGTCAACCCAGCAGCACCCCATTGTCCTTGTTTGACCGTCACACTAATGCCCCTAAGACAATTCAGTTTAGACCTGACAAGCAGGCACATGCCGCAGCCCACCTCCAAACCTGCCAGCCCTCACTCTGAGATGTTTTCCTTACTTGAATTATGTATCAATTTCTACTGAAACAGCAATGTTTGCATTTCTCTCTCCCTTGTTCTCTTCCTCTCCCTCTGTATGGTTCTCCCTTTTCAGTCTGAAAATAGAGTGCAGAAGAAGGCTGTTGCTATGGTGATACATCCACTGGCGTTGCCCGGGACATTTTTAGCCACACGATGTGCGGGGGGATTTAGCTCGCCTGTAACTTTCTGTAATTTCCATTCTAATTATATCACTCCTGCCTGCACTATGTGCCACCGCATGGGGTAAAACAGCAGAGCACAGCTGAGTGAGGATCCTAGTCACTGCACACTCCTCTGCCCTCACACCACATTATACCATGCTATCGTATAATATCATCATTCAAAGACAGAGAAAAGACAGCGACAGGAAGAGGGAGAGTGAATTTGTGCTCATTGCACTGATATGTGAATGAGAAACTGCCAGAGCAGTAATGCTCAACAGAGTAACGCTGCTGTTGTACTTGACAGGAATGTTGTTTTAGCTAAGTGATATAGACTCTCTTACTACTCTGTGAACCAATCAAATGAAAGACAAGCTGAGATTAGTTGGAACTTCTCTTGATGCTCACTGGACTTAGCATTGAGGACCAGCAGGGGGTTTTAGCTGTCACTAGCCACCAGGCTTATGTGCACATCATATTACACCTTTCTAACACTATTAAGTGTAGATTATAGATGCAACATTTTTGGCATTTTTAATAAACCGATTTCCATACAATAAATACGAAGAAGCACATTTCAAAAAAGTGTATGTGGAACTTTATTGTCATTATACTGTATTTAACTATGAAACATAAGAAAAAAAATCAAAACAGTTGTAGTTTGAAAAAGTAAATAATGTGTTTTAATGACATTTTAATGAAATTTCAATTGTTTACATTAAATTGCTGACATTACTGTACACTGTCACAGTTTTACACAAACATACAAAAGTGCAAAAATATTTTATTTCTAAAAACACTAGAAAAAATAAAGATAGTAAGAAAGTTAGAAAACTAAATACTAATGACTACTGTAAAAACTGGTCTACTTCTGCCAACAGGTTTTTTTTGTGTGTAACACCATTCAAACCAAACCAAAATTTGAATGTGGGACATTATAGATCAGTTTTTTGTTTATGTTATTATATATTGTTCATATTGTTAATAGTAATACAAATAATAATAATGCACCACAGATGTCTTTAAGGGCAGAGACTGTCTGAAGGCTTGTGCCATTTCACTATTTGCAACAGCTACAAAACACGTTTGCTTTTAGACGTGGCCAGAGAACACACTGAACGACCTAGTCCTTTTCATGCATAAACTGCACAGACCTTAACCCTGCTGAGACCAGTAGAAGAGCTAATATCACTGTGCATTTTTGCCAAATAGGGTATACCAATCCATCTAACTGAACTTCTTATTAAATGATAACACAATTGAAAACAATGCTAATAATGCTAAATAAATAATAATGCTAATAGTCTGTTTTTACTTTTCAAACATACTTCAATAGATAAGAAATTATCAAAACTTTGTTAAATTAACCTCAAATAAAGTTTTGCTCTAGTCTTCTAGTCTTCTTTCCTCAGAAATACAGAATTACAGCCTCAGACATTTTCACAAACTTGACTTGTGTCACCTGTGTCTTTTATCCCTGTCCAGGTGTGGTCATCACTTTAGCCGCTACAATGATGAAAACTCAGTGGGGCTGTGCCAGGAAGTATTTACCAAAGTGAAGGATTGTTCAAAAAAGGGTTGCCTTTAAATAATTCATGGACATCAAAGGTCTTCCTCATTGAACCTCATGAATAAACCAAAGGCTCGGTCAAGCTCAGTGTACCACAGTGCAAGTTCACAACAGAAAAACCTGGGGAAAATATTTAAAGTTATTAAAATAAAAGAGAAATAGACAGAAGGAGCACAGTAAATAGGAGATCTCAGATCTCAGATCTCAGCAGTTCTTAAGTAGACTGATCAAATGGTTCAAGCTGTTTAACAGTCGAGAAAAGTTAAATGAAGCATGTTTAGATGTTTAAATGTCTAAAATCTATTTTGTTGCATAAATAGAAATGTGTGATGTAATGTCATAGTTTAAATAAAGAGGGCCAGAGAGTGTTTGCATCGCTGAGTTGCCGTCTTTCTAAGCTGAAACATATGTGAGGGAATGAAGGGCCTGACTGATGTAGCCATTCCCTTGTTGACCACGACATCATGTATTTTCTAGTGTCATTTTACGCTCCATTAGAACTGCTGATGTTCATTAAAGATGACTGCCCTTCAGCAAATGTGGCAGCGCAAACTAATTACAACTTTTAGAAGCCAACCCTCATTCACTGTCATGGTTCTGTTAAAGTAAAAAAAACAAAAAGTGGCCCAGGATATCAGTTAGGATTATGCTGCATGGGTAGATACGTTGTTTCAGTGTTTAACAAGACTTACAACATCAGCACTCTAGTATGAAATTGAGTTCAGACAGTATCAGGTACAGGAGAGACTTCAGTTAAGCACCCATCTTCAATCCAACTGTGTACAGTATTTTATTCCTGCATATCATCCTTCAGGTAAAAGGTACTCTTTTTAATTATTCATCAATAATCGCATCAAAGATTTTTACTTCCTGCCATAGCCAGCCTTAGCAATCCATTTTATAATTTTCTTCCTTACAGTATCCCAGTGTACTCATTTACCCATCTGGGATGAAAAGCAATTATTGGAAGCTGAACTACCTGTGTTGTTCTTCCTGTAAATTGGTATTTGTATTAATTTGTGGGCCTTTTATGTTGAAAGTTGAAAGTAGTGAAGTAATAGGAAACAAGGGTGATGCAGCTGGGACATTGCAGTTCATGACTGTCTTGTCCACACATTCCTTTTATTTTCAATGGAATGTATACATGCCTAATGTCTTACTACTTCAGAGACAGTTATAATAATAGGATTATTTACTCATTTTCTAAACAGCACAATATATTATAATAAATTATATAGCCATCTATCGATCCATTCTCCTAACCACTTGTCCTCTCAAGGATCACGGCAGTGCTAGAGCCTATCCCAGCTGTCACTGGGCGAGAGGCGGGGTACACCTTGGACAGGTCCCCAGTCTAATACAGGGCCCACATACAGAGACAAAACATTCACACTCACATTCACACCTATGGGAAAGTTTGAGTCACCAATTAACCTAACTGCATGTCTTTGGAGGGTGGGAGGAAGCCAGAGTACCTGGAGAGAAACCATGCAGATACACAGAGAACATGCAAATGACAAATAACCGACAAATTTGATCAATCACTGATACATACTAAGGTCAACAGAGCCATATAAATCAAATTCAGGCTGTGTCCAAACACCTCTCTTTGAAGATATGTTCTTTTTACATGCACACAGGCTGCATGACGTCTGCCACTAATGGTATGCTGACCCTCTGTGGGTCAGCACTGCATGAATCCTCCTCCTTCAGTCTGTTTTGTTCTCTGTTTGTAGCCCTATAAAAAATTGCTGTCGTGCATCTGACCCACTTTTTCCAGTTGATACAAAAGAAGGGTAACATGTGGCAGCTTGTGCAAGTTCCCTGTGCCTTTAAAATGCTCATTCATTTCTACAACAAATAACCTTTTCGTATGCTGGTTTTTGCTTTTGGCAAGGTCTCTTTCTGAATTGGTGAATGACAAATATAGAATAGTAATTGAATTACTTGACCTATATCTGCTTAGTTACTAGTTAATATAGTTATCTGTATTTTATATCAGATATTTTATGGATGTTATCTATTTGAGACTTTGGCGAAAGAAGCTTGACTATCTGAGCTAAACATATGGCACACTTAAATCACACATTGGATCTGGATGAACAAATTATTTAAGTTGAAAATATTTGCCACAAACCATCAACCCATGGAGTGTTGTATTCAAAATCACACTGAAAATCTAAGTGAAAATTTTAAATGACAGGCTTGTTCAAATTGCATGAAGTACTTACTGCCCCCGCCTGCCTGTATGCACTCCCAACAATGTCTGGGCATTCTCCTGATGAGTCAGTGGATGGTATCCTGGGGACCTCCCCCTAGACCTGGATGAGGGCATCAGTGACCTGCTATGGTCTTACCTTGTGGCATCAGTTGCGTAATGTTCCATAGGTGCTCTATTGTCTTCAGGTTAAATGGTAAAATGCACAAGCACACACACACACCGATTGCAGAGCTGCTATGCAGCTGACCTGACACACCAGGTGCAACTTGGGGTTCAGTGTCTTGCCCAAGGACACTTTGACATATGACTGGAGGAGCCGGGAATCAGACCACTGATCTCACGATTGGCATACGACTGCATTACCTCCTGAGCCACAGCCGCCCCGGAGAAGGTGAGGGCCAGTCAGTGCCATCAATACCTTTGCCATCTAGGAACTGCCTACACACTCTGGCACATGAAGCCAGGCATTGTCCTGCACCAAGAGGAACCCAGGGCCCACTTGTGTCAGTTTCAATTTATTTCAGAGAAAATTGTGATTTTCTCTTTTTAGATGGAAGAATACCAGCATTTTAGCAAGATCTGCATATGATCTCTAACACAGTATCCACCAAAAAAGGAGAATTGGCACTCCCAGTAATTCGAAAGTTGTCTAATTTGTATGTTGTGCTAACCTCGCTAACATTAGTTGGCCACGCCTACATTCAGGAGTGACCTAATTCAGTTTGTTTAGCATTTAAGAGGGAGTGAGCAGTGCAGCTTGGGTGTGTGTTATAACTTATTACTTTTGCTGATGAGTAATTAGTAATGTGATTAAATTTCCAATGACTACTATGCAATAAGTAATTTATTACGGTTTTCAAATTACTTGCCCAACACTGCTACTACAATGTTCAGCCTCACTTGGCCTCTTGCAATGTTAAAGTGTCTATTTCACATACAAATGTCTTTTGTAAGAGGCTGCACACAACAAATACAGAACACTGCAGTGTGTGAATAGAATTCTGGACCCCCTAGTGCCTCTCTCCCAGTCTTTTTGTGTTTTCTTTTTCTCACACACAATCTCCTCTTTCTGTCTCTCCATCTTCCTCGGTTCCTCCTCAGTCTCCTGATTGGAAAAGGAGCAGGCAGGGAGGCAGGCTCAGTTCCATGGGAGTGCCTCTCTACAGCAGATAATGGTTCATTCCACTGATTTTGGCTGCTTTTATTTGTTCACATCAACATCAAAGCCTGTCCGTTTTATCCGTTTGGGAGCAGGGCTTTCACTGATCTGCTTTGTTCACTCATAGTGCTGACCTGGTGATGCACTCATCGCATGTGCAACAAAAGTAGTCACAGACATATACATTCCAATACACACAGTGTCAGAGAACTCAGTCTTTATGGCCATATCTATGAGAAAAGGTGATGCTTGCAGTTAGGAGAAGACACCTATCAAACCTAAGAGAACTGGCTCAGTCTGCTCAGGAATCGTGGACCAAACTACAACTTGAGAAGTCTCATTAAGAGCTACAACAAGTGCTTAATTACAGTGTACTTGTCACTTGTATTTGCAATCTTAACTTTTCAGACAGTACACAAAGCTCAGGACCATGGGTCAAGATCTGAACATATATCAGCTGGTAAAGTGAGAGCTTTGCCCTCTGGCTCAGCTTCCTCTTCACCATAATAGTTCAGTACAATTCTCTCATTACTGCTGATGCTTCACCAACCCATTTTTGACCTTGCTCCCATTTTACCCTCACTGGTGATCAAGACAAGATACTACAACACCTTCACTTGGGTCAGCATGCCACTTCCAACCTGAAAGGAGCAATCCACTGTTTTCCTGCAGAGAATAATGACCTCAGACTCAGATTTGGAGGTTCTGACTCTGATTCCAGTTGCTTAACATTTGGCTGCAAAGTGCCTCAGTGCATGCTGAAGGACGCCAGCAATACAACGTCAACTGCAAAGAGCAGAGAATCCACCTAACACATGTAGATCGATTAGGCAAAATCCCATCACCCCTCCAGTTGCCTTGCAAGGGAAAAGGGTTGATCCCCTGTTTCACTGCAAGTGCATTGCTTCTTCCCGGAATCCAAAGTTGGACAACTGGTCGGAGCCTCTTTTTCAGCATGCTGGTATAAACCTTCCCAAGGAGGCTAAGTAGCCCTGTTTAAAAGGGGGACCAACACCCCAGCCTGCCATAGTCCACAGTCACTGCCCCTGTGCTCCATGCGACTTTGAAGACGTACATCACCCAAGACATCCCAACAATTTCCAGAGCCTTCAGCATCTCAGGGTAAATCTCATCCACACCGAGTTCCTTGCCACCTTCTTGACTGCCTCAGAGGCCAGTTGTATGGGTCTCAGACTCTGAGGACATGTTAGTTATAGGGATGTCATGATACAAGAAATTTGGTAGTTGGTACCAATACCATTGGAATTCTACATCATATTATATATAATAAACAAAAGAAAACCACAGAGTCTCCTGCACAGACATACACACACAGCTGAAATATCTCTTTATCTCTCTATGGCAGCCATGACTACTGCTGCTGTAGTCCTTTTGGACTAATGTTGCCTATCAGCTGCTTCAGGAGACCCTGGGCCAACCATACATTCCCCCAATAACTTTTAGTCACATGGGCCGTCTCCAACACAGCAGCGCTCAGCTGGGCGCTCGTGAGTATCATCCCACATGCCCAATCCCTCTCACCTAGGCAGTGCTGTGTGTAGAGGTGAGCCCAACTATATCTAATTGGCTCGCCTCCACCTTTCACATCAGCTCACACTTCCCCCCACCAGAGATTACATTCTATGCTCCCAGAACTAGTTTACATAGCCAGGGATCAGCATGCCTAGGTCCCTGATCTTGCCTGCTGCCTGACTGGCATAGCACATGACCCTAATGCCTCTGCCTGCAGATTTTGAGCTTATATGGTGACACTTTTATATAACTGTTTCAACCAGGCCCCATGAGTCAAGACCACCAGATGCTGTCCAGCGATCACACTTCTCAGGATTACGAAATATGGAATATACAGTTCTTGTAGAACCAATAGCCTCTGTCCTAAATATTTACCCACCTCTAAAGGCATCTCATACTTTATCCATCATCATCATACAGTTGTTGATCTGTTATAGTAATGACAACTTGGAAGAAGCAGCTCACTAAACCCCTTTTGCATTGCAAGTAAATATTCTGAATATACATATTTTACCATGAAATATGTGAATTTTATGAAGACAGCATAGCAAAATAATTTGACTTAAATTGTCAAGTAAGCTTGATAAGGCAGAATAGCTAATAAAACAGATGCTCCACCTATCATTATTGTCGGTGTGGTTCCTCTCCAGACAGTACTGTCCAAGAGCCTAATGGAATGAGACTGCACTAAGCTGCAGTCTCCCTTCCACACACGCACACACACACACACACTTGTACTTGCACACTCATATGGATGCAGAAGTCACAATGGCACAAGATCAATTACTGATCAGATGATGGGAGCTCTTTCTCTTGGCTTTCTTTAGAAGTCAGCCTCTTCAGTTCTCTCTTAATTGGCCCCTAATCTCTTCTTTTCTGTATTCTCATTCTTCCTCTCTCTTACACTGGCTTCATTCTGTCTGTCTAGATATCTGTCTGCTCTCTTTCTTCCTTTCTTTCTTGACCTGTTTTTTTGGCGTCGTCCGACTACCCCCATTTCTTCCACTGCGTCTCTTGACACAGGTCCTAATTACAAAACACACAGGGGCCATTAGTGTGGACCTCCAGCCGACGCCTGTCCCTTTATCCATTCATCCCATCCCCTCTGTTGCTATCTAAGCATCACTGGCCTCCTTCTGTCTCTGTTCTTGGTCAAAAGTCTCTTTGTGCAGGACCCGTTAGGCGAACAAAGGCAGCGGGCTGCAGCAGTGCTCAGAAAGGTCACAGTGATGTACGTCCCTCGGCACTGCCGCCAGGGTCAGGGCTGTCTCAATGGAGATGCACTTAACGCTCACACAGCCAAAAGCATTGTGGCATTTTGAAGGAAATGCTGTTTTTTTGCAATGGTGAAAGGGAAATACTGCTCAATGTCAAAGTTAAGATGGTTTCTTATGACCAGTAACTAATTGTCAAAATCCTAAACAGTCTGTTTCCAGAGGTTGAACTGAAACTGTAAAATGTATTTATTTCAATGATTTCTTTCAGCAGATATTTTATTTGTTAAACAGCAAAGCATTGAAATATTCCATAAACAGAAAAAGTATTTAAAGTGATATGGTAGTTCTGTCCAGAATCTACAAAGATGCTACATAAAACACTTGTTTCTGAGCCTGGTCTTTGACAAAATATATTCATATATTACATTTTTGCTAAAGTGCTTTGGTGGGAACAGAACTATGAGGAAATGATATGTGCATAAAAACTACTTGGTTAAGGCTAGGGAGCCTTGTCATTATTTTAAAAAATCCATATCAATGGGGACTTCTACTCAGTGGTCACCCATGTCAAAGTTACACATTTTTAAAACTAGATCCAGGGTCCCCTTTGTCACACCTCACACCCTGGCCTGCCTTCCTGGTTCCCTGGTTCTCCATTGCTCACTTGGTCACTTTGGTCACTTTGGTCAAGCCCTCACTTCACCTTCCCCTCACTGATTATTCCCAGGTGTCCCTCATTCCCTTGTTATAGTCCACTCAATATATAACACCCTGCACTCCCTGCCTTCCCTGCTGGTTCATTGTGTGTCTCCCATGGTTCGTGTTTTGCTCTTTTCCACTGCATCGTCATCCACTCTGCTCTTTCCCTTCTCACCTCCTTGGTCCGGACTTTTTCCCCTCATCTTTAATCCTGTGAGTTGGTTCAGTTTTGGTTTTCTGTTCACTTTAGTGTTCACCTTAGTTCTCCCTTTTTACCACCCAGCCAAGCCACATTCCTTGTTTAATTAGGTTATCACCTTCCCTTCCGCTCTGCGCCCTCCTTCGTCTAGTTATCAGTTAGCTTAGCTCCCTCTCCTCACTCCTGCCAGTATTCTGCTGTCACTGTTTAGTTTATACTTTCAATAATGATTCCTGTTACTGTTCTAACTCTCTGGTTCTGGTCTGCTCATTGGGTCCACCCTTCATTTACCTCCAACAATCTGACACCCTTACAAGGAGGGGATTTAAGATTAGATATGACTTCAGGGACTTAGTTACATTTCCGTTTATATTAATCAATAATCAAAATACTACAAACTGATTACCACACAATGAACCTGGGGCTTTTGGGGACCCTCAGGATTTGACACACTGGGACAGTTGCTAGCTTTACCTATTGGTAATCCATCCTTCCTGGATTTTAGATCTGTTTATATAGTAGTATGTGGTCTGTTTGCACAGGTGAGCATGTGTATACTGTATGTGCTGTTAGTGCATATGAATGCACATTTTAGAGGATAAGATGATGTGTAAATATAAATCATGTGATCTCAGAGTCTACTATGCATGAAAATCTCAGAGTTTTTTTAACTCCCTTTTTACTTAAACACCTGTCATTTCCAGTAGCCAACTCTATCTTCTAAAAATAATGTTCCTACTAAAATAAACCGTTAACATGAGGTGGTTAAGGTGGATAGCGGTTCTACTCACTCTCACCATTACTAAGCTCCCCCGTCTCATCTCTTTTCGTAATATTAAGAACATTAACCTGGAATCCCTGTCCTCTAGTAT
>JAUMHL010000017.1:4867905-4885430 GCA_032362345.1 Sandelia bainsii
CTCTCCTCTCCGCTCCTCTCCTCTCCTCTCCCCTCCTCTCCCCTCCCCTCCCCTCCCCTCTCCTCTCGTTTTGTGGAGCTCACAGATAAGATCTCCCTCAACAGCAAACTTTGGAAGATATCTTAAAGATCCCCATTGTCACTTCATCTAAATGCAGCCCTCTGGGCTCACAGTACAAACATGCATACAGTACACACACACACACGGCCTCCCACTAATAACAGGGGCAGGGAGAAGCAGTCTGGATTTGAGGACTCGTAAACACACTTCATTCTCCCAACAATTCCCTTTGATCTTTATCAAACAAAACAGTTTCCTTGGTGTATTTTCTGCTTCCATCTCTCAACTTCAACATGCTGCACTGCATTTTTCCCGCTTCCATTTCCCCACCCATAAATAAAATGAGAGCACATTTGGATTTCCTGACTGTGGGCTTTCAGTAGGCCGATCACTGCCACGTCTGTCAGATCCATTAATTCAGAAGTGTGCGAGCAAGTTCTGGTTAAGGGTTTCTTGAGGCAACATGTTTACATCTCAAAGCAGTTCATTTTGCATATCTAATCAAATCTGGTTTATTTATAGCAAAGTGCTGGGATGGTAGACATGCATTACTAATGTTTTTGAAGGGCTTAAATGGATCATCAGAGCACATTTTTACCCCCAAACAGCACTCAGCAAAACTTCCTTCTACAAAACCACGTAGTGCCGCACTGACTGTTTAACTAACAACGACTTCAGCTTTCCTGTTAAGGGTTCCCACTTCCTGTGTTCACAGGGGGAGAAAAAAAATCATGTCCTTCAATTTCTGGATCCCATGGTCCATAATGATCTGATCTCTGTCTCCCATAGGCGGGCCGTTGCTATGGCAACATGATGACGCTCTGAGTAAGGACGGGAGGGAGAGAAGGGAGGAGGGGTAGGGAGATGAAGACGGAGGTAGCTGCACCAAAGATTGAGTATATTTGAGAGGATGACTCACTTGTTTGAGGGGGGGCAGACAAAAAGGTGAGTGTTGTCCTTCACACGTGCAGACTTTGCTTGTGCCTCACACTGCAATGCATTTAGAAGCTATTTTGGAAGTGGAGTGAGGGCCACTATGTGTTTGTGTGTGTGTGCACTGTGGTGGAGATGGAGTAACCTGTAATAAATTTTCCCAACATAAAGGAAGTAGATTTAACTGCTGCTCAACTGGACTCTAACTTCACTACAGACAACAACAGACAACAACAAAATATATGATTTATGATTAGAACAAACAGGCTGATTATGTGCAGACCCCTGTACCCTGCATCTATAACAGCTCCTACACCATTACATGCCTCTCTGCCTCTGCCCCACTGTTTCCATAGCGACCACTCGGGTACAGACTCAAAACAACTTAATGAAAAAAACAAACTAACTACATTTTACCTTTGGTGTTAACTGCTCTAAATGAGATTGCTCGGATCGACTGAACAGCAGCAATCTGCAGATCTGCGTAATTATCTTTGTTTAAGACAATGTTGACCATATACTCTGAAGCAAGCACTTTTGTTTGCCTTTGCAAACATGCAAATTTGCTATTTGCAGTTATATTTGTGGTAGCTGGATATTTAATTACAGTAATTACACCAAAGGTCAAATATGTTTTTGCAATTTTACAGTCATTTTTTCCCTCTTGCATACTTGCATGATAGTGCAGGTAATTGTTTGTGTGTGTGTGTGTGTGTGTAGACTGTGCTGACATCAAATCTATATTTTATGCTATGGCCATGTTTGTCTTGATTCTTAATTAAAAATCTTCTATTTTATTACTATTTTCATTTTTTTATTGTTTCATAGTGATAATTAAACGTGGCTACTTGCAGGAATGGCAAGACAATTAGTGAGTCGTCCTGTCAAATCCATAGACGATCTTTGGCTGTACTTTCCAAACACAATAGCATTCTTTCAGTGAACCTAACAGGCGCTAAGACCCAGGGCGGGCTCCGGGGGAAGTCCTCCGCTGCTGGCGGGGCAAGGCAGCGCACAGAAAAGACGCACATCCTCGCACACACGCAAACACAAACACACACACACTCACTCACTGAGCTCTTCTCCGACAGAGGAGAGAGAGAGAGAGAGCGCGCGCGAGGCGAGCACAGAGAGGGATAAACAGAGTAAGAGAGGGAGAGAGAGAGAGACTATAGGAACGCAGCGGCTCGTGTGTGTGTGTGCGCGCGCGCGTGTGTGTGTCGGTACGCTCGCTCGGTGGTAGAAACGACTGGCGGGGCGGATATGGAGGGGTTCGGGAAAAACGCTGGGGACTGACCGAGCACCGAGGCGAAGAGAGGGGAGACAGAGAGAGAGAGAGAGAACGAGAGAAGAAGGACGGACGGACGGACAGCACGGTAGGAAGGAAAGGAAGGAAGGAAAGGAGGAGAGGAGGAGAAAGAAGTCTGACAGAGGAGAGGAAGAGTGTGAAGAACGGGCTCGTCTGGAACACAGGAGGATCCTAAGGTGACTTTTAGGGGCTTTCATGTACAGTACGTGTGTTTGCAGGGTGTTGACATGTGCTGCATGGCTCTGCACTTAAGGGGAATAGTGGAGGTGTATGTGTGGAGGGGGGGGGCAAGTGTGTGTGTAGCCTGTATATATGTGTATACATATCTCTCTATATACATTTGCTGTGTGTGAGTCTTAAAAGCTATGTTTTCCTCAAGCTAGAAAAGGGGCCAAAGTGTGTGAGAGGGCTGAGCTGACCGCTGTAAACTGGAGTGAAGGGATCAAAAGGAGTGGATACTTTGGAGTGAACCAAAATGTGTGGAACAACCATACACACACTTTTCCAGTAGGCTACTTCAAGTTAAACAGCAGGAAAAAGGAGGCTAGCACTCCCCTCTTAGAAGGCAGAGTCCATTTTAGCACCCTTTCCTTCACTCTGTGTGTGTGTCTGCATGCGTGTGTGTGTGCGTTCAGGAGTTTTCCGTGCAGCAGGTAACACACTCACTTTGCTTGGAGGTTGCAAAAGCAGCACTGAATGGATTTTGTGTTTTCCCAGAGCTTGCTCGAAACTGAATGAGGCTCGAGAAGTAGTAGCAGCTTCTATATGTGTGTGAAGAGTGTGTCTGCGTGTTTGTGTGTGTGTGCGTGCCATAGCCGGCAAACAGGTTGAGGGAGGCAGATCTGATCAGACGCACAGCAACAGAGGAGAGAGCATGGCACAGGCTGAGCAGCAGCACATTGGATTACACACAGACGAATACGCACGCACGCACCCACACAGGCACACACACACACACACACACACACACACACACACAAACAAGCTCTTTAGCGAACAGAACAGCTGGGAGAAATGTGTGTGTCAGTGCCTGAGAGCGTTCCACTTAATGCGTGCATCTGCCTTTACACATGCAGGACTGTTTGCTTTTGTGTTATCTTTTGCTACTGTGTGTGTGTGAGGCTGTGTAAATATCTATGTGCAAGGAAAGAATATTCTGTCTTGTCTTCAGACAGACAGCGTGTGTGTCTACCTCAGACTCCCCCCTGGTCTGAGGACAGGAGCTGGAGGATAGGGGTGTGTGTGTGTGAGTGTGTGTGGGGTTTGCAGTGAAGTGAAGCGATCAGATGACCGAGAATAAGGCAGATGAGGAGATTAATCCAGTAGCGAGGGATGAAACGGAGACAGAGAGGAAGGAAAGGGTGACGGAGATTTTAGGACAGGAGGAGGAGAAAGCGGAGGAGATGGAGTGAAGGAGACTGAGACTGACATGCTCTCTCCAGGAGTGCTCAGAGTGCTGCTCATTCATAATTCACCTCCGTGGCAAACGTTCATTCACATATTGACCCCCCATGGCTGCGCTCAATGGAGTTCTCGCCCCTCCACCTCTGTCTGTCTCTCAATGGACACCCCTGTGGCGTGACGTTCAGTTGCTTTGCTTTGCTGCTTTTCTTTTCCCACTTTGGACACAGTTGAGGCTCTCGCTGAAAACGACTTTGGACACCAGTAGCTTTTTAGTTGGAATCTCTGATGTGAGATTGAAAAGTGTAAATTGAATATTGAATTCAGACTCCACCCTAGGCACAGATAATTGGTATGGATGGCTCAGTGGGTTAGTGCTCTGAGTACAGCTGTTGTTAGTCTGATTCCCTCAACACAGCTCAAAGAGTCCATAATGGATCTATAATTCATGTGTGAATGAATTGGATAGTGTGCGTTTTGAATAAAAGCATCAGACACTTTTCTTCATCATTTATTCAGCATAAATACTAAAAAATGGCCGTTTTAATGTTTGTGATTGTGTTAGCCGTGCCTGGAGCTGCACTATAACCCACTGCTGTGCTCTGGTCAGCTGTGGCCCCTGAGCCGTATGGCTGTGTGTGTCTAAAATGCACAGTCAGAAACAAACAAGTGCGCTGCAGAGGCATAGTGCATTTAGTTGTAAAAGGTAAACACTACAAAAGTGCACGTTATCAGCAAAAGTGATAAAAACATCCTGACTTCTTGAGTTTCATAGGTATGATGGACTTGAAGTGTGTTTACTCAGCGGAACGAGGACACAGAAGGTGTTGACATTGTGTCTTTGCATGTCCCTGCCAAAGAAAGTTCACGCTGCTCGGTGTTCTGCAGGCGTATGACACAGTGAGTTGTTGTGTTTTTGTTTTTAAAGCTGCAGTAACGTAAAGACACAGTCACTGTGAATTCATAGCAAGAGTGACACACTTCTGCTGTCAAGCGTTTGATTCCCACCAGATCCAAGCACACTACATTTAAACTAATTAAAGACTCCCAAAAACCCCAAAATCTAAAGCAACTTCAGTGACGAAGCATTCATCTCTGACTCTTATCTGCACCTGAACACTTAATTAAGCGGCACAGAAGAAGAAAAAATATGGTAAAGCTTTAATAAACCTGGAGTGATTGTTATTATTCCACATCTGTTTAGTTTTGATAAAGCAAAAAAACCCCATAAAAGTAACACCTACATTATACCATGAGTTACTCTCTTGTTTCTTTTCTGTTACAATTGCATTATCATAGAAGTTTGTCAAGTTATGTTTAACTTCATAACGTGATATCATATTCATCTTGTCAAATCAAATCACATTTTATTTATCTAGGCCAGTGTCACAAATCACAACTTTAAGTTTAACCTCAGGATCCATACTCCAGAACAAACACACAACAGAGCAACAAAGTAGTTTTACAATTTCTTAACCCATCTGTTGTTGCACAGAAGACTTAAGTTGTGCAGCAGGAACTTGTTTGTCCATCCTGTCCACATTATTTTCTGTGAACACTGAAGTTACAGTTAGAGCGTTAAGCTGAGTTTAACTTGACTGACAATGA
Organism: Sandelia bainsii; assembly: GCA_032362345.1. Taxonomy (NCBI): domain Eukaryota; kingdom Metazoa; phylum Chordata; class Actinopteri; order Anabantiformes; family Anabantidae; genus Sandelia; species Sandelia bainsii. The sequence continues at coordinate 4,873,217 of JAUMHL010000017.1, forward strand.
CGTGTGCTGCTTGGCATCATTACTTGTTACTGCTGTTCGGTTTGATGTTCTTCATGGATATATCAAGGTACCTAGATATGTAGCGAGATGATGCTCACCTGACTTTTCTCTCCAATCTGGCACAACCGAGCCTGGGAGTAACTTGGTGTAGTGGTCAAACTGTGGTACTACAGCAGTTAATGTTGGAAGCAGGTTACCAGTAGTGCTTATATGTCAGTAAAGATGCAGATTAGCTCACCAGCAGTAGTGCTAACTTGACCATCTCACTTAACCCTTATAGGTCATAGCGTTGTGTTGTGAGTGGTATAAAAAAACAACTCATTTCAGCAGAAGTGTAGCTCAAAAAATGCACATTTATGCTAGCGATGAACTTTGTTGAACTTGAGAACACTGACGGTGAGCAACAAAGCAGTAGCATCTCTTATCATTGTGCTGCACAGGAGAGAGCGAAAACAGACCTGCTCTCGCTGCATTTGTGTTTCAGTAAATGTTTTCGGTCATACGAACGATTCTTTAACAAATCTGCAGTCATTAATTGAATTTCAGGGTTGTTGTTTTTTGGTTGGTGAACTGTGACGTTCATGTACTGGTCCATGTGTTAAAACAACTGGAGAGTTTAAAGCAGGGTTTTAAATTGGCCAAGATGGCTTAGAAGAATAATACTCCTCTGTATCCCCCAGGTTATAATTGTCTTCAATAGGCCTCCTGCTGATTTGAAATGGACTCATTGTCCACAGCGCTGGGCACCTCAGCTCAATTAGCCTCTCTCCACTTAGTCGTGCTGAGCTATTGCTGGTTGCATCCTCACAAGGTGGCGGAGAAGTGCGCGCGCATAAATACACACTCACACAGATCAGTCACACACACACACACACACACGCATAGAAAGACGTCAGCTGGTGTAAAAATAGAGCTTATAAATGGGGGGAAAAGTGTTTTGTGTTTACAAGGGCTGATGTCATGTTTGGTTTAGATCCATAGCTGACGAATCGGAGGGCAGCTGTGGTGGATATTAGCCTGCTAGCTTTTGGCTCAGTTATCTGGTGTTTTCTTGCCGTCTGTATGTGTCCGTCTTCATGTTTGTGCTTGTGTGTTGTGTTCAGCGGTGGAGGCATGCACACGGTGACGCTGCTCTCGTTGCCTAGCTACACAGGAACGTGGGTGGAAGGATTTCCTGTCCTTTGGAAGCTTTGTTTATGGGGGTAGGGGTGAGCTGGGGGGGAGTGTGTATGCATATGTGTATGTGGATTTTAGTGTGCGTTTCAGCAGTGTGCTTGAGTGCTTTTTAATGCACTCCTTGCCTTAAGTAAAAGTTCCACAGAAAAGTCGCTTAAGACACACAAACACATTGTGTATGCACTGCACACAGAGAGAAAAGGCAAAAAAAGGCACTTTCTAGTCTGTTGAGTTGGGTTTGCGTTGCATAACTCCTTTAGCCGGGTCTGTTCGCAGCGCTCTGTCTCCTCCTCCTCCAGCCAAACACCCTGTGCGTGTCACAGCTGCCACGCACACGCCAGGCCTCCTCCCGCTTCATGATGTCATCAGTACGCCTCATTTTATGTCTCCTCTCACACATGAGATTGCAATTATGTGTTCTTGCCCTGAATATGATCACAAAAAAACACAAGCACACACGCAAACACACACACGCATATCTGTCCCGCAGGCGTTGGACCCCATGATTACGTAATTGACACTGAGTGAATGGGATGACGTCAGCTTGGCTCTCTCTGACTCTCCTGTCTTTCTGGCTAGCTACAGTGATGTCATAAGTTGGATACAGCCATACACGGTGTGTGTGTGTGTGTCTGTGTGTGTGTGCGTGAGTGTTGGCATGCATAATCATGTGCGGAGACAGAAATGACCTCAGGAACCGTGTGATTTATATAACGCGTTTCCTCCTCCTCTTTTCCCTTCTTCTTTTCCCTTAAAGTGGAAAAATACTTCTCAGCTAATAGATACTTTATTGTTCTTGATGTCCTGTGTTAGCATGTTGAGGCGTTTAAGATGCTCTTGCAACACACACACACACACACAACACACACTGTGGCAGCCTGTTACAGCCCCTCGAGAGTGGCTTCGATTCGAAATGGATACCCCAGTGTCTCGCTACCGGTAACTCCATCTCCTTGTTGCCCTCCGTCTGCGTCTGTTTGACCTTTGTTGATTCTCATCTGGAGGAGCTGCAACAATCCCAGGCAGGCAGTGAATGAAAAGAAATAAAGATGATGCTGGGTCGTCTCCACACATACTGTATGTGCCAGCTCTTTTTTTAGTAAAACAAAACACAGCGTCATGGAGAAAGGGGAGTGATTTGGCGGTTGGGCTTCTTCAGCTCTTGACAAAAATATAAATATTTTTAGCTTGCTTTGAGATACAGGGTTTTAAGCACAGACGAAGAGTGCTCTATTTGAGTCTTGGGTTGAATAGGGCGCCTGATGTGTTCTCTAAGCTCTGTGGTTGAAGCTCTGAACATCAGCCGTCAGCCAGAATTGGATAAGAGAACTGGAGCTACACACGCAAAGACGCACAAACACACTTTGTCTTTCTGCTGCCCTCTACCACTTTTTCCTCTCATGAACCTCAAACCCTAAACCAAAGGGAAATCACACCACACAGTGACTTAAGAGTTCATGACCTGAGTAGTAACATACACAAATGGTGTAAATGCACACACACATGCATGTGCACAAACACAAAATATGGAGATTTTCCTAATAAACTGATTAGCATTAGCTCGGCCTCACTAAGGCCAAACCACAGTCTACTGTACATTCCAGCTCCAACAGTGAACAGGATGAATTGATACCACTGTACAAAAACACACAAACATGAAAACTACACACACACACGTCAGACCCGAACAGGATAAATACATCGTAGATGCAGCCTAAATGATGTCTGACCTTCACTTCACTTCACACAACAAGTTTGACACGGAGGCACAACTAAAGTAGTCCTATGCAGATGCACGTGCACACTTGTGCACATGCACGCGCCTTACCCCCCACCCCCCCAGGAGTCTTAGGGCCTTAGTCAGCGTCTGTGTGTCCATGCGTGGGCCTGTTCCCTGGCAGTGTGAGGGGAAAAAATACCTTCCCATATGATGTAAACACCAATGTCCCTGTGTGTGTGTGTGTGTGTGTGTGTGTGTGTATACATGAGTATGTGTGTGCATGCTTCTGAGCTTCAGTGTATGTGTGACTGGCATTCTCTGAGATAGGATTCACTCTGGGTGACAGTTTTCCAAATTATTCCACAACACTGTGCAGTTTCTTTTTAAAGATATGTTTCTCTGCCATCTCTGCTTTGTTCCGCTGCACACAGTGGAAAGAGACGGCGAAGACGGAGCAGGCCGACATGTGACATCTCTAACGAAAGCAAAAAAAAGCAACGAAAGTAATGTAAAAAAAAAAAAGAGGTCCCTGCTTTTAACTCAATTTTTAAAATGCCTCCTATTGATTTTATGATGGTTTTAGTGCAGGCAGCACTTTGTTTTGAGTAATGCTGAACAATTGAACTTCATTATTTTTAGTGTTTTGTAGAAAATATAATTATTGAGTCTTCAGCAGGCCTTTGTGCCAGCAACATCTCAGGAATCTCAGGAACCCCTTGAGGGAATTTCTTCAAATTTGGGTCCACTGGTTCTCAAGGATGAACTGATTTAGTTTTGTTGGTAAGAGGTCAAGGTCACTGTGACCTCATGTCTGTCCCTTTCTCATCAACACAGTATCTCAGGGACGCGTGGAGGGAATTTCTTTACATCTTTGAGATGGTAATTCTAGTTTTGTTTTAAAATGGCACACGACTCACATATTTAATAGTTCTGTTTGTGTGTATGTGCATAGAAGAAAATGTCAAACTGATGGTTATGTTGTCACAGTTAACTTATGCATGTAAAACACAGCAAACTGTGTCTCTTTCAGTAAAAGATATTAGACCTCTTTATATAGATTAGGGAAACTCATATGCTTGAAAACAACACAGCATTATTACAGCTACACAGTATGATTCTAGCACATTAATGACTGCAAAAATATCTAAGGTGACTTACTTTTGCACTTCTGTAAAATTTGACAGAGTTAGATTAGAAAAGAACCAGTTAACTGGTACAGTAGTATCACTGAATCTGTTGCAGGATGAATTTACTAGGCTGGTAAGACAGGTGGAGTTCATAATTCAGCTTCGACAGAGCCTCGAATTTGCATCTCATCTCGCTGTTTATGTTTTGAAACACAACTGCACACGGAGGAATTGAGGTAGAGAGGACGGGAGTCTTGTTCCTGTGATAGCCTATAAAGAATTTAGCGCACAGATGGGCTGAACTACCTGCAGTCCTGGTAAAAACAAACTTCTCTAAGTTATAGTCAAAGTCACTTTCCTGTAACTGTACTCCATGTTTGGTAACACTGTCTGCGGGGGCTTGTGCAGCAGTACAGCAAGCCTTAAGGGACAATGTTGGTGAATACAGAAAGACAAGAGAATAATAACTTGTGGTAAGGTCCAGAGTGGAGAAGATGGAATGTGACTTGGCGTGGCAGGAGTTTGCTTTTTGTGTTTCTGCTGCTGGTTCCAAGCTCCAAGAGGACTTAAGGCCACAAGTGACAAGTGTCCACCTAACGTGCACTAGATTTAGCTTGTAAGACATTTACACAGGAACTCAGATCATAAAATATGTACGACCCTAAAGTATACAGAATGTATTGCTCTTTTACCCAGCAGTACCTAGTGTGCTGCTGTAGCCTTTGGTTTCACTGTGGAGTGCCAACAATAGTGCAAGATTTATTGCGGTCTATAATGAAGCACCAGCACATTCAACACATTTCTTCATGAACACTGAGAGCCAGGTGCAAAACAATCATCGACTGTCAACGCATTAATCACAACCACATTCAGATCTGGTCAGGAGCACACAGGAGACCATGCTGGAAATTATATGTGCCATGTGTTTGTTGCTAGGCAACTTTGTCACAATACCCCTGTGACCTTCCGACCTTGCCAAGTCTGGTGTTACTGTCCTCGTCTCACAATCGTGCGTGTGTGTGTTATCTGAGACGATGGTGCGACTGCCGCATAGCAACTGAGAACAGCTGTGATTTTCACTGTGGTTTGGACGGGTGCGTGCGCGAGTTTGTGTGACGCGCTTGCGTCGCGTGGCGTGGAGCCGCCGCTGCCAGTGTTCATCTATGCGCACAATGACATAATATGGCACAGTGTCACTTTCACAGCGTGATAGCAGCATAGACTCAATCAGCCAAAATGAACATCCCCCCACACACAAACACGCACACACACAGACACACACTCACACTCAACCCTGTTGTCAAATCACAGCCGAAAATAGAGAGCAGAGGGAGCGACGGAGCAGTCATTTCCCTGAAGATCCATTCATGTAAAATACTGTTATTCAAACCTCCCTCCCCCTTACTCAATCGTCTTATTCATCTCTCTCTTGACTGCAAAACCAAACACGCCTTGTCTTCAGCTTTCTGGCAAGAGCATTTGTGCCCATGTACATGCGAGCGGGTGCTTGTGTGTGTGTGTGTTTTCTCCCTTCTTCTCCATAAGAGGAATGTCCTTGGCCTGTCCGACCTTTGTGCTCCCACTGAGCCCCCCGTCAAACACCTGGGGCGGGCTCTCCCTAGTTGCTCTAGCCAATCAGGAGCCCTGGCAGCTAATGACATCAGTTAGCGGAGGATCTTTAGGACCGGCCCCTCGAGGTGATTCGTCGGCGAGAGCGAGTGCTCTTATTGTTATGATGATTAAGTGTTATATGAAGGGCTATCAGAGGAGAGCCCCTTAATGAAAGTGGAGCACAGAGAGCAGAGGCAGTGGCAGCGGCAGAGCTGTAGAGAGCTACAGAGAAGAGAAGTAGGGTAAGGTTGGAGCGAGAGAAGGGAAACTAGGGAGAGTTTATAAGGTGGGAGAAGACAGAGATGGAGAGAAAGAGGAAGTGCAGGGCTGAATATTCAGCAGCTGTGTCCAGACTTGCTGACTCCTGGTGTTCATGATCTGAATGTACCATGAGAGATATACAGTGTGCGCAGGAAACCGCTGTAAAAGGGCAAAAGAGGAAGGAGAGTAAAAGAGAACAAGTGCATGTAAGCGTAAATGTATACAAATGCGTTGGTTTTGTCTTCTTGTGTGTGTGTGTGTGTGTGTGTATATGTGTGGGCAAGTGTAACTGGAGTTTCCCTTGCCGTTTGGTGAATTAGTGGAACGCCCTGCCTCAGAGGAAAATTCCATCCTTAGCTGCTCCTACGCTGTTGTAAATCATCAGGCTGGGATGTCCAACACATTCTGTTTTGCAAATAAGCAGTTGTCATTTGCCTTTTTTGTAGAATCCACTTAGTGTTAGAGTTAGGTTAGAGTTTCAACTACATCTCCCAGAATGCCTTTTTGATAACACAGCTCCCCACTTACACCTGAGAATGTGCTTTTTAGCTTGTTGATTTCCAGCTGTTGGCTTAACGTGTCTGTAGTGAGAGTTATAGCAGTAGTGGAGTGTGATTTCATTTACAGTTAAGAAAAAGTGCACTGCATTGCATTATGGTCTACTGTGGAGGCTGCCACTGGAGAAAATGTGTGCACCTCCCGTTTCTGCCAGTATGAATATTAAATGTTGGTGCAAACTGGAGACTTGAGAAAATCAAGTGAGATCAAGTCGTCTGAAATAAAATCCAGGTCCAAACAACAGAATCGGACCAGACTTTTTTAGTTGTTGTAGTGTTTAAGGATTTATTTTTCATCACCGTAGCTTCCGGCCAAACCTAAAAATATTTAATCACTATTGGTTCCACTGGAGAGCTCTAGTCTCGGATACTGTTTCAGTTTTGTTTGCCCTTACAAGAATTCAAGTATGGGGGAAACACTGGAGAACTTTTCCCTGTCTAGTTGATGGTTTGTCTCCATGCTGAGAAATAAATTTTTGCCTACAGCTCAACTAAAAAACATCATTTTTACTAACAGGACTACACTTGTTACTGCTACGTGTACATAGGTAACATGCATTGTTTCACTAAAATATGTTCACCTTCTTGTTTTCTGTGCTACTTTGTGTAAGTTTGTGGATTTAGTGAGTCAAGTGCAGTTTGTGATGAGGCTAAAGCGTGGATAAGAATTATAGCACAGCATCAGTTATCAGTTAGTAAACATTAATGATTAGATCATATCTGCTTCTTGCAGCATCATCTGGCAGCACACTGCACTGACCAGCAGTTTCCAACGTCACCACTATAGCTCGACTGTTTACCTTATGATTGTTGATATGAAGGTTACAATAAAAAATCCAGAATAAATCCTGTGAAATTCCATAAAATCATGCCTGAGAGTGCTGTGACATCTTGGCGTCTGATGAGCCATTCATGGATCTACTCATCCTGGATCAGATTTCCTTGTCCCAGCAGCACCTGTGGCAGCATGCCCACAATCACACTGCTCCTTGTGTGTTTGTTTTTTTAAAGGCCTATGGGTCAGTGTGTTTTTGAGTGGGCGTGTTGGCTGTGGCTGTGGCTGTGGCTGTTTTTGGTAGCGTGGATGTGTCTGCAGCCAACACCTGGACCAACAAATTCAACTATCATTGGTATTCATTTGGCTCTGGACAGAAGGAAACTTCAGACTTTGCTCTAGAGTTGATGTCAGAGAGCAATGAGAGGAGCTGTAAGATGAGCTGAAAGTGTACAACAGGAGGTTTAAAGTAACCCCCTGAAGTAATGCAAAAAAAAACCCAAAAAACAACAACAACAATAAGAAGGCCATACCATTTTTGCACTTGAGCTCAAGCAAAGCAACATTATGTTATGCCATAAATAAAAGGCTGAAGAAGTAAAGATAGATAAAACATCCGTTGGCCCCTGCTTTCCTGCACCACATATTCAGCCCTGACATAGACAATGCCAGCCCCCCCTCCTCATCTCCCACACATCACCCCTGGCCAAAGGAATGTAGCAGAAAATGAGGGACTCTAGATAGAAGATCAGAGACCTTAATATGAACCACATTGTGTGTTGTTCTACTGTTTCCCATCTCCTGTGTTCTCCGCATCAGGAGTGAAACAGCCTTTGATGAATATCTACAAAGAGATTTGAGAATTATAAAGAGTGGCAATTTAGCCAGGTATGTTATCTTAAGCCTGGTAATTTGGGAATCCAGTTCATTCATAGAGGGAGCCAGGGGAGCTCAGCGTGTTTATCAGGCAGGCTCACATCAGGTCTGTACATTGAAATAGAGGCTGTGGGGTTATCTTATCGTTGCTTGACCACATCTTAAGACTGGGGTTATCATCGCTCGCATCCCCCCCCCCCTTTTCCCCATGATCCTTTCCTTTCTACAGCATGCATACATGTGGGTGTGGGTACTGTAAGCATGGATCAGACCCCGTCTTTCCCCTGAGTTACACATCTAATCACGGCACCATCATCCCTCATTCCTAATTCTGTTGGCAGGGCCTGTCAAACAGCATACGCTGAAAGACGGGGTGACTTTGAAATGCTGCTAATGACCCCAGGACATAACTACCCTCTTTCTCTTTTACTCCCCCTCACTCTTTCTTTCGTGTCCACTCCTGTCATTTGCACTTGCGGCCATTCTCTATCTTGTTTGCTGCTATTCTCTTGATGTGCTGATCAGAAAATGCAAGAAGGAGGGTGCTCGTTGAAACGAAGAATCATACCAATTTTTTCTTTAGTATTTTGTAATTGAATGTACACAGGCTGCAGAGCAAAGTCGTAAAGGTTTAATATGAAAACGAGATTCTGTCCAAATGTTATTTTACTTTTATTTAAACTGGGCACTCCTTGCAGTTTTAATCTCCCCCATCAAGGGAAGCCGGCCAAAACAAACACAATCGTCTAAAACACAAAAACACAAATAAGCAAAATGTACAATCAAAGCCACATAGCTATTTATAGCTCTCCAACGGGCAAAACTTCAGTGTCAAACCTGCCGGCTCACTGCCAAACCTATTTAAATCTTGACTAAACAAAGCGAAGACAGCTCCTTATTGAGTCTGCCACAAGAACCTTCATTAACCGTGTAAATTCACCAAGAGAGCTTTCAGCTTTAAATAATTTTGCAGCCAGATCCACGAAGAGGGAGCAGAGCACATAAAGGCACTGTTGCCTCATTCAGCTCTGACCTCAGGGACAGATAACAAAAACAAATCCTGGGACTGCAAACAGTAATTTTCCACCCACTTTTTTTAAAAGCGATGTAAGAAAACACTGAATTAGTAGACCCCGAGTGGCCTTATGTATTTATATAAAAACTGCAGCGAGGAGTGGATGAGGCGGTTGTCAGCTCAAGCATGGGAGGTGACACTGATGAGAGACAGAGGTACAGTCAGCAACATAGCTTAGTGCTAAGACAAGACAAGAAGGGGTGATGGCATGTGAATATAAAACAACATAATCAAGCAAAATGAAAACACACAACTTGTGCTTTAAATAAAACCTAATGCAACCTTTTCTGCATTGTAGCACCTTTAAGTTTTCTTCCCACTCTCTCAGGCAGCCATTTATTACCCGTTCAGCTTAGGCAGCAAAGAAATCAAATTGCAGAGATTTCAAACTTGCTTCAGATAGCCAATCCATCACAGTGAGCATCCTGCCCAAGTCTGTTTTTGTCAGACTTGCTTTATCCTTTGATAGTAATTTTAGAAGAATGCACACATCTGTCTCAGTATAGATGTGTGCAGTTGACTTTAAGACGTTTATGTTATTTTGACAGGAAATCAAATCTCCAGGTTTCCTCCAGGTGCTTGAGTTCTTTGAGATTTATACATGCAACAGCTCATCACTTCCTAAAAGCTGCTGGTAACATAAAGTTACTTTTTGAAACTTTTGTGATCCAATTTTTGAGGCTACTGGAGGCAAGTACCCAGGGATTCTCGCTCTTATTAATGTTAATATATTATAGCAAAATGATGTCTAATCTTATTTTTCTGGACTAAAATACTGAGAAAGCTGTTTTGATTCAGTTTAACAACTTTTTAAATGTAAATGTGCATTTAGATAGATTTCCATCTGGCTTCATGCAGCAGGTGTTAAATAAGTGTTAAATGAAATTTGTATAAAAACTAATTCAGGTAAAACATCAGTTTTGATGCTGCTTGATTTTAAAATAGTTGTTTCTTCTGTCAACCATAAAGTGCTTGTTGACAGTAGGTGTGTAGTAGTTGGGATTAACAGCTATAGTGTATAAATACTCGATGGCACGAGATAGGTTGTTTCCAGAGATCATCATAAATGTGAGTGGATCACAGCAGCTTGTTTCCAGTATTGTGAAGACAAACACCCAAGTTAGAAATGTCTGTGTTTTGATGGATCTGAACTTCATCAGCCCCATGAAGGCAATAACTAAATTAACATTGAATCACCTTAAACAAATAGCTAGAATGTTTTATTTTTATTGTATTTATTTCTCATTTATTGAGATTTGTCTTGCTTATTGTTTTCAGTAAGTCATTCGAATGCTTTCCTTTGTCTGTGTAAAGCACTTTGGATTCCCACTGTGTTTGAAACGTGCTGTATGAATAAAGCTCCCTTTGACTTGCCTGGCAAATCGGATCACAGACATTTGACATTTGTTGACACTGTCACTGTGTCACTGAAGGAGTACTCAGCTGCAGTACCCAGCAGTACAAAATGCATGTTGTGTAATGGGTTTGGATTTGTAGCTCTACTCTTCAGTATATCTGACCTGTTTACATGTAAAGTTGATTTTACAGGTAATTTTGCAAATATTCAGATAACTGACAAAAAAACACTGATATCCTTTAAAACTGGTCTATAGTAAATACATTTTTTATGTAATGTCTTATTTAATTGTACAACTTCTGAGCAAGCTTCTGAAAAACGTGAATGTTGTGGAAGAAAAAATGCATCTGAAAGTCTCATACTAGTGTGATTCCTCACATAATTTTTCCTTTTGTGGCCCGTTTGTGGTTTTGTAAACAGCCTGAATTTTGTTTTGTCAGCATTCGGAACACGTTTCAGTTGACATAAGGTATCTTGTGCAGTGTTAAAAACAGCTTGTAGGAGTGGGAGGGAGGAGTGAAGGATGTAAGCAGAGTTGTATCATCAGCAGAAGCGGTGTAAGTATCGTCAGCAAAGGCAGGCAGGAGAGGACTCTATAGGCTACTGACAAACTGCTCCCTCACTCCCTTGTCCTTGTATTTTCTTTTCTTTTTTCAAATACTTCACTTTGCTTTCTCAACCAGAATACATTTTTTGTGCTCCGGTCGCCTTTCTCTGCCAAAGGTGATTTAATAAACTCTTCAGTCTTGATCTGCTTTGTCAGACAAACGCGCAGTTTCTTGATCACAAACTTCTTGCACCAAGTTTTAGCTCATTGATTACAATCAGCCAAATCTGTAGAAGGCTCAAAGAGCAGAGGGACTTGGAGAAGCCAGAGAGGGCCTTTGGAACTGGACAGACTCTCCCTGTGGTTGTTGCCATGGTTTTTTGTTGTCAGGACAAACTGTCAGCCAGTGGCTGAGAGCCTGAGCTGCTGTTTGTTAAAGATAAGTGGAAAAGCCAGAGGGGAAAGAGAAAGAGGGACACAGACAGACACAGAGAGGGAGCCCTGCTTAATTTTTTTGACTGCAGGACATCCAGCTACCTCAAAGGTTCATCCTCCCCACTCTTCATTCAATGTGGGGATCCCGATAGATCACGGCCCTCTCTTTAAACAGTTCATCGAGCCTTTCTCCCTACGTTTTTCTGACCCGCGCACCCCTCCCTGCCCGCTATCAAAGCTGTGTTGGCTGTGCACTGGCCGCTTTGATATCGTATACTGTTTCTGGCAGTCTCCCTCTCTCTTTCTTTTTCTCCCTCTCTCTCTTTCTCTCTCTCTCCTTTCCCACAATATTGTAAAGAGCACAGAGTGCCAACAGGGACCTGCTCACTGTCAAAGAGAAAAGACAGGGAGGCCTTAGAGGGAGTGAGGGAGGGAGTGGGCAAGGTAACGAAGGGTTGAAAGAGGAGAAGATGAAAATGTGAGATGTGTTTTTACTTTTTGTCATTAATACTGTAATTGTTGGCATGTTGGATTTAATTGCATTTTATCAAATCCAAATCCATTACTGAATACTAACTATTTAAATTTTTTATTGCAGTTTATAAACATTTATCCTTATATACACTACCAGTCAAAAATTTGGACACACATAGGAATGACCATGTTTTTCATGAAAAGATACATGTCTTCAGTTGTG
>JAUMHL010000017.1:4885530-4922116 GCA_032362345.1 Sandelia bainsii
ATTTGCATTAGCAAACATAACATGCTATTGGAAGAATAGCAGAATTTAGGCCTCTGTATGTTTATGTAAATATTCCCTTTAAAAAACAGTTGTTTTTAGCTACAATAGTCATTTACAATATGAACAATGTCTACACATTCATTCTGATCACAAACATGGTCATTTCTATGTGTGTCCAAACTTTTGACTGGTAGTGTATAATAACAAGTAACAAGCATAGTTTAGGTACTTTGACAAGAACTTTTATTTTTAAAGAGAAAGCAGATTTACTTTTGGTCTTGATAAACTACAAAAAACTCACAATGCGAGTGGTTTTAAAAAACTGATTAATTCGTCCAGAACACTCAGCTTGCAAGTTCGCATCAACTAGACAGCAGCCTATTGTTTCATTTGGGCCTTTCAGACACATTTGCCCCGTTTAACTTGACAAAGGCAATGAACAGTGGAAGGTAACAGCATCTAGAGGTAGTAGTGGTAATGTTTTTTCAAATACCCGTAACACATGTCGAATTCCACACCAGGAGAGGACACTGCCTTGACTTTAGCTGGGGAACAGGAAAAGCATGGACCAGCGAGCCAGTAACTGAATGTGCGTGTACGATTGTGTGATTGCATGTTGTCCCATGGTGTGTCACGGCCATTACCAGGGAAGTCTAGAGCCCTGGGCCTGAGCTTTTTTTAAGCTTGACCTGACTGTCGCAGTCAGTCCCCCACACACATGCACACTCTACCCCTGCATTCCACCAAGTCACACACACACAAGTCACCTTCAAGCATCCACATTCACAACCTCAGTTTGCGTTTGTGTCTCTGCGTGTGTGTGTTCTATGTCTGAGTCTGATTGTTCTCCATCCTAAGAGACCGAGGCCGAGCGTGACTTCATGATCGCTGGCTGCTGATGAATCATACCAAACTTACTCTGTGTTTGCCTGATGCAAATGTCTGTTTGCTTTGTTGGTTAGCCTACTTTGGATGACGGCGGCTGTGTTTGTGTGTCTGTGTCGTCTTGAATTATTCACTGGCAATATTTGATTTTCTTGGACCATACATTACACGTGCCCTCTCTGAGTTTTTGCCCCCTACTGACTGTGTGCATCCACTTTTTCAGTAAAACCGTATAGTGTTGTTCTTATATAGCATCAGCAGTGGCCCCATTGATGTGTCTTGTGCTATCATTTTTCAATTTGAAACTTCTGGGGCTCAGTTCACCTAAATATACTGTATTTAATGTGCTTATTATCTGCTTAGCTGGTTTGCCAATAGACACAGGGGGTAATGTTTAATCCTCTGGTTCTGAACTCAGTATAGATAGTGCAAAGCAAAGGTCTGACCTCTTCTAACCTCTTTAGCCACATTTTGGACATTACATATTATAACAACTGTAACTATCAGCTTTTTTCATTATCATTTCATATCTGACGTTTAAGACATTTAAGCAATGAGAATTCCTAAGAATTCTTAGGAATATTGTACCAAACCAAAAGATGTTTAATTTCATAAATCAGAGGAAGCAACAAATTCTCACATTTGAAAGACTGGAGCAGTGCATGTTGGACCTTTTAGCCATGTTTAATGGCTCTGCACTGTTGGAGGAGATTTTATACAGACATTCATGGTACCTAGAGGATGGATCTCACTGACTTTGGTGATCCCCAGATTTTTCATGTAATGACACATGACAGGTTCATTTTCATTTTTTTATGTGTGTCTCAATAACTACATTGGATGCATTGCCATGAAATTAGTTACAAGTATCCATTATTATTATTATGGATCCTAATGACTGTTTCTATCACCTAACTTTTCCTCCAGTGCCACCATCAGGTCAAAGTATCTGCTTTTCCTGTGAACACAGATTTTTGCACAGGCATCTATGCTCCTCTCAGGATGAATTGCAACTTGATCGCTTAACATTTCATCCAGTCTATCATCAAGCCAAAATTTCAATTTGTCCACTTTGGTTTGTGGCCAGCTTGCAAAACTAATGTGATTCCCATCAGCCTCAGCTGTGCGCTGCAGTGCACATCGAGCAGCTCACGTCTCCGAGAGGCAAATCATCTTCAGTCTGCTAAATCTGTGAAAATTGAATTAAAAACATCAATAGCAATTTTCTGAATAAAGGTGTAAATCAATTTTTTGTAAATTTGATTAATCCACTGATCATTTTGGCACTGTTGATATTTAGATTCTGAAGGTTATATGAATCTCCAGTGTCTACTTTGCGAGTGTGCGCACACCGAAACAGTCGTCGGAGGTAAAAGGCAAAGACAAGCTGCGTATTTGTGTAGGTCTGATCATATGTGTGTGTGTCTCTGTGCTACGTTCTGACTTGAAAGGCAGCTAAGAGAGGCGGCCAAGACCAAAGGGTTCAGGAGCAGTCCTCTGGGACACCCTAACCCTTGACCTCTATTCCATAATTCTTTGCTGTGGTGGACAACATAAAAGGAAGACACACTCAGACCTTATAGGATTTGATTGGTCCTGCTCCGCTGCCTTAAAGCCCTCTGGATCCCTGATATTTGTCGTCAGGGAAAACCAGGAAATACAGAGGAAGTGGGAGACCGATTTCATGGGCTGAAAATGGTGAACATCACAAGGCTTCTCCAACTGGTGTTGACATATATGTAGCAGAAGTTATTATTTTCCGGTCTCTCGGAGAGTTCTCATTTTCTCCTTCTCACTGTTGGTCTTCCTCTCCCTTTCCATCCATGCGGTGCATGTGTAGGAGGGATAAAGGTCACCCTTTTGTCATCAAAACTCCAGATTAGTTTTGCCTCGGTGCATCTGACTCTTTGCTTTATCACTGTGGCCAGAGGAGCCACAAGGTTCAGCTCACCCTTCTGCAAAGTAATAACTCCTACCAGCTACTATTCCATTCTTTGCTGCTATCTTCTGCTCTACTATTACTACTCTGTTATGGGCGGCGTTATTTTCATGACACTGGCTGTATAGTGAAGATTGACAGGAAAGTGAGAAGCAGGAGGATGTGACATGCAACATATGTCACAGGCTGCAATCAAATTGACAAAGTTGTAATAGTCGCTTCAGTCTGCTGAGGCCCAGAGCATGGCATAAATGTGCTGCTGACAGCATGTCATAAGCCTATGTTGGTTTTATTTTAATATTCATGCATTGATGTGGTTTGGGAGGGTTCTGTAACTGGATGACTTGGGGATTTCACTGAAAGTCAGTTTGGCTAATATTTCAACAGACTCCGGTACAAGACAGTGAAACAAAGTACATTATTGAAGTGTTTCTTCTGGCTTCGGCACAAAAAAACGCCTGCAAGGCAGACAGAAAAAGCTGCCAACAGAGAATGTAGATCTTCTGAGGATTACGTAAATGTGGCATGTGATTTAGACAAGTATCTGCAGGAGCATGAATGCAGAGTAAGATGATTACACTGTCAATTAGAGTGCATGAATTAGCCTACACCATCTCCACTCTCAGAGGAATTTGTTAACCTCCCCTCCTGTGTAAACACCGGCGGCCTCAGCCTCCAGTGACAAAGGCTTCAGAGAGTTTGGAGCTGGTCAGAGGTCAGCGGGGTTACGATGAAGTCGATGACATTCTTCACAATGAGCACATGTTCTGGGTTTGTGTTTAACCTCGTCCTTTTCAGTCCTGGTTTCAATCCTTTGAAATTTGACAAGTGTTTTTGGAACAGCGATCATATTAAGTAGCGCACCACAAACTCCTAAATTTCAAATCATTAATACTGTCATTTTTGTAGATGTGCCAACAGCACAGTGTATTGATCTCAAAGCACTATTGTTGAGGCTGGAACAAAGCAGCAGACTGAGGGTGATTATTGTTATTGTTTTTGTAAACAAATTAGGAACACACTTTAGAGCTCAGAGAAGTCATCTATACATCCAATAAAAGATATATTTTTAAACAGCAGAACATATTGGATATGTCTAATGTGTCATTGTCTTTTCCATTTGGCCTGCAGTTCTGCTTCCTTCCTTTGGAATAATGTCCATTTGGCCCACTTTCTCTCCATTTGGGCTTCTTGCAATTTCACAGTGTATGTCCGTTTTTCAATCTGATAGATTTCTTTAACTATCTGTATCCACTGATCCAGAGTTGGAGGTTCAGCTTTCCCCACTTTCTGTGTTATTGCCTTTTTACAGACCCCTGTTGTAACCTGATTTTCTTCCTTCCGGTGCTGTTGGCAGAATTACAAAAATAAAGCAGCAAACTGTCCATTCAAACATTATAGCCCCATATTCTTATTAATTCCTAACATATAATTTTCCAGAATTTGGTTATTTATGGGCATTTACAGAATACGGTATACAGTATGTCCGTGGTTTACAGACATTTACAGATTCACATTCTCTCTGACATTGAATATTTCAATTCAAGTATTGACTCTTTTTATTAGTTGTGATAAAAATCTGTTTAAATTTAGGAGAATTCTCTTCATGTCTGTGAACATGTGGCTTGATGAGTCTTCCACAGATCTTGCTAGTCTCTTTTCTGATGTTAAAGTATTGAGCTCCTTCCCCCATTTTGCCTCTAGATGGGCTGCTCATTAATATAAGACGGTTAGATGGCTGTTAGATATTGTATGCTTTATTGATTATTTGGATGATAACATTCACTTTAATGGAGGGGATTCCCTTCATTATTTTCATCATAATAATCTCTTGAATATGAATGAAAGTATGTTTGCTGAGATCACATTTTTCTCTGAAGCCTCTCATGTTTTTATTCTTCTTGTAACCTGCTGTTTGAATTCTGACTCTCATACTGGGCTGGTGTAAAGTCACTGTCATGAGCTGTCAACTTTAGCACATTGATGTCATGTTTAGAAGGTTTTGATTAGATTAGACTTGTCCTGATGAGAACGATTTTGGCTGCTATTTATATTAAGTATTGATTAATTTAGAGATTTATTTTTTAAGTTATCCTATGAAATACTAAGATGTGTTGTATTAATATCAAAAACCAATTGCACATGAGATTGGTATTTTTTGACCTTGAAATATTGTTGACAAAAAATTTTCAACTCAGGGTCTCCAGAGCTATCAGCCTCTTCATCAGTAGGATTGACTAATTATCACATCATGCTGAGGACTTCTGGCCAAAAATTGCAGCTTTTACTGGGGCTGAACAATTAATTGTTTTCAACTTGATATCACAATTTAACATAATGTGATTTTTTGTTGTTGTTGTTGTATAAGTTTTTAATCAACTTTGCTAAAATCATAAAAGTTTCAACTTCCTGATGCCAGTAATGGTTGGTGATTTGTCTTAGTAGATGGAAAGTAATCCTGTAAAACTAGCTTTGATTAAAAAAAAGAGTTTTTTACTTATTTACCTACAGTAACGTTTCATCAATCGTGTATGTGACAAATGAAATAACAGAAATATCTCACAGATTGAGAGACTGCATTAAGTTACTGAATCTAATGGAGCGGAGGCTGGTCGTTAGTTCTTTTAACTTTTAAGCCAACAGTATTATCTGTGGATAAAATCATAACAGCTGCTGAGGTTGCATGTCAACAGATCCAACTCCATCCTCTAATGAGCAGCTTGTGATAGGGCTGAAAGTTTCAGATAAAACCAGACCTTGTGTTTGGATTGTTAGTAAAGTAAAATAAATGTCCAATGTTCTCGAAGCTCAAACTCAATTTGATGTATCTGACCAACGTCTAAAACCCTGTTTACAGTTATTTAATACAGAAACACTGAGCACATGTTCCCAGTTTGAGATGCCGATGCTGTTGCTGTAGGATAAATTGTTGAAACGATTTGAATTTTCAAAATCATCTATTCCTGTTACGAATTACTCCACTAATTATTTAAGTTCTGCTGTCATTTATAATAACGTCAGTGAATAAAGGGCTGTTTCACTTGTGGAGTGAGGGGAATTTGAATGCAATTGCAGTCACAGTTGGCACGGCAATTTCCAGCCTTTGTTACCTGTCTTATGGAACCTATACTCACGGCAGCATAATAGCAGGAACAATCTGACTTAAGTGTACCACCAACCGTTCAAGAATGGTGATTCAGATGGAGAAAGCCATTCAGTCTAATTGAATGGTGTCTTTTAAAGTCCACGTTATCAAGGTGCAGAGTGCAAACAGAACTGGTGTGGTGCCAGGGTCATAGTGAGAACAGAGACACACCGTACAGATTACAGCTGCTTTAATTGCATTTATTGGCACAACACTTGGAGATAGATTGTGTAGTTACAGACAGATAATCAGAGTGTACTTACAGTCCAATACACTCACACGCACGCACAAACGCAGAATAAAAAAACACAAATATGGACATGCCAAACAGGGACAAACACAAATCAAAACAAAGAATGCAAACACAAAAGAGATCCAGAGAATGAAGAAGACAGAGAGAATAGCACAGTCCCATCTGTCAAACAAATGTGAGGATGCTTCTCTCTCTCACACACACACACACACACACTGACACAAACACATTTACACACACAGTAGGCATCATTTAGTCTGAACTTGAGCGATATCTGCCTTTGTCCTTTAGCAGTTAGTCCTGAGGGGCCGCTGTAGAAGTTGCATGAAAGTTTGTTTGGAGCTGGGCAAGTGTGTTAAGCTTTATGAGAGCCCCTGGGAGACGTGGCGACACACACACAAGCATACATGCATCCACTCATACACACACTCAGGCACGAGGCTTGGGCGGCAGCTCACACTGGCCCCAACCAACAGTGAGGAGTTTGTTGTCATAGCAACAGTAAAATGAAATGACTTTACTGTCAGCCGTAATGTTTCATGGCCCCCTTGCCGCTATGGCAACATAACAAGGAGGAGGAAGAGGAGATGGAGAGAAAGAGCATCAGAGCCATCTCTGCATTCCAGTGGACTCCTACTAGGAACAATGTCACTACAATGCCCTTACTTCCTTCCAAGACAAGCACACACACACCGTGACAAGCCTGTCAAACACATGCATAAATACACTCACACAGAGAGACACACACACCTTGAAAAGCCTGTCAGACACAGTTTCCATCTCGCCCATTCCTTTGATTGTGCGCTCACTATTTTCAGCTACAGCGTTATCGTCACCAGGGCAATTTGAATTCATTACGCTCAATGTCAATATTGGTGCAACAATGCTGTACCTCAGACAGGTACAGCTTGTTGAATGAAGTATGCGTGCTGTCAGAAAGTGTGAGGAGTGAAAAGAGAGGAGAGAAGAAGTGGAGAGGAGATCAAAGACATTCAGCTCCACCAAGCGTTTCCCCGCGCCGTGGAGAGAGTCAGATGGAACAGCGGGGTGACTATAGGCTGGCTGACTATACGTGGAGCAACAGCGCAGCAGCTATACATCACAATTCTATATTTAGCTCAGTCCTTCCACTACTCTTATCAACACTGTTAAGCAGTTATCTGCGCTGGTAGAAAAGTGCACAAAAAAAAAAAGGAGACGGCGAGATCGGGTTAACAGCGACAGACACTGAGGACAAAAAAAGGTGCCAGAGCAAGAGAGGCACTGAGTTGTTTTCCTCTGTTGCCATGGTGACACAGTGGCCAGAGCTGTAGTGAACTGACAGTTGTCACGGCACAGCGGGTTGCCATGGGTGACAGCTGTCAGTCAATCACGCAGAGTGAGGGGACAGATCGGCCGATGATCACCTTGGATTAGAGAGCGATCGTATCACACAGGGGCCAGCAAGAACATATCTGGACTTAATCCTCACGTCCTAATGGTGCAGCTGTGTGTGTGTGCTTTTATACACAATGTGTGTGTGTGCACTCATCTGTGTGCATGTGCATCCAAGCTTTTAGGTTTGCATCCTTTTCGTACCCGCTGTTTGGGTATGTATGTGCATCTGGTCTTTTTTTTTTTTTGCCAGAATGCTTATGCGCTTGCAAATTTAGGATTGCGCCCTCACGTGCTTGCGTCTGTGTGTGTGTGTGCGTGTGTGTGTGTGTGTGTGAGCGCACATGTGAATCCTAGCGAGGGCGTGTATGTGTGTCCAGACTCTGAAACATGTTCACAGGGCGAGTGGAGCAGATTACATTTAGCTGTAGCTGCTGCCTGGGTCCTTCCCACAGCTGTCTGTGCTAGAGAACAATCAAAGGACTGGTTGTGAGCCTTCTGATTGTGGTGTGATAGTTAGACCCGTTCCCCTTCAATTACCACACTCTGCCTGCATCTAACGAGCACAGCATTGCTCTTATGTTAGGAGAATAATGGTCTGATTAGACTAGGGATGGATTTGAACTCACACTATTATTTTTGATTCTTTCTTTTCTTGGCAAATCTCATGAATATGCTCGTGTGTTCACAGACAGTCAGACCATTGGACACTTAACTCTTTGCAATGTCCAGCAGTTAAAGGTTATTCTGCACTCATCCATAGCTCCAACCTTGACAATTAAAATTTCTCCTGCTGTCAAGATGTTAAAACACCGGAATCAGTTCTATGACCCTGCAACTGTTAGACCTTTATTAGTACTCATATGTTATGACAGCAACCCCATGTAATGTCAGTACTTCGCTAGCACACAAGTAATTAGAGGGTAGTTGTACAAGGCAAGATTTCCTCAACCAATGAAGCACAAAATTTTCCGTCCCACTCAGAATTGGATAGAAAACCCCAGAGAAGTTTGATGATGTATACTTTTCCCCTCACATCTAACACAGCCTAATTGAGAATGTGGTAAAACTCTTGTCTTGTGTGCCTCCACCCTTTGGCCTTTGACAAAAATGAAAGCTTTATATGAGAAGCTAACTGAATTTCATAAGCTGACCTTGTTTCTTTTCTCTCCTTTTGGTTTTTCTCTTTCCCTGCTCCTCCTTCTCTCCACCCATTCTGTGCCCTTCTCCTCTGCCTGTTCTTGTCCTCCTCTTCTCTTTGCTGTGTGCCTCTCCAGGAGTGAGCCCTGGGCTGGATGGGACCCACCATGCCCCCCAGTAAGAAGGCCCAGAGCCCCAGCAGTGGAGCCAGTGCCTCGCAAGGCTTGAGCCCACCGTATCGGCAGGGGGACGCTGCCACGGCAGCATCTGAAGCAGAGGCAGCTGACCTCTCCCTGTCCCTGTCCGCCTCCTTCTCCAAGGCAGAGGACGAAGAACTCACCAGCCTCTCCTGGCTTCACGAGAGCACCGACCTCCTCAACAGCTTCAGCCACTCGGGGCTGCGTAGCGTCTCCCCTCTGCAGGACCCAGATGGCCAGCATCCCCGCTCGCCTTCCTCCTCGTCTCCCTCCCCAGATGACCCCTTGCTCGGCGATGCACACTCGGCGTACGACTTGGCAGCAGGGGCCAACCGAAAACCGCCGTACTCCTTCAGCTGCCTGATCTTCATGGCCATCGAAGATGCGCCAAACAAACGACTGCCGGTGAAGGATATCTATGGATGGATCCTGGAGCACTTCCCGTACTTTGCAAGTGCCCCTACAGGCTGGAAGAACTCAGTACGCCACAATCTGTCACTCAACAAGTGCTTCAAGAAGGTGGATAAAGACCGGAGCCAGGTAAAGACTTCAGCGGTTGTGTAGAAAAATACTGACTTTCCTTTAAACTATGAGCTGGGTATCAAACCTCATTCTCTTAGTACCATTTGAAATGTCTCCATAAAATCAACATCTGGCATCAAAACAGCTGAGGTTGTCTGTCTGGGGTTGTGGGGACTGGAACTAGTTCCTGCTGACATTGGACATCAGGTGGGCTTACACTTTGGACAGATTGCCACTAGGGCACGTAAATAAGCCAGTACAAAATGAAATTGTTGGCTGTTATCTGAGATGTTCATAGGCTCACAGGTGGATTGTCAAATTTTTAAAAGTTGACGAGTGGTTGTGTTATGGTTGAAGTATTTTTCATGAAGCAGTGTTCCATGGTAAAAGTGGTGCACCCATCCATATTTTGTAATTTCCAAAAACTGCTACTTTTTTCAATGAAATCTTGAACAATATTAGTTAACTAGTATATCTAATATGATAAGTCCAATATCACTTCTTGTATCACTTTAATATTTTTATGTGACGTGTGCATTTTTCGAACATCAGCACAGGTATTAATTCAAACCAGGGATTTTTCATTAATCATATTCTGAATACTTGTATAGTAAGGTAATACTGCAGCACCATATGGTAAATACAGGCCCATTATTCACTCTATCATGTGTGGTTAGAACGTATTTCACAGCCAGACATTTATCAGCAGTTCGTAGGCATATCCAACTTGAAGTCAAACATATTCTGTATTTTGTCTACAGCTGTACCAGATTCGGCCTTATCAATACTTGATGATCTCTGCTTTCATAGTTCTCTTTCACTCTGACGTTCTGCGATGCCCCAGTGGGAACAGCATTTCGCTTTTGATTTAAGTCTTGGTACAGTGTTTTATACCAGATTTTACTCCATTAAAGACTCAGGGTAAACGGAGAATGAATCCCTCACTCAATTAGTGCTAAATTAATACTGCAGGTTTTAATAACACAGATGCCAGCAGACTTTAGATTTCATCTTGCCTAAGGGTGTTTGGATGGTGGGGGACAAACAGCGAGATCAATGCTAGATTTGCGTGTTTAGCTGATTGAGATTATACCGGAGGATATGGGAGCTCTTTGCGTTTTCCTTGACCAGCGTATGAACCTCTTTCTTTTGAGTGAGCTGTGTGTGTGTGTGATGAAAAACAAAATAGCTGGAAGAAGGAAGAAGAGGACATGGTGCGTATGTGTGTAATCATGTGTGTGTCTGTGCACACACCCTCACGCTATGCTGTCATCTGGCCCTTGACTACAACGGCACAGAGTTTCTCTTGTATATATATCTCCATAGTAACTAGGTTGCAGTTGACATAAAAGTATGCTGTTGCTGTAGCAACGGCAAAACTGATTTGGCTTTACTGAGTTAAGCGCGTGTGAGCTTCGGATGGGCACTGAGGTGCTGAGTGGAAGGGGGGTGGGATGAGTGTAGATTCTCATCTTGCAGTATGTGCACATATGTGCTTGTGTGTGTGTGTGTGTGAGAATGTGGAGCAGCATGGATAGAGGTGATTTTGGCAAGGACAGCCTGTCTTGTCTTCCTGTCACTGCACACCGCTTAAGACAGTGCGCTAATTAACCCTTCAAACCTGTTCCCCTCTCTTGCGTGCACACACACTTCCAAACGCATACACAGGATATGTCTGATACACAGACAAACAATTGCACACACATGCACTGGCAAGCTCGCATGAATGCTTAAAAGAACTCACACACACACACAAGCGCTGTGTCGGTGTAGAAATGAGGGCACATCTCTGCAGACTCCTACTCTACCTGCCAAGTGCTGTGCTTTATCTGAAGCTGCAATTACAGAATCTCTGTAATTTTAGTCAGACTCCACTATTCAGAGCTTTTCACTGAGAATATCTGCATGTGAATACTCCTTTTTTTCTCCCTGCTTTGCTTTTGCGTTTACCTGTTTATGTCTTTTTGAATTGAGCATGCAATTACAGGGTTGAAGATATTCGCCTTTATGTTGCATTATGTTTTACTCATTGCTCGCTGTGGAAAGAGAAGAAAGACGAGGGAGCTGGTTAAGGGGAGGTCAAGTTATCATTGTGATGGATTGACGGAGACACACACACGGAGTGAGAGAGAAACGGGGAAGTGGGGAGACATGGCTTACTGTGAACACACCAAATCATATTTCCATCAATTTACAGAGGTGGAGATTAATATGACAGTGGCCTATTTGTTCCAGTGACTGTACTTCTGGGTCATATCCAGGCAGATGACAAGACTAGGACTAGTTTAGAATAAGCATGGTGCTCCATGTGTGTGTGTGTCAGTCTTGCGTGTGGGAGTGCAAACTTGTGAGAGAGAGCGTGAGAGAGTGTTAGTCCCATGGTTGCCATGGCTTTGTTTACAAACAGGATTCTTCACTGTGCAGAATGACATGCCTTAATGACAAGAGTTGTTGCCCTCAGACTTCTGGATCAGCACTGAAGATCAGTGTTGTAACAGTACAGCACACACACACACACACACACACACACACACACACACACACACACACATACGAACACACACTGTCTCAGTGATATATCTTTTAAAGCCTCTTATGAAATCGCAGCAGAGCGAACTGGCAGTTTTGTAATCTAAAACTCACTATGAAGCCGTTCGGTGTTGCCCTTAAGTGTGTCGCCTCTAACTTAACCATGGCCTGTTCAGACGAGAGGTGTCCTTGATTCCACTGTGTTGTAACTCGGAGCGTTATGAACGGCGACGTCTGGAGCGAGCTAAAATTGTCTGCTTAGGGTGTTTTTTTTTTAACATTAACAGGTCTCTGCAGCTACAAAACTCCTTCTGCGGTGTGCAAGAAGTGGATGTATTGTATTTTCCCAAAAATCACAAATAAATGAAGTTTTTATTTGTATTATCCTTAAATTAAACAAATGATTTTCTTTTAATTAAACAAATTAGAGTTATTGCTGTGGACCATATGCTCTTTAGTGTTTTCCCAACAAACAAACACATTCCGTGAGTCTTACTGACGACATGCACCATTCACCAAGTGAAATAGTAATCTTCATCCACAGAGAGGTAGCACGTCAGGTACTTACCTTATAGGCAAGTTTTTAAAGTTTTTAAATAAAGTACTATGCATAATTTCAAAGGTCTCATTCATAGTGACAAACCCGCAGAAAGTTACTACCCCACTGTGCATTAAAAATCCCCTCAAAGGAGCATTTTAGCACCTTTAAGCTCATTGTTTTGGTTTTTACGATCCACATTGCCTTTTTAGCTCACTTTCACCGCTACAACCCAATTTCAGCTTTGAAGTGCAGATGTTTTTAGAGAGAAAAGTCAGATGAACAAACAGCAGACAGACAAGGCTAGCAGCCAGCAGTGTTGGTGGTTGGAGGTAACCAAAACAGAGCTAATAGGAGAGCAGCTCGAATACAAATGAATCAAAAAACTTTTTATGTCTGCTGTATAAAAATGCAATTAGAGTTTGCTGACACATTAGCCACATCACGTCTAGCAAATCTGTTAATGCATCTTTAATGAGCTTCTATAGTAATACAGTAGATGGCTAGCATTGTTTGTCTTGTTGTGCCTCTCATGTAATCAGTCCGAGATTTTTACTTTTGACGCACAGATAGAAGCCACTGTGGGTTGTGATATCAAATAACAAATGTGCATCAAATGAATTATTTTTCTTACCAGCAGGATAGGATAGGAATCTGGGCATGTCTTGAAATAAGGTGCAAGTGTTGGCGAATGACCTGCCAAGTTTTTTAAAGTTTGCTCTGTGTTTATCTTTGAGGTAAGTCGGTTGTAATCGCTATTGCAAAAAACTGATAACCTCGTGACAAGCATAAACTGGGGCAAACTTTGGACAGAATTAAAACCACATGGAAAACAGGTTCAGTACTCATGGAAAAAAGTTTATTCAGAACACCTGTAGAAGACGTTTCTACATATTATTCTACTTTTATTTTGACACAAAAAAGCCTTTTGTCCATGCAACATGTAGCCTACATTTCACACCCAGCAATGCCTCTTTGTCCTGTCCTTCAACAAAAACAACACTAGCACGTATCAGACAACTTTATTGGAAGAAATATCTTCCTCTTCTCCATTCCCACCTCTTCTCTTCAAAAGCTCTGTTTCTGTCACCGTTAGAACATTTGCAGCCTCTCCTGTAATTATCATCTGCACACATATTCAAGCTTCTGCATCATTTCTGAATATCAGAGCTCATATTATATTTCTTCACTTCATATTCACTTATTTTAATTCACAATATTTTAATTGATGTTTAGACATTTTCTGGTCCACTAGTCCTACAGTACAGTTATTAATCCTCTGTTTATCATTATGTAGAGTAAGTAATGATGGATCCTTGTATCACAGTAGGTTAATCAGGCTTAAACACAGCCAGGATAATGCCTTTGCTCCAACTGTGGATGTCCGTCATAAAATTGTATGCAATCATAATACTTTAGATTTGTAGTATAAGGTTAAGTTATATTGCACATGGAAATGTAGTGGACAGTAAATCCTCTTACACTGATATTTCCCTGTGCTTCATATGTCTTTTTAATCTCATTTGATTACTGGGTTGGAAACAAAATGTACTTTCTCCTCTCCTACTAGCCAATATGAAATCTACAGTGCATGAATCCATGTTTTAAAGCTGTGTTTTTGTTGTAATAGCTGATATAATATTGCAGTTATGGGAAATGTTATAGGACGGCTTTTAAATAAGCTCAGTAACTTTCTAAACCAGCTGCAGTTTTCAGATGCTAATAAATGCATTTGTTGGGGACTACATTCAGGTACGCTGAAGCAAACTTCAGTGCCCAAGTTCGTTGTCATGAAGGAACGTATTACTAAGTGCAACAGTCCGTCTTACTGTTGTGTTGTTTGGCTACATTAGCAACAAGACTCTAGATGGAAGTGTTGGTCAGCTGGACCATCCACCGCTTTGATCCAGACTGAAATATCATTATCAGATATCATAATATCATTTATCAGATGGATTGCAATGAAATTTGTATGATTGTTTTAAAAGGACAACTTCAGTGATTTTCATCTTGCTCACTATGCTTCTAGTTTGAGGTGTGTGTCAGTTGTCATCTGGTTGCTCACACTGCAGAGGTTGTACTACTGTCTTGATTGACCTGCTTCTCCAGGAAAAGGCTTCCAGATGACTTCAACTTGAGTTTTTCAACTAGAAGCAAAGGGATATTTTACTATAGGGATTGCAGAGGGAAGTTTAATACCATTCATATACATGTAGTCACTGGACATTTCTTCTTGTGCCATCATCAGGTTTAAGTTTCACTGTGTCCAATACTTTGTCCTTTCCCATCAGTGTTTAGTGATACGTAGCAAATGTTAGCTTGCTGAACTATCATGCTGAACATGCTAAAAAAATAATACCTGCTTAAGATCAGCATGTTGCTGTATTCATGTGAGCGTGTTAACATTCTGAGAATAGCATTTTGCTCAGAGCAGTAATGTGCCACACAGAGCTGTCAGCATTATAGTATTGTTCGTTAGCAGGAATCATTTATTGCTGATGTTGGTCTTATTATGGGATTTGTTGACAATGAGAAAAAAAACTATATAGCCAGTCTTTTCCTTTAAAAACAACATGTTTACAACAGTAAAACATGTTACATTTACAAAGGGAGATAGACATGGGTTAGTATTATCAATAAACTGTAGTACTCATAGTATTTCTATCTATGTGTTTTCTAATTGTACATGTACAAATAACATGTAATGTTATGTCTGATAGGTAGATAAACTACCAGTATTGATAGTTAATAAATATTAGAAAACATAACATCAAGAATGCATTAGTGGTATTGTAGTACTACTAGCGGGGTCAGTGACAGCAGGACTTTTTAGTGTCTCCCATTGCCAAGGGAGACCAGCCCCCACAGCTTATATAACACAGGAAACAGATGTTGGCAACACACAATCATCTCTCTCTCTCTCTCTCTCCCTCTTTCCCCCCTCTCTCTCCCTCTTTGTCTTCTCTTTCTTTCCCTTTTGTCTTTTACTCACACTATGACATGTCCGAGTTACAGTATGTATGTTTTCTCCATCACAAAGGTAGCCGTACATTTCTCAGTATTCTGCATTTTAAAGGTGTTAAAACTGTTAAAAACTACTATGAAGTAGTGTCGCGACACAGATACATATAATTAAATCCGTTTTATCTAAGTGTTTTATTTCTTTAATTTGCAATTTGAAGTCGAATGGATTGCCTAGTCAGCTTTAGTTTCATACTGCCTGAGATATTTCTTGAAGTAGGGGTTGATGTTTCGACTGGATTATTTGTTGTGTAATCCTGCTCTTTAGCTGCAAACATTACGGGGATGTGACTATTTTCCAGCACATAGATGCAACACAAATACAACACATCATCCAGAAAACAGCGCTCATCTCCGAAGAGTAAGACCAGATGGGATCAAAGGATGGAGAGGGGAAATAATAAAAATGGAGATCACAAATATAGTTTCAGGTGAATGTCAAGACCACGCTCCTCTGCCTCCTGCACTATTACCTTAAGATCCATTTTGGCAAAGGTATCCTATTTTTAAAATATATGCCATATAGCATCAGAAAACGTAAATCCCATCTCTGACCTCAAATACTTTTTGTAATAATCGATTTTGAGATATGCTGCCTTTTTTTCTCAACTTTGTGAATTTGTCAGAAAATGAAAAGTCCGTATCGCCTCCAAGCCCAGGTGATGCCTGTTACCAAGGCGACCATTCTAACCCAGGTGACAGACCCTTCCTGTGTGGTTGTGTATGTGTGTGTGTAGGAGGTGGGGGGGTTCCTACAGATTGAGTGTTTTGATTGGCTGGCTGGTTGGCAGCAGCAGGGGCCTCGGCAGACAGAATTTCTGTAGAGAGCATTGATTTAATCGACTGGCAAGCGGGCAGACAATAGGCACACACACACACACACACATATATATATATATATATATATATATATATATATATATATACAAACGGCTGGCGAGCTGGAGGTGCAAGGGGAAATTTGGCCCAGTGGGGGTCACCTCTGTGGGAGCGAGTGTATGTGTGTGTAATATCATGCTCTCCAGGAGAGGCGTTGCTGGCAGTAATAGAAGCACTCCCAGGAGCAGACCATGCTGGGTAATATCACACTCCCTAGGGAACTCAGCATACACACACTCACCCACACACACACACAGACACATGGCAAAACACAGTACATATTGACTTTGTTCAACACAACTGACACACTAATGCAAAGATACAGACAAGAGAAACACAAATCAGCAGTGCACACGCATCCTATTAGCTTTTTGCCTCACAAGTTCAGATGTTGGAGTGTGTGGGAGAAGATTTTGACTGATAAATGAGGATCAGGAGACAGAGCACCAACTCCTGTTAGTGCAAAATTTCTTTAAAGCTTTTCTGAACTGTTACTTTTTGGGCTGTACAACTACTTTAATTTTACTTCTAATTACAAAATATTAACTGGTTTCTTCTGGCTCTACTCTTAAGTCTCTGATCTCTGAAGCTGTTTGACCTTTTTAAGTTTTTCATTGGGGGCAAGAGATAGGGGTCACCAAGTGCACTGTGACCGGTTTGTTCTGAGACCTGTCAGTCATGGCCAGCGTCACGTTTTCAACTTGCTCACCCATCATCCACCACAACAATAAAACAGGTTACAACTGGTGAAGATTATTGATTATTGGAGATATTCACACTAACCAATAAAAGGACTGGAGAATAATGTGTAACTTTTTAGAAGAATGAATAATGGGTCAGATAAAGTGTAAACCCTTGTTTCTGATTGGCTTTTGCTTCTCAGAAACACACGATCAATCACGATAACTTGACAGCTGCTCTTAAATGTTACTCTTACACCTTGCAGCGAGTAGAAATACATTGCTTGATAAATGTGTCTCATTCTTTCTGTACTCCTTGGCACATTGTGACGTGCATTTCCTCAGGCCCAAAGCCCCATAAGAGGTTGGCAAATAAATCTGAGTAATCAACATGATCCTGAAAGAAAGCATAGACAGCATTTTTCTGCTACACAAAATTATGTTTTTTCCAGACATTGTACTTATAATTTCTTTGTCTACTGTCATTAATTACTATTAATTAATAATTGTCACAGGTAAGTTCCAGAGAACGCTGGTCACAGTGAGCCTGATGGATAATCCACAGTTACATCTGCACAAACACTCTGAATATGAATGAATTTTGGACATATTTCAGTATAGAAATGTAACTCACCTCAGGAGAGACGAGGAAAACTATGTTTGTTTTTTCTAATTTGGTTGGGTTGACCCTTTAAACAGTCACAAGCAAGAAGATTGGGAATCACTGATGTAGTGGGAACATTAAAGTGAGTTTTTCTTGTGCTCTTTAACACAAAATGCACCTCAGGTTTTTAGAACTTGTCTCCAATTAGCTCACAAATGCACTTCTCTGGCACATCTGACATTTCCCTCTTAATAGTTTTTCCTTGCTGAAATCAGAACCCTACACCGGTGACATCTCCCCACCCTGTAGCCTGTACCTGTATCATATCACAGAGCACTACAAAGTGAGCTGAACATGAGGCAGGACAGCTTTAATTTTATGTTTAGTCCCCCCCGTACCCCTCACCCCTTTCCTGCCATTCTCAGTCTCTTGTCGTACACAAACTCCCAATTTTTACCACATTCAGATGACAAGACAGATGAAAGCAAGGAGAAGGCTGTGAGAGACAGAGATGGGAAAGTGTATTTTCATGGAAGCTTGTCTGAGATCCCTCCCCTGCCTATAATCTATAGGCTGGTTTCACTCAGACTGGGAGCCGACAGCTTCATTAGGTGAGGGGGAAGCTGCTTTGATCTAAAAGTAGACACCATCGTCGCCTCTGGAGTGGAAAAAGTTTCTTAATCAGAAAAAAGGCTTCATGATTATTATTTTTTTCTAAGGAGAAGCAAAGGACTGAAATTTTTGAGCGAGATAGCATTGAGGTTGTATTAATTCCTGCTCCTCAGAGTGTTATCTTCCTTGGGAATATGGGATTGTTTGTGTGGGGGTTTTTTTGTGCCGCTGTTTCAGCCAATAGATGCACAGAGCTGTGTGTGTACAGATGATTTGGTAAATAAGAATCTGGACTTTGAGCTTGTGTTTGGGCTTTGGCTCAGGTCAGTGTGCTGTGCTGTGTTTGTGATGTGCTTTGAGGGGCCCGATAGCACTTTCAATAACATCTCTCTCATCTCCCCCCCCCGCTCTCTACATCCTGCTTTCTTTCTTTCAGAGCATAGGCAAAGGCTCTCTGTGGTCCATAGATCCAGAGTATAGGCACAACCTGATCCAAGCGCTGAAGAAGACGCCGTACCATCCCTACTCGCCCGGCCTGGCCACCCCCTCCACCTCCCCACCCACCCTGCCTCAGACATTTCACCACAGGTAAGATGGGTTAGCAGAATGACCAACTGATGAGCTCAAATTATTTATCTCATTTTTCAGGTAATGTATAGATGCACAAACAATACCTTGATAGATGGTACAGTTTGCTGCTCCAGGCGTTTAAGATATTTAAGAGATCTTTTTGATTTTATGACTTTATTTGAACAATTTTTAGGAAGGTTCACTTTAACAAGTGTCAGATGCAGATCTCTGTCCAGTATAATCATCTGATTTTTTTACTGTCTTCACTATATTCTGTGTGACTGTCCTCTTGTCTATCTTGTGGTGTTGGTTTGTACAAGTTGTCACTTTGTGCTCTGGAAATTTCTGTCAAGCACTTTTTTTTACTATTTTCCAATATTGTAGAGATATAAAGCTGCAGTATTATTATTAACTATTTCAAATATTTTTTAGAAAAATTTGCTCCCAAACATTTCTTAATGTGGAGAGGTGCTGTTTGAAGCCTCCTGTGACTCATTACACAGCACGTGCAGCAGTGCAGAGATACTCACTTCTAAAAGTTTTTCAGTGAGGCTGACCCTTCCAACCAATCAGAGAATTTCTGCAGAGCAGAGAGAGAGGGCTGGGCGGAGCAGAGTGCATTGATTTTGAGTCTCATGCTAGTGCTTAAGTTGCATATTGTAGCTTTAACGACTAATAAAAAAAAAAGAGTCAATATTTAGTTGCATCCCCGAGGCGCATAAACTGTAACATAAAACATACACACTACACTCCTCCACCTCTCTCTGTCCTCTTTCTCCTTCTCCACCCACCTGGCCCCGGGCATGATGTAGCTGACCCTTTCCTTAAATCTTTTTGCATGCTGTTTTCATGCAACACCCCCCTCTCCCCCCACATCTCCATCCCCCTCAGGCACATCACAGGTAAAAAGCGCTGGTTGCCTTTTTTTTGTCTCCACATGTTCACTCGTTCTCTCCCACCCCCCACCCCCCCTTTCTGTCCATCCCCCAGTTTTTGCCTTTCCTGCGGCTCCTAACACTCCTCCGTTCCGCTCCTCTCGCTCTCCTGTCTCCGCTTTTAATATCCCACACACCCTCCCGCTTATCCTCGGGCATACATTACAACTAGTGGGGCACCCAGTGCTCCGTCTTCTTTATTTATCCCTACTGTGATTTATTTGCTCTCTTTCTTCACTCTTTTCACCCTCTCTTCACCACTTTATCATTCAATTAATTCCTCTTTTGTCTATGTTCACTTCATTCTCTGACCCCTCAGAGCACCCCGACACACCTGCAATATGCACACACACACACGTGCACACACGCACACATGCACACACACACACACTGCTCCACTTCACAGCGTGGAAGCATCCACCTGTTTCCTCCACATACCTCTTCTCTCCTGACCTTTCCTCCACCCTCCTTCCTCTCCTTTTGCTAACTTCTCAGCTTCCAGCTCTTCTGCTCATCCCTATGGATATGTCAGCAAGAGGTACTATTAGTCGTCTCTTTTTCCCTTCTTCCACTTTTCTTTCACCCTCTCTGTCTCTCCCATTCTCTCTTTCTCTCTCCGAATACCCCAACACCGCCCCACCCCGCTCCCCAGTTGATCCGGGCAGGTTGGCTTGCAGAGCCAGCGGACTGTGTAAGACAGAATAATTGGTTCACCATAAAATGTAAAAGTGTCATTTTGAACAATGAGGTATGGGGAAGTGGAACAAATTGGAGGCCGGATTCCGAACACGAGGAGGAGGGGGAAGGGAAGTGGGGTGTAGTGAGGAGAGGTCGGAGTGGGAGAGGAGGGGGGGTTGTTCATTTTGCATAGTGACACAGTGGGAAAGGAGAGAGTAAGTGAGGAAAGTTGATTTCTTGGTTCGAGTGGAGCTGAAGGTTACTTGTAATGCAGCATCTGAGGATGCACTGTGTGTGTGTGTGTGTCTCTTTTTGTCCTAACATAGGTGACAACTTCAGTTATCTTTATTTTTGTCCAACCAACAGTTCAAAACCCAAAAATATTCTGTTTCTAATGATTTTAAAGAGAAAATTAGCAACGTGGATGTTTACTTGAACAACATATTAAACTGTTAATCAAAATAGTTGCCATGGCATTTTCAGTTGTATTTATTCAATTGATTCATTAATTCACTTCCAGCTCTGGTTTCTTTTTATGTCGTTATGAAAATCAACAGCAGAGACAAGAAATTAGCTTGAAATAGAAAACCCATCACAATTAACCGTTGGTTGCTTGTTTGTGGTTCTTACTTACTCTTACTCACTTTTTAACACTTGAGCTAAACATTTAATGCAAGAAATGACCAACTTTACATCAGCCTTTTCATTACCTTTTTTCTTTGTCAGGGAAAAACTGATGCTTTTTAACTCTCAGATGTCAGAGCGTCTTGAATATCACTGAATCCTTGAAAAAGAGAGCTTTCAAAATGTCACTATTTTCAGCTGCAGTATGACTGACTAGCAACCATCTTTCTGTCATCCATAAATGAATGGAAACCAGTGGCTGCCTTGAAAGTAGAAAATCAATCTGAGATTTTATAGTGTGCTTTAGAAATCGTCCACCTCCAGCAGTGATGTAAAGTACATACACAGCATGCGCAGTGTTTGATACTTGCGAGCTAAAACATGAAAACCGCTTGTGTAGCTCTTTAGCAACATTGTGCTGTTGAGCCATTATATAAGACAGGTGGAAAAAGTTTTTGAACATATTAAATATGTCTGTTTAAGACTGTCAAGATATCAGTGATGTTTTCATTTGATGCATTGGTGCAGAAATAAAACCACATTTGTGTTGGAAAAAATACATTTAGTATGTGAATCTGCTAATCATCTGAAAGGAATGTGTTTTCTAACTTTAAAGCCATTTAGTGGTGAATTTTAGAAGAAAATTGGTGTTGAAGAGGATGAGATAATTAGTATCAGCCCTTAAATCTCTATGTAATGACCAGACACAATTTGCAACTGCAGCTTGTTACACTTTTTATAAAAATAGACAATAGCTTTTAAGATCACAGCAGGTAAAAAAAAACGCTTGGTGAATGTTATAAAAGTTCATTCTTGACCTTGCAACTAGTAATTTGAGAAAAACAAAAGGTTTTTTTGGAGCTCTTATTGTATCACAGTCGTTATCATACCTGTTGTAGATATGGCTCTGGATCTGACGTGCAAATAAAAACAATATCTTTCTTATTTTTGTCAAATAGCTTTTTAGAGGGTTTTTTTCATCATTTTTGTTCATTGAGAACAGTCACTTTCGATTATGCTCCAGTAAACTATTCTGTCCACTGTGAGACCCGACATATAATTCAGTTAAGTTAAATTCTTTGTTAAAACTTGTGTTGAACAATGACACTGTTAAAATTTTAACATCTAACTTTGAAAAAGTCATCACATAGAGCTTAAAGGTCAAGATTATTTTGGGGACTGTATAAAGTTTGTGAGTGCTATAACGAGTCTTAAGGTTGGGATTAGAGGATTAGGAAGTAAATCCAGTCAGAACGTGCACTATACTAAAACAAATGCATTCTATGCACTCTATGTTAGAATATGGAATAAAGTATAAAGAGTTTCTTTCATATGTATTTTAGAACTCACTATGTCCAATCAACATAACACAATATCTCTCTCAAGAGCACTCACTCTCAAGAATATTATGTTATGAAGTGTAATGACCGTGAATGGTTGCGCTGCATGTCTATTATACTAAGGTCAAGGACTGTCTCAAGCAGTTCTACACCACTCCAAGTGGAGGATGAACACAGACTATGAGAAGATTATGTGAGAGGAAGTGGCACAGTGAAGAGATAGAAGAAAGAGGGGAGGAAGAAGGCGTAGAAGGTAGCAGGAAGGAGAGGGAAGAGAAGAGCAATGAAGCTTCTTTGTCCTCTACTCTTTACCGCTCACACCTCTTGGTTTTTCATGGACCATAATAACTCATGCCGCTCCAGTCGACCCCCACCTGCAGTTTGCTTCAGAGTGTGTGCCCGTTCAGTGTGTGTGTGTGTGTGTGTGTACGCATATGCATGTGCGTGAGTCAGTGCAGTTATGCGTTTCACTCCAACTCTGTGTGTGGATGTATATTCTATACCTGCATTTCTAAATAGGTGTATGTGGATGTGTCCGACCTATGCAAGGGTGTTTGTGTGTGTGTGTGTGAGAGAGAGAGAGAGAGAGAGAGAAAGCATGCTGGGTAGGAGGTCAGCTCCATGGTGCATTCCTTCACAGCCCATCAGCATCTGCATGAGAGGAGGGGGGAAGAATGGATGGAAGGAAGGAGGGAAGGGTGTCTCAGGGGGGTTAGGGAGGATCTTTCTCCCTCTCTTTCTCCATTTTTCTCTCTCCCTCTCTCCTCTCTTGAAGAAGAATGATGAGGGGATATGTTGGGAGGGGGCAGTTGCAGAAAGAGCGTCTGCCACGAGCCCCTCGCTCACTACATTTAATGCACAGGGTTGCCTTGGCAACGGGAACGCCGCCATGGCAACACATGTAGTTTAAAGCAGGTGCTGTCGCACTGTGAAGCCATTTGTTGAGAGAGAGAGACAGCGCAGGAATGGGAAGAGAGACAGAAAGAAAGAGTGAGAAAAAGGAGAGAGAGGGCGAGAGGTAGTGAGAGAAGGGGAGAATGAGATGGGCGGGGGGTGGGGTGGTAGGGAAAACAGACAGGCTGTTAGCGCAGGAAAAATATGTTATCGCCGTGGCAACGCAATGTGGCAACTCTCCATGGCAACAGCAGGTGGCTCAGGGCTGAAATTTGCGTTTGCTGCCTTTGCTGTTTCGTGTTGCTGTCTGTGTGTGTGCGTCTGTGTGTGAGTCCATCTTTCCCCTACATCTGGTGAGGTGAGAGCCACATCACAAGTGCAGACGTCCAAATCCTCTCATTCAGCAGCTTAGCACAACATAAAACAGGCTTCATGTTACAAAGGAAACTCTCCTCACGAGTAGAAACAAGTGGGTTTCTGTTTCAGAGTTCACAGCGTCTCCAGGTGTTTTATCTCCTGTGTGTGTGACCAAGACGCATGTTGTCAGTTACAGACTTAACTGTTGTTGTTTGAGAACAGCCTGTCTGTCTACAGAGTAAAAGAGAAAGGAGCAGTCAGACGTGTTGTCTAATGGGGAGCTAAAGACCACTCAACCTGGAAGAGCTCTTACAGTACATCCTCTTTTTTCTCTCGCTCTCTCCATCCCTATCCCTCCATCTTTTTCCTTCTGTCTGCCTGCCAGCGCATTTGTATCTTTTGTCTTCCTGGGTGTGCGTACGTGTGAGTGAAGATGTCTCTGTCTATGTGAGAAATGCCGTCATTACCTCCCTCATTAGTGGTGCAATGATCACCTAAACTGAGTAGCAGGCTTTCTGTGTGCCTGAGTGTGTGTGTGTGTGTGTGTGTGTTTGCAGCACGAGTGTGAGTGTGTGTTTTAATGTGTCATGCTGTACACACGTCTCTTTTAAACATGCCTGTGCGTGTGTGAGTGTGTGTTAAGTGCATGTGCGCTGATGAGGTTTTTTTAGGTTTTATTTTTTAAATGTGTGTGAATGGACTAGTGGCGGGCGGTGGGGGGTTGTCATGAGAAATTACCCCCATGGACTACAGCAGCGAGGCTGTAATTCTCCGAGGTAATCACAGGGAATAATGGCAACAGTGGGACACCCGGGAATCTAATCACTATAATCAGAAGCACTGGCTTATGGGCTCAAATTCCTGCCTTGCTATCTGCCTCGTGATGAAGCCCGCTGAGCTGGTTGGCTGCTGCAGCACGATCAAATGATTGACCAGTTTTCTCTTTCTTTTTCTCTCTCACCCCCTCCATCCCTTCTTCTTCTTTCCTTTGTAGTCCTCCATTGTGGTCGGGGAGTCCCCTCTTCAGAAAGAACGGAGGAGTTCTCCTACAAGGTACCGTTTCACCTCCGCGAGTCTTGCACTGTGTGTCTGTGATCTCCCGCCTGTTTCTTTCTCTTTCTTTTTCTCTCTCACCCTCTTCCTCTCTCCTCCTCCCCGCTCTCCACCATCTACCGATGTGCCAACTCCAATCATCTCAGTTCCAAATCCCTCTTTTTAGAAGCGCACCTTGAGAATACCAAGTGCTCTGTTCTGACACTTGGCTCGCTGCCAGAGGAGGAATGCTTTTTCTACGGAGGTGTATTTGAAAGTTTGAAAAAAAAGAAAAAGAAAGAAGAAGCAATAGAGACACAGCAAGTGAGAGAGGAAAAGAGAGGAAAAACAGAGAGAGAATCTCAGCATTAAATCACAGGCCGGGGAGCAAACCCCTGCACCTTCCCTTGTTCTACACCACATAGAGTCCCACTCTGTCTCTCCTACACACCTCCTTTTCCCTCCCGCTTCCCGTTATTCCTCTCCTCTTCCTCTCACCCCCCGACCACCTCCCAGGTGGCAGGACGGCAGTTTAAATGGACATTCAATCCCAATCAGAGAGCACTCTGGGAGCTTGCTGGGCTGCCGAGTCCTAAATGGAGGGGGAAATGGATACATTAGGCATCTGCGGCGCGCCCTCCATTGCCGCTGATAATGGAGTAGTAATGGTCAAGGAGCCGAGGTTGGAAAGAGTGTCTGAAAACCTGGACTCCCTCTAGACACACACAGTCTGAGAGTGATGTGTCTGATAGATAAACGGAGAGGGAGACAGTCAGGCAGGCCGGTTGGGAGTGCACATGTCACAAGGAGAGGGAAACGTTTTAAATGTGTAATGTGTTTTTGAAAGGAGAGACGGTGCAGAATGGTTGGGTGTGATATTCTCAGGCAGCAGAGAGAAAGAAAGTTATGACAGACAGCCAGAGGCAAAGCCAGGGAAAAAGGGAAAGAGGTGGACTGCCAGAGAGAGAGAGGGAGTTTGGGACTGTTGGTGCCCTCCGTTATTACTTCCATCTCCCATTCCCAGAGCTTTCAGAGCTGCGCCGCTCTGAGCTGATGTGGGCTGAAATCTGCCTTTCCCTATGGCCCAGGACGAACACGAGGGCAAGGGCTGGCAGCTGTGTCCTTAAGCCAACCCATCACCCCACCTTCACAGCCCCTAACGTTCATCATTCTGTAGCTCTAAATGATAGAGGATCTGCTCTGCCTAGGTGTTCTTACCTTATTTAAGTACTTTGGTTACCTTCAGTTACCTGCTATCATATAAAAAGGAATATTTTTTCATTATATAGGTCAAGTTCTAAGGCTTTATTAAGGCATCAGCTACAAAAGAGGAGTGTATCCAAGCCAACAGAAACAGTGACCAGCTCTTACATGATGAAATTGCAGTATATTTAATATATACAGTACTTTATGTTGTTAAAATGCAGCTCTACAAAAACAGTACCATAAACCCAGATGGCAGACAGGACCAAAGCATAACTACTGACAGAAAGAAACAAGCAGTTTGTACTTTTGACTATTTCTGTTCATTGTACTTGTACTCATTACTTTTCAAAGGACTATACTGTACTTCCTATGCTGTGCTGCTGCTGTA
The DNA here is from genome assembly GCA_032362345.1 of Sandelia bainsii. Lineage (NCBI taxonomy): Eukaryota > Metazoa > Chordata > Actinopteri > Anabantiformes > Anabantidae > Sandelia > Sandelia bainsii. The sequence continues at coordinate 4,911,873 of JAUMHL010000017.1, forward strand.
CTCCACTACATTTATGTGACCTATTCATTACTTTAATTACAGTTTGCTGATAAACTGTTGTAATAAGCAGTGCTGAAAGAAGTGTTCACAATATAAATATACTCTTAAGTCCAGCATTAAAAGATCACAGTACTGCAGTGTTAAACACAGCCAGTACTTAACAAAAGTTAAAATTCTTATTGAATGGCCTGTGTGTTAATATTATATAATTACCACGTTCTCCTCACGTTCTCCCCCATGTTCTCCCATTGTGGATTTTCTCCGGGTCCTCAAGGCTCATCACACAATCCAAAAACATGCAGTTAGCTTAACTGGTGTCTGTTGTTATGATGCAACAGTTAAACTTCAAAAACAAAAAAGATACAAAAGATTAGATTTGTCTTAAGTACATTTATGGGAATAGACTTAAAGATCATAGACAATGACACAACCATCTTTTGTAGCAGTGTTTGAAGACTTATAAGTTACAGCAATGAAGTGTTGCTTTTATTTTGTCTGCCTCACTGTAAGTCATAGCACATGTCAGTCAGCCAAGCACTTAAACACTCAGCTGGAGTGTCACATAGACAAGCCAGTTAGCCATCCAGTTAAACTGCCAGCAACTTCAGCCCACCAGCAATCCAGTCACTCAGTCAGTCAGTCAGTCAGTCAGTCAGACAACATTAGTATGCATCCTGCCCTCAGACTCTTACTCAGTTTAACACACAGCAGCCAACCAGGCAGATAGAGGGGGTGGAGGTGGGGAGTGTTTTGACTGAGCGAGAGGCCACTTTCAAACAGTTGCGTACTCAAGGTCTGCTGGGAGTGACCTTTGAACCTTTGGACTGTGTGCATGAGTTCAGTGAGCGTGTGTGTGTGTGTGTACCGTGGTGCCTTTCTGCTCCCCTCCTCTGCCGGCCGTGCGGAGACTGCAGCCTACAGGGCCATGTGGAACTCATTTAACAAGAGAGCAGAGGAGGCTGAACGCGTATACGGCACAAGAGAGCAGAGAGGGGAGGGAGGATGAGGGCTTCGCTCGCCCTGGAAAACAGGCAGGCAGGGAGACGGGCGGCAGGCAAAGACGTAGGAAGCAGACAGAAAAGGCAGAGCAGCTGACCAGACATAGGAAAAAAGACAGACTGGAGAATATTTTCTCTCCAGGAAAAAAGCAGAGATGCAGACACCTCGTCTTTGCTGTATTTACATTTTTTTCCTTAGCACGTCCTGCTTTCTACTACTAAAACGAGTGCTGCTTTTTTTTTTTTATTGCTTTGAGCTTGTAAAATGTATTGCTCAATCTCAGTGAGTGAGGACAAGCTTTGGGAGCGCTGCCTGCTATTTCCCAGCTTAGTTTGTCACCCCATCTTCTCAGCATATGTCCCAGGCTTTTTACCTGCAGAGCTGGCGTGCATGCTCAGTTGGAGATATGAGTCACCACTATACATAGACTGACAGCGAGATTGATAGAGAGAGAAGAGAAATCAACAAGAGGGGACGGAATTAGAAAGACAAAGAGAAGGGTTTGCTGAGAAATTCAAACCACAAAGCGAGGAGGTGAAGATACAGAACACAAATGAGAGGAGAGTTGTCTGTGCTTGTACTAGGGAGGGAGGTGTGCGTGTGTGTGTATCTAGGGTAAACAGCGGTGGTCAGGAGTGCGTCGCTGATCTATGAGAGACTATGTCAAACAGAGATTGGTATTTCCTTTCCCTCCTTTCCCTCTCTCTCTTTCTCTCTCCTGCTCTCTATCACTTTCTCTGCTGATGCATGATCTACCACTCTGTGGCATGTGGAAGGGGAGCCGTTGCTATGACAACCCCAAGCCTGACTGGAGCAAGAGGTGGGGAAGGAGGAAGGAGGGGTGGGCGCATGTGAACCCGTGGAGACCTAATGCATTGCCCACACACACTCACACAAACAAGCATGCAGTAAGTGATCAAGATTACTAAAGAGACTCTGTGCAGGGACTTACTTATAAGGTTATGGAGAGCAGAGCTGGAGATATCAGGGGCAGAGCCACACTAACTGGAGTCAATAAGATTACTGTGGATACAGGCGGCCGGGGAAAGGCTACAGAAACACACCAACAATGACAAATGACAAACAGATCTATTATAATTCATCTTTGTGTGTTACAACTAGACCAAATGGTTGTGGGATGGTTTTCTGGGGGGCCTCGCCATGACAACTTGTATGTTTTAATGAGCTTGTGGTTCCTGGGGCAAATTAAATTTCTCCTCATAAATTTACTGTAATGGCTATGACTTAAAACCAAAAAAAAAAAAAAAAACAGCTTCGGCTGCAGTATATTGATGCTGCGGTTAAATGTTTTTAGCGTTTGCACCTTAACAAATGCTTCTGCGGCAGACAAAGCAAACAGCAGGTCATCATTTGCCAAATGCAGACTGACCTTAGAGATGAAAATGACAGCTGTTTTAGTGAATTGGGACGGCTGTGGTGAGCAGCCAGCCATGAGTAATGAGAGGTTTTGGATCAGATGTACACTCCTCTCTGCTCTTCTTTTGTCTTCTCTTTCCTTCTCCTCTGTATAGATATAGATGCACAGCTGTTGAAGACATGAAAGCATGTACATTTAGCTCACTTCTGGTCCGTCACGGTCACGGGGTGGTTTCCTACTTTCCACAAGTAGCAAACCACAGGCACGACTTTGACCTTGATGGAAAATCTGAATTGCATCAGAAACAAATGTTTTTATGCTAAGATATTGTTGGTTCCGAACAAGAAAGTTTCTTCCAGTTTTCTTCCTGGACATGATGGAAACTGAATCATATCCTTGAACAAATTCTGTGTCAAGCTGTTTAATTTTAAATCACAAGTTTGAATGTCTTTTAGTTTTCTTAGTCTAAAACCCCTTTCACAATGGCAAGTGGAGTATTTACTGAGACATTTTGAAAAAGTAGGTCAACATTTTGGCAAATATGCTTACTCACTTTCTTGCAGAGATTTATATGAGAAGACTGATACCACTCATGTCATGTCTGTGCAGTAAATATAAAGCTGAACTTCTTGTCTTTATGCAAAGTTAACCAGCTGGTGGCTAAAGCTTGATATTTATCTTAAAACATGAGAGAAGTATATATCTTATTATCTAACTCTCAATAAGAAAACAAATAACCATGTTTCCCAAAATGTAGTATATTCCTTAAATATCTAAAACTATGTTGTGAACATGCCTGTAAAGAAACTGGAAGTCCTGTGTCTACCAGCTGTCAGATCGCATCAGGAGCGTTGGCAAACTGTCATTTTCCGTCTTCCCCAAAGATTTTCAAATGGCTTCAAGTCCAGGTTTTGGACGAGCCACTCTGACATTTGTTTCAGATCCAGTCCATTGTTCTGCATGTGTGGTTCAGGGTGTTGTAGGAAGTCGTATATTTTGTCCTATTCTGCAAGATTTTTCCGTGTGCAGTGGTGCCAACATTGTGCTGCAGTGTCCTGACACCAGATGATAACTATGTGATAAGCAGCACATGGTCTTTACCAGTTGAAATGTTGAATGAGACCTGGTACACTCCAGGTGGATTTGCCATATGTCTGTTTGTTCACAAGATTAAAATGGCACTAATGGAGTGCTGTAGAGACGGCTGACCTTGACAGATTCTCTCGTTTCTTTGAAACTTGGTTGGAGTGGTCATTGTGTCACTTTCTTCTTGGTTTCTTCTTGGTTATTGATTGACAACTTGTAAAAGAGACTTGGCAGTTCCAGACTTTTTCCACTTCTTAAAAAGGGTTATTAGACCCATTTTCCTCCAGATGATTTCATCCAGAGGAGTTTTTCAACTTGAAGCAGAGATAGGTTTTAAAATGGGGAAGGCATAGAGGCGTTTAATACCATTCACATACATGTTCTCCCCAACTAGAACCATAATTGTTAGTTAGTTAGTTCTAGTTCAAGTTGCTCTTTATTGATGGGGCTTGGCTCACCATTGTCCTGTCTTGAGATTGAATGAGGGTTCCTTGAACTCATCGCCATGCAGATGTGAACAGCTGTGTGTACTTTCAAATCAGTTTTTTGTTTCTTTTAAATGTCACTCATGGTCAGAAAAACCGACCAATTTACAGTATAAATGTCAGTTGGGCTTTTCTACAACATTCCACTAATGTACTTTTCTTGAGTTTTAATAAATACATCAAACATGTCTAAAAACCTTGTTTTGCTTTGTGAGCACTTTATGTTTGTGAGCACTTTATTCTGTAGTATCCCCTTTAAGTTCCAGCTGCCTGCTGTGCCATCCACAGCCTCAGACAGGCTGGATTTAGCCGAGACCCAGCGGTCGTTGGTAATTGAATGATTCGCAGCGGCCTTAACTCATTTATGACGCTTTCCCGCTCAATTTAACCTCGCCTTGCTCATCAATATTGCTCTGTTGGCCTCCTCAGACGGTCAGTGAATGCTCATCGAGCTGCTCCCAGGTCTTATCGTGGTGCTATCGGGTTTTGGAGAAGCTTCCTGCGTGTTTCCTTCTGTCCTCAGGATTTCTGTGTTGAACGTGACTAATGTTGCATGAATCTGTGTTTATATCTTACATGTGTTTCTTCTCTTTTAGTTCCGCGTGGTGTGATCCAAAATGGTGCCCGTGTCAGGAGCCAGGCCCTCTTCCCCGTGATCAGACCCCTACCTGTAAGCCCTGTGGGGAGCAGAACCTCGGCCATAAGGTGAGTAACCTTTGCTTGTATTGCTCTCGACTATTCAATTAACGTCAGTCAGGGCTTTCCCTGTGCAAACACATTCCCTTGCAGACATACACAGACACACCCTCACCCACATGCACACATTCAGAAGCCTTCAAACACACACACACACGCAAAACAGACCATGCACTGAAATTTTCCACTGATAGTTTACATAATTACATCTTTATTGTGTCTAAAAGTCAGAGGCATTCACACGCTCACCACTGTTGAGAACATTTTATCCAGGTGTGTTTATATAATGGTCTCTCACACAAGCACACACACACAAACAGGTTTATTAAAGGGAGAGGCCTCATGATTCAAAAAACATTCGGAGCATGCATGGACATGCACATCCATCATAGGAGCATAAGAATATGATGGTCTGCACCACATAATGAATTAAACATACCCAAAGGCTCACTAAAAGAACGCAGTGAATATGTGATCATTTTTATTTTATTTATTTTTGTTTTTTCTTATAAGATATTAATATTCTAACCCTCTGATTCTGAAGTTTGAAAATGTCCAGGGGACAGGACACGCTGCTGAAGCTCCTTTTGATTTAATGGTTGTCAGAACAAACCCCTGTCACTTAATGCCTTACAGAGAAAACTCTCCTGTGACTAATAGAGCAAAATATGTGTTGCAATATAATGTATAACCTTAGATATAGTGGACAGTGGTTAAATGGCTTCGCTGCAGAATTGTCACTCTCTGGTGTTCTGGCTTTAAAGCTCACAAGGTCCTATACATGCTGAGCAAGTTGCACAACCTTAGGACGCATGAGAGCTGCTCAAAATGCCCTGTGTCATCTGAAAAATGTAGAGGTGGCAATCTGAAAATGAGTCTGCTCATTTCTAAAAGGAAAGGCAGACTCTTTTTGGAGAACCAAGGTTCTAATCTGACCTGAGAAATATGCACATTAGGCCCAAGGGGCCAATTTCAGGGTGATAGATTATTGCCTTACCTTTTTTTGTTTTTTTGCTTGTGAATCCAAATGCAGAGCAGGAGTGAAGCGTATACAGGCAGACCACCTGGCTGGCAGTGCGACAGCAGGAGTAACAGTATTCTCTCCCGCTCTGTGTCCTTGCTTCATACAGATCATCCCTGGGAGATTATCTGAGCCGGGGACAGGACAGTCCATCCTGCTACTCGCCCCCGCCCTGTGGCGAGGACCTCCAGGACGACCATACCTACAGCACCGCCAAATCCCCCAGCAGGCTGTGCTCCTCCCAGGTTGCTGCCCCATTGTCCCCCCTGGACGACGACGACATCATCGCTGTGGAGATCCAATCAGACGTAAAACCCGAGCCCCGGGAAATCCCTCTGGATTCTCACGTCACCACTGCTGCCGCTACGTACATATCCCAGCAGCCCCTGCGCGGACAAAGACGTAGTTCTGGGGCTGGGACTCTGGCGGGAAGCAGTTTGCCCTGGACCAAAAACCGAGCAAGGGGCATTAGCGACACGCTACCGCTGAAGAAGCGGCGCGCAGCAGCGGTGGAGAAGCCGCCGGAGAGCGACGACGAGGAGATGAAGGAAGCGGCGGGGTCGCTGCTCCACCTGGCGGGGGTCAGAGCCTGCCTCAACAACATCACAAACCGCACCGCCAAGGGCCAGAAGGAGCAGAAAGAGACCCTGAGAAACTAAGACGCACACATAGAACAAGTACATAGTTGCGCAAATTCACACAGACACGCACACACACATTAACACACACTGACACATACAGCATACAATACACAAATAGGTTACAGGTAATGTTACTACAGCATTAGTCTCAACGGACACTTCTCATCTCCCTCTATCTATCTGCAGGGCATTAGGTGAATCCTACTTATTTGTGGCAATATCAAAAATCTATGTTTTCCTACATGTTCAGCAACACTAACATCAATGGGTATTTTTCATGTGTCTTTGTTGTTTTTGTTGTTTAAAAGGGGATGAAAGCCATAAAAAAAAGCATGTTTTGTCACTAATTCGGACAAGTCGAATCACATTGCGGAGCAGTACAGTACACGAACAGAAGATGGCTGTTTGTCTTACCTTTTTGTTTCTATGTGAATCTGTAGCAATCTTGCAGTGATGCCGGGAAAAGGCAGCGGAGCCGACGAGGCAAACCTATCTAACAAGACTTAGAGCTCCCTCAGCCGCTCGCTAGCATCACTCTCCTACATCCACGAGCACAAATGTGAGACTGTGCCAAAGATAAGCGACCAGGTTGCTTCATGTAGCCGATACGACAGCTGACAAAAAAAAAAAAAAGAGAGAGAGAAGGCATAATGGTAAAGATGAGCAAGAGAGAATGACCTTAAGTGTCAAGATAATTGTAGAACCCAATGTGATATATATTCATGCACTTAAGATTATTTTACGCCACTTATAATAAAAGCATCATGGGTAAAGACATGGTTTATTTCAAGAGCACTCATAGTATTTAAGAATAGATATATTAAAATTTAAAAAATGGACATGTTTATCACCATAGAGATGGATAGTGTGCCGGGTCTGAGGCAATATCTCCTTCATTTTGTTGTCGTTGTTGCATAATGTAAGTGTCCCTAAAAATTCCCCAGTACTTCTGTCCATAGACATAGACACCTGGTATAGATATTGTAGCTACCAGAAGCTACCACACCTTCCGCTTCATTTGACAATGTCAAAGAACTATATACATAAACTGTGGGTTTAGATTTCTGTTTATGTCTGTTTACCCTCACTCTACCCTCATAAAGATATAAGCAATTTGTCCCGTGTGGACAACTCTGTAAAAAGGTTAGAAAATATTTTATTTTTTTCCTTTCTTAATTGAAGCAATTTGACCTGCAGGACTTTCTCAGTTATATTGCATGGGTGCTTGTAAATAAGATAAAAAGCAAATCTTTTTTATTCAAAGATCATGTAAGATAAACAATGTATTTAGCATGAAGCATGACTTATTTTCATATAAACCTTGATCCTAGAGGAAAGAAAAAAGTTTTGCCGCCAATTCTTATACCCGTGATTATACTGACGTTTTTTTTTTTTTCTTTGAATCTTTTGGGTTCTTTTTTTCTGAGCGGGCTTTCAAAGACACGTCTTCAGGGAGGAACGTGGGAGATCACTCTGCAATTAGAGGCCCAAGGGTGCCACCTCTGGGCTTCAGGTTCAGGCTATGTAGGCCAGATGAATCACCTCTTAGGGGGTGGGCTTCCGTCTTCTTCTGCCTGTACAGCGATTTTTAGGTGTTCAATGTTAACCCCCGTGTTATTTCAGAACACGTCTGTAGAGTGTGTGAGTTTGTGCGCCCAGGAACACACACCCTTTAACATTGTGCCTGCCTGCCTGCCCTCAGTACCTCTGTGGTCATGTCTCTGACATGTTTTGACAGAACGTTACCTGTCTTTATTTATAACAGTATCGTTTTTTTCCTCTCCTGTGTGTAAATGTACATGTGTCCTTATTTTTCATCGACATTGTTCAGTGTAAATGTATGGATCAGACGGGCATGGGAAACTTAGTAGGTGTCCTCAAAGAACCTCATATCTCCAAAAAGGCTACTTGGGAGTTGAACTTAAAAGAAAAAGGAATGTAGGAAATGGCTTTTCTAATTTACATACAGTATTGTTAACCCTTTGCTTAAAGGTATTACTAGCCTTTGTGGATGTCAAGCTTGCATACTGTCTATCACATATGTATCTCAAGAGCCCAGTGTGGACATCAGAGGCTGATTTTTTTAAAATATATTATGCCATTCTGCAAAGTGTTTGTGTATCTCACTGTCATGAACATGACAGTTGTGAGCTTTGACATTCTTTGCATCAGAAGTGATACAGATACTGCCCTGCAATTATTTGGCATACTTCTCCTAAAACAGTAATGCATTCAAGTGTTAATTTTCCCTGACTTGCAGAAATGCAGTGCATAGAAAAAAAAGCAGACAAAACATAAGCTGAGCTTGGTTGTAGCGGCAGACTCAGACAGGCTGAATAGACACTGAGTGATTGTCAGTGAGCCAAGCAAGCAAACAAATGCATGTCCCATCCACTGTCTTTTGCCACCTGTAGCATGCATCACCAGCTTTGCATTATGTATGGTATCCATGCCAACATATAAAAAAAATGCTAAAAGGAGACACTGTCAGTGTTCTTGTTGTGTGCCATCCGTCTCTCATCTGGTATCTGTCTGAGTGCTCCCGCGGCCCAGGACAAGCAAGTTGTGGTGACTAATAATGTGTTCAGTTGGCAAGAGGCATGTCGAGGGGAGAATGTGTTGCTTTAGCAACCACCTTGTTTCCTCTGACTCACTCAGTGACATGCAGGAAAGATGACCTCCTGACCTATAAGTCTTGGAAAAACAGAGCAACACATAAAATATAGTCAGAACATTTTAAAGCAAAGGAAATATAATTCACTGCCTGAATTGTTCCTAAAAGAAGTGTTTCTTTCAAACCTGCCAAACTTACAGTGAAACGCTCTAAAAGATAAAGTTGCCTTTTTTTTTTATTTGCAGATGTTTTTATGCGCATTTTCTGTTTTGTTTTCTCTCTGACAAAGTTATCTTCAATACTGCCATTATTTTTTGGTGACTGTCTGAGCTGAATATTGGAAAGCCATAGGTTAGAGATGTCAAAATGCAAAACTGTTTTTGATCTGTGAGATGTGATGCAGAGTACACCCAGGTGTTGTTTTTTTCAGTAAATGTTCAAATCTCCCTCCTTATTGTGCAATCATATTGCCAAAGAATGATTTCAACACCTATTGCATCACTACATGTAAATATCAACGTTGTCCAATACTGTGGCAAAAAAAATATATAAATGTTGTTTTATTTTGTTTTCCATTTTCTGAAAAACTACAATGATGTTTATGTGATGTATTGTCTTCCAGTTGGTTGCAATAATAAAAAATACAAGTTGCAGATGATTAGTTTGGCTGTTTTTTCAGATGAATTTGGGTTAAACAAGAAAAAAACTAATAGACAATTGATGCCAAAGTCATTGATGTAGGTAGAGTTTGTGGAATCCCAGCATTACTGCCTAACAAAAGCATTACACATTTAACCATTTTCCTAAATATAGTCTTACAAAAAAGCATATCACCCTTCCTCACCTGTGTTGCACTTCAACATGCAACACACAGTAGCCCCCGTTTACTGGTAAAGTGCTAGCTTTGAATTGGAGACTCTTTAATTTGCTCTCAAGACTGACCCCAATCATTAACCTCACATATTCCCATCAACAGGGGTCTTATCATAACTATGCCTCTTCTGCCAGTTAATTATTAATTTACTTCCTCTAATTATTTAAGTTCAATACTTCTGTCTTCGAGTCCAACTCAGCTTCCCCCCTCAGGGAAAGAAGAAAAAGTGTTAAGTGTACCAAAGAGTTCCTCAATGTCTTATCAGTCTGAGTCGTGCCATTTTGGAGCTGTGTGGCAGTGGAAGCCCATTCATAATTGAAGCCGAGACAGGCTTAATCTCGAGCCAGTGCCTCCCTGTGCAGTGCGCTCCCACCACCAACACAACTGGAGCTAGCAGCTCCTCTGTTGCTATGCAACTACAGCAAAGAAAGGGGGGGGGGGGGCCTTCAC
>JAUMHL010000017.1:4922979-4938023 GCA_032362345.1 Sandelia bainsii
GTGTGTGTGTGTGTGTGTGTGTGTGTTTGTGTGTGTGTGTGTGTGTGTGTGTGTGTGTGTGTGTGTGTGTGTGTGTGATGGAATTGGAAAACGAGTTTGCTTTCTGAATTTTTGGTATGTTGTGTGATCACACTCTAGTGACCGTGTGGTGCTACTACATGAAGAGTGCTTAAGGCATAAACAAAGGTACCACAGTTCCCACATGTGGTTGTTGCTACTTTCAAGCCTCTACATATTATAGAGGATGTGATGATGTAGAAATTTAATTTGAATAGGTGTATGATTTTTGGCATTTGCATCTGTTCCCACGCACCCATTAACCCATAATGACTCATGAGGCGGGCACCTACACCTTTAATCTTCTTTGGCTTTCTTCCCTACATGTTTTATCAATAACAGACCAGTTATGTAACTTTTTCAGCCTGGCGGTGGTGGAAATTAATATTTCCAATATGTAAAGGTAGTCATATACAGTACCTGAGTAAAAGTCTGTGTTAAATTCTAAAGGTATGGAATTCAAATTTATACTTGAATAAAAGTAGAGAAATGTTATTCACTAGTGGCTGTTGTTATTATTACATACATGATAACTAACTAACTTAATTGTTAATGTAAATGTATGAGAAGAACTGAAATATTGTAGCTGCTGCTGTAGCTTCATGTATAAAGGGAGAAGATATTTTATCATCTAATCACATGTTTTATATGTATCAATTCATTATCAGCAAAGCAACAATTTAAGTCAAATTAATGTTGTGGAGTAAAAAGTGGAATATTTCCCTCAGAAATATGCAAGAAATTTGCAGCAGAAAATGCAATGCTTTAGTAAAGCACAGGCATCTTAAAATCACACTTAAGTGTCGTATCTAAGGAAATGTACTTAATTATTCAGCACTGATCAGCACTGCAGGGCAGTCGTGGGAAGTATAAGTACAATGATTCATGTACTGTATTTAAATATTTAAGTTTTTGGCACATATACTTTCAGAAGTAAATATTTTACTTTGAGTCTCGTTTAGTTACTTTGTAGGTTCTTAAAAATGGTCAATATCTGAATAGAAGGAGTTTAATTAATTTTATGATTTTTGAAATGAAGAAATTTCAGCTAGACTTTAACATTCATATTATCAACAGCATCAAGTTCAACAGTGTTTTTCAGTAACTCAGTCAGATTGACAGAGAAATCCATTTCTTAGAGGTGGACTTGCCGTTTTGTAATTAGAGTACATTTTGGAGCAAACTTCATAAGGCTCCTTCTACTCGAGTAAAGAATTTGAAGTGGTGCTTCTGCTTGTGGTGGAGTAAAGGTTACTTTTGCACTTTTATTTGAGTATTAAGTATCTTCCACCTCTGCTGCAGAGTTATAATGTGCTTCTCTTTTCAACTTTTCAAGTCTGATCACTAACATTTAGTGTGGACCTAAAAAAAAAACGTTTGAGAACGTGAAAAAGGAAACTGATCTGAAATGTTTGAAGCATGTGTTGGTTAGAACTGCCAAAGGAATCACAGAGGAATGGGATTTTAAAATTGTATTAGCCTACAGCGCCCCCTTTCTGTTTCTGCCATCAGATTCACATTAAATCTTAAATTCATAGTTCTCTCCTTTTATTTCCTTTTGGGTTTATTGAGCTTATTATACAAATGGGTTAGGCTATATTAGAAAACGGAACAATGTATAGCCTATTGTGGCCTACTGTAAGATTTAGCTACGTTTAGCTATCCGCTGTGTGGAAGTATGATGTTATGAAGTATATGTTGTAATTAATTCTTTATATGGGTCCTAATATTTATAATAGGCTTAATTAAATAAACAACGTCAGTGAGCATTATAAAGTTATTGCGATCAGAACACATTTATTTACCACTTAACGCGTTTAAACTGCATTTCCCGACAGTACTTGTGCTGGTTGGTCAGCATGTTCCGCACGAGATCTCGCGCGATTTGCGGCATGACCCTGCCCTATGTCTCGCGCACTCGCAGCTCCATCGCTCAGTATATAAAGCAGGACAACGACGGAGGGAGGACGGCTGGGGATTCGCAGCCCGGGATTGTAAATAAGACCGTTGAAACTGTGTTTTATTTACAAAAGTGATGCCGGCTGTTTTACAATATCGTTCCCAGTTGTTTTAAAGTCGTTTTTCGTAATTTTTGGCTCTGTTTCTCGCCTATTCCCGTGTGGTTTTACACTACGCGTATAATGGCGAGCTCGGCTAACTCGAACCCAGTGGTAAGGATCAATCTCTCAGGATTGTCAGCGGGGAACACGGGGGTAAAGTTAACAGAACAGATTTCGACCAGCCTGTATTATTTATTGCAGTATAGTGAACCTGCTTTATATAAAAAAAAAAACACCTCACTGTTGTATGAAATAAAACGAAGACTTAAGTTTAGTCAATCGGCCATTTTGATCAGTTTTCGAAACTAGATCACGTTAGTTCTTTCAGCTGAAACCATCTAGTAATGTTGGAGTGAATAGTAATGGACGAGGAGCTGTTTTGCTTCAAAAACTGAAAATAATTAAATGGTATTGGAGTTCAGAGTTAGTGGTGAAAATGCTTTTTTTTTTTTTTAGCTTCTTGGGGACTATTACTCAGTTTGATGCGTTTGAGTATCGGCTCATAATAGTGTCTGACATTTCTGAAATTCGGTGTATAGCTAAGTTGATTAAGATTTTATTTGTTCCGTGTTCATTGTGTTACTTTATTTTGAGGCCAACGCGTTGTGCGTGTCGTTAACATTACAAAGAGGCAGATTGGTAAATAGTTTTGTTTATGCATAATGTATCAAATACAAATGTACGCAAAAAGCACCTTGCCATCATCCACTGCGAATGAGTTAAGCTTGTGTTACTGGAGAAATTAAAGTGTCCTTAAGCTTTAAGTCGTCAGCGCTCAGTCAAACCAGCCTCATCATTGTCCTCCATTTCCACGAGCAGAAGGCAGGAGAGCCACCCCCCAAAAAACACCACTTTTACCCATCTCATATCAAAATTTGTCCCTCTCCCTGCCGACAACGCCACATTGCTTAGTGAAAGCTGAACACGCATAAGATATTACACCGAAAATATCCTCCTCATTCCGCAACATGGTGTTGAGAGTGCGAGGCGGAGGAGCGCTCTGTAAAATGGCTTCCACGTCTCCCCGCTCCTCCGGTTCTCTGACCCTCCTCCTTTCCGCTGCCTGGTTTTATACAGCCATATTGGCTCTCTAATATAGACTGCCCGGGATGGGACGGTGCTACTCGACGCTACGTCACCGGCTCTACATATAAACACCAGACTGCTTTAAATAGTGGAGGAGCAGACAGGCCGAGGGGGAGGGAAGGAGAGGCCGAGGTCCGTGCTGCGGACATAGGGGACGGTGCAGCGCGGTGGCCTGCGTGTGTGTCGCCTGTAGGTTTATCCTGTACTGAGGCTGTGGCCGTTGTGTTGTAGACTTTTAAACGACGTGCATTTGTTTATTTGTGTGCTGCAACGTTAAACATTGTTGGTCGTGACAGATGTGTGTGTATATACAGACGTGCTTCATATGGATTAGCATAAGAAGCCAGGCAGTGCTGTGCAAGCGCTTTAGCCAAATCCCAGGGATTATACTGCACCAGTTTACTATTGGAGCTACACATCAGCTATTAAAAACATTATATTAATATGTGTTTATGTGGCAGGGTTATCATTACACGTTATGTAATGGTAAAACATTTTTACTACACACTGATTCTTGTAAAGTTGTTCCCAGTTGTTCAATAATTGATCAATGACAATATTTCTAAGGGTCTGTAAGTGTTTTCTGTTTTTGTGCTTGTTTTTCTACAGCCTAAACTGTATAAATCTGTGATTGACGATGTGATCAACGAGGTGCGAGAGCTGTTCCTGGATGAGGGAGTGGATGAGCAAGTGCTTCTGGAGCTGAAAACGGTAACGACGCTCAGCAGTAGTGTTCATGTGTGCAACCGCTAAAGGGGAAATGAAGCATCACTGGTGCATACGTGTGGTGAGATGTGCTTCACTTCAGCCTGACATAGGAAGCAGCTGGTTTGAAGCTTCTCACATATGGTAGCATAGTATATATCAAAGTAGCTTCTTCAGTTTGAAGAAGAAAATTGGTAGGATTCCACAAATGTATCTTATGATTATCATTACTATTGTTATTATTATTATTGTTGTTGAAGTGTTAAATCACAGAATATATTTAAATTAAGGGAGGCTGAGTTTGAACAATATTAAATGAGTTCCAAACAGTGACTGCAGCAACTTATTGCTCATTGTCTGAAAATTCATAATCTTGTTTTTTGCGACACCGTCAGCCACTTGACAGACAATGCCTCTCTGACGCTCTTTCTTCTGCCTCAGCTATGGGAGAACAAGCTGTTGCAGTCCAAGGCAGTGGAGGGCTTCCATACCGAGGAGCAGGCAGCCCTGCAGGCCGCTCAGCAACAGCAGCAGCAGCAACAGCAGCAGCAGCAGCAGCATGTCCAGCAGGTCCAGCAAGTGACCCAGCCAGCACAGACTCAGCAAGTTATCCTGCCCCCCCAGCCGCAGCAAGGTAGTGGTGGTTAAAACACCCAGCAAAACATGCAGCAGTAGAAGCATGAATGAATTATATATATGCAACTGTGTGTCACATTTTGAAAATAAACCACCACTGATTACTTAGTTTTGAAATGTAAAGTTTGAAGCATGTTATGGTGTGACTTAAAAATGTTTCTCTCCTCACAGCTGCCCAACAGCAAGTCATTGTTGGGGATCATAAGATGATACAGCACATGACTGCAACAGGGATGGTAAGGAGATGTGTGCATATATTTTAATTTAAAATGACCATAAAACTGCACTTAAAGGCTTCATGTTCCTGCAAAGATGGTTCTTATATGTTCCTCTAAACTAAAAGTGAACAAACACTTCTCTACTAGGGCAGCCTTAAAACTAATGTAACTAAACATGTAAAGCAAAGGCTGTAGCCTATAGCTAGTCAGACATTTAAGCCTTCTAGTCTTGTTGTGTTACAGTGGAATTGAACCTCAAAAACCTACAAAAGCTGTTTATTGTAGCGAGAAGAAGGAATGAATTTTAAATGAATATACTTTGTTTCTGCACACTGAGTACACAACAAAAACGGCAAGGGTTCCTAAATGTGTCCCTGCAGACTTTTTCTTCAGAGCGCAATAATGCTCCAGTAACCGGCAGATGGAGGTGGAAAATGAGTGTAGAGGAGATGGACCTTCAGAGAGCTGTTTAACAGCCTGGGTTACAGCCAGGGATAATACATCCTCTTACACACTCCTGTTGTGTCGCTCACAGACATACACCGGTTTTAAATTCACACAATGGAGTGTCACTGTCCTACCTTCCTCAACCTGACAGCACTTTTGTTCAGCAAGCCAAATTCTGAATGTCAAGGCTTACATCTGTGCTGCTCTAGGAAATGTTGTTTTTCTTCCTAATTCTGAAAAAAAAAAAGCATTTTTAAACTTGACTTGCAAATTTCTAACCTTTCTCTATGAAATCAGGAAGATAATGTCAATGAATGCAGATGAGCAATAACACTGCTTTTATCACCTCGGCCAAGGGAATATGAAAATTAGCATTTTAATTAAGAGGTTGAGCTGTGTTTCATGAATCTATTTCTCTGGAGAGTTTTAATATTTAACAGTGAAGTTAAAACATACCTGTTTATGTGCCATTGGGGTATTGTTAATACTTCACAAATTACAACCCTAAAACTTAAACAGTCTAGTGTTGTGTGTCTGTTTTCCTCATTCAGTGACTTTTGTGTGTATGTAATTTCTTCTTTTCTCCTCTAGACTGCAGCAGCTACCGCAGCAACTCTTGCTTTGCCCACAGGAGTCACTCCATACCAACACCTCATCACCAACCAAGGTAAAACACTCACGCAAGTGTATTTGAACATAAATTGGTGAAAAGCAAAACTAAGTTAATTAATGCACATTTATTGTTTTGATATATTAATTGATTATAATTAATCCCTTTTGTTTTGTTGTGTCTCAGGTCAGATCCTACAGGTGGTCCGGGCCGCCAACGGGGCTCAGTACATCATCCAGCAGCCCCAGCAGCAGATCCTCCTGCAGCAGCAGATGCAGCCTGGTGGCGTGCAGGCACCAGTCATACAACAGGTATTTCTCATCACACACGTAGGAACATCTAGCTTTGATAAACGGTGACAAGGCCTTTAAAAGATAGGGGGGAAAAAAAAAAAAGTGGTCTAGCACTACAACACAACTGCATGTCTAATGTTTATCTGTGGTCTTCATAATGACAAATAATGATGCGAGTCTGTAATCTGCCTAAGATGCATTAAGTTGAATGAACCATTTGGCTGCAAAGCTGTGGGTCATCTGAAGAAGTTGAAGGACCAACATTTGGAAATATGCAGAAAGGAAAGCCATGAAAAACATCAAATAATTCTGGAAAATCCAAAGGACTGTGTCCCTAAACCTCACCTCATTCCCTAAAAAAATATTAACTAGGTCTTGCTATTGATGACTTGACAAACAGTGAAAGAACTTTTAATAATGCATCGATCGCTGCCCAACTTTTCAAGCCAATTGAGATTTAGCAGAACGTTCGACATTTTCAGATGTAATTCTCCTGGATAACTTCAAAAGTAAGACTCTTAGTGACTTTTAAACTGTGAGCATCTATAAAATGAGGTTTCTCCTGTCTACTGTTTATCCAGGTCCTGACTCCTCTGCAGGGAGCTCTGCCCCAGCAAACAGGAGTCATCATCCAGCCGCAGCAGATCGTCTTAGCTTCAGGAAACAAAGTACCAGGCAATACACAGGTCAGCACTACTTCCATGTTGTCACAACAGGAAAATGGCAGTGCAAGTTTGGCATTGTCCTCCTGAAATATTCACTGACTTCCCAGTAAAAGACACCTTGAAGGCAGCCCTCATCTCCCAGTATACGCCTTCTCGCACAGATGCAAATCACCCGTGCTCTGGGAAATGATGCATACCATCACAGATATTGGCTTTTGCGGAACAGATGTTTTTTTGTTTTTTTTTGTCTGTCTTTCACACAGAGAACCAGAAGTTGACTTTTCTGAAAACAAAGTTAAACATGGTCTCATACTTGCTTGAACTGACTTTCTTAATGTGTGACATCAGCCTGGGTCCAGAGAACACTGCAGGGTTTCTGCACAGAATTATTGTGTGGCTTCCTTGTTGCATAACAAATTTGCAGTTTTCCACAAGTACTGCTGAGCTCTATTAACTGTATTCATCACGTCAGCATTATGACTTCTTATGCAGTGTTGGCTGGGGGGTCAAAGGTCATGCGTATTTAACAGTGTATTTCAAAGTTGTAGTTCAACCAAATAAAAAAAAAAAAGTGTTTTATTCCTGCATTCTAAAAAGTCTCCCAACTTTTCTGGAAATTGGGTTTGTCCTTAGTTGTTAACCATACAAGAAGCTTTACTTCAAGTGGTGTTTATTTTTCATCCTTTCTGATTTCTTTTTTGCACATTTGTCACACTCAAATGATTCAGACCACCAAAAGAATAATATTATACAAAAATAACTAGAGAAAATACAAAATGCAGTTTTTGAATGATGTGAATTACTTTTTCACTTGGGGTCAGGCAGGTTTGGACAGCTTTTCTCCCTTAATAAGCTTCATGCTGACTTTCCTGTGCTTTTTTTTTTTGTTTGTTTTTTGTGTTTGTGGGGTCATTTTTCCGCATTAGGTGATGCAGGCAGCAGCTATGGCGCCACAGCCTGGTCAGGGGGCAACAGCAGCTCAGGTCCAGCAGGTCCAGCAGGCCCAGGATGCTGCTGCCACACAGGCCCTACAACAGCCCCAGGCTCAGCAGCAGGCACAGCCCCAGGCTCAACCCCAGACTCAGGCACAGCAGCCTCCCATGATGCTGCAGGTAGATGGGAATGGAGATTCCTCTTCGGAAGACGATGACGATGAGGAGGAGGAGTATGACGAAGATGACGAGGAAGAGAAGGACAAGGATGGGGGAGAAGACGGGCAAGTTGAGGAGGTGGGTATGGCAGTCATATTATCAGTAGGGTATGGCACCAGGTTTTGCAGAAATAGGAAATTAAAAGTTTCGTATTGGAAAAAATTTATTTATCACATGCATTTCTTGTAGTGAGTGAGTTTGTCAAGTAAAACAGGTCAAAAAGCAGATTCATGGCTCGTTTTAGTCTTTCTTCAGGAACTTAAACATTGTTTAACTTTGTTTCCTCGTCAGGAGCCACTGAACAGTGGGGATGACGTGAGCGATGAGGAGGACCAGGAGCTGTTTGATACAGAGAATGTAGTGGTGTGCCAGTACGACAAGGTAAGAAACAAAACCCAGTCAGCCTGTGTGTGTATAACTACAACTACACAAGCACCTCATTTCTGATTCTAATTACTCCTCTTGATAATGAGTTTTCAAAAGCACATTGGCCCTTTGCATCTCTAACGTGTTACTTTATATGACATGTCAACAAAGGTACTGAAATTAACAGTTGTCTTGTTCAGAAATGTAAAAATTAAAAGTATTTGTGGTAATAAATATCAGGGTGAAAATATGGGGAAAAGCCACAGCATATGTTTTACTACACAAAGAATAAAGTCTGACAAACTAAAGGACAAGCAAATGCTAAATGCCTAGTTTTTTTGTTTCCACTACCCTCAAGTAAACAAAGAGACATTTCTCTGTCCTTTGTGTGAATCTTTACTGTTCTTTTCCTGACTGTCTTTTTGCCTTGAGCACAGTGTTTGATCACCTGTCTCATGTATTACAGCATTATTAATTGTTAATTCAGCACCAAGTGAGAATTATAGGTCAACAATGGGTAATATCACAGTTCGTGTGTCTGTCTGAGTCTAAAAGCATTAGAGACCGTATCCACTTTATGGTGAAACAGTGTCCATCTGTCTTTGACGCCCACAGCATTAATCTCCTTCTCACAACTTCCCAGATTCACAGAAGTAAGAACAAATGGAAATTCCACCTGAAGGACGGGATCATGAATCTGAATGGGAGAGACTTTGTCTTCTCCAAAGCCATCGGGGACGCTGAGTGGTGAAGTCGAAGAAAGAAAGAAAAACAGACAAAGCAACAGGAGCAGGAATCCAGTTAACAGGCACTTCTGTATCCTTCCATATCCTGTGACTGGATTAATTTCAGGAAACTTCTTCTGAGTCTTTGAGAACTCTGACAAACCCAAAGGACTGTGAGGTACTGTAAAAAACAAAAAAAACAAAACCTGAGTGTCGTCGAAAACACTCGACTGGCCTTGCAGGATAAGAGACCTACAAGGGAAGGAAGCCTGTGAACAGAGCATTGTTTTCTCTTTTTTTCTTCTCGTTCTTCTTCCAGGCTTCTCTACCTTTTTCCTGAGAGAATTCACAAACTTTGAAAAGCAAGCATTTCACATGGTACAGGTGTAGTGGACCAGGGTGACCTGACCTGCCACAGGAGGTCAGAGATCTTTTATTGTAATCCTGTAGATGAGAAACCCCATCATAATGCACTGTAGTCGGTTGACTGGGTTGACTCGTGTCTCCATTTATGTCCAAACTTAGTGCCACCAGTCAAGATTGCTGCCTTTAGAAACGGCCAGAATCAACTTTTTGTTCTTGGATCGTAATTCTGTCTCAATTCATGTTTATGAAACTGGTGCTCCAGAGTGTTTTATGTAGTTAACATATTATTGTTTTAAACACTTTTAAAAAATATATGTTTAATGAAGGGTTAAGACAAAGAAGTTAAAAATTACAGTTGTCTCAAAATAAGAGTTGCGTAAAGGCATTTTTAAAATCTTTTATGGAATGCTAAATCCAAAAATCCAGTTTATTTTCTTCATCAGCTTCTCTGGAGCGTCATTCCACCTTCATCCAAAAAACCTAACAAAAAAAAGAAACAGATCCAACACTGGGTTCTTTAAGAATTGTACAAAACGTCTGAAAGTTTGTCCTGTCTGTGTTTCCTCTTCTTTTAGTTTTCTGCAGCCGTCTGATAATTTGCACTCTGTCAGTTTATCAGTGTGTCGTGAAATCAGTCAGGTTAATCAGTAGCCACAATGTGCTCTGTTCTCTGTGTACGTGTGTGTGTGCATATGAGAGAGAGATGGTGTGACTGACAGTACAGGCTGACTGTGTGTGTGTGTGTGTGTGTGTGTATGTTGTCACCACTTTTCTCTGGTTTTTCTAAGTTTGCTTGCACACCCAATAATCTCAAACTGTCAGTTAAAACCGTAAAGTAGAAATTCTGACATTATGTTGTTTGATTTTTGTTTTGTTTTTGGTGGAGGCGGGGCGGCATCCTTTTTTTTCTATTTATTTCTGGAAGTTGATGAAATATTTTTTGATGAAAGCCACACCAAACTGTGCTCTTATAATCTTAACAAGTGTTCCTTTTTTTCTGTTGGATGGACAAAGCTGCATAACGCTATGTTCCTAATCATTTCGTCCACCATATTTTTTTCTGTGATTTCATTTTATTCATGACTTTTAAAATGAGAATTTTTTCTATCGAAGTGAGTTTAATTCGAGTAGGGGGACGGCCTGTGTTTTTCTCTGCAGTTTGTTTTTAGTGCCCCTGTTGCAGCAATTTGAAATAAAGTATGTTTTTTGACTGTTGTGTCAATGTGGTTGTTGGTCGGCTCTGTAGAGTGGAATGTTTTTAAAGAAGTCACGTTAACACAAGGAAGCTCTGATAAGGTCAGACCCAAAAAGACTGGTACATTTTCTCATACAACATCTAATTGGAATGAAAGTGAATTTTTATTTTCCCCCTCGGACTATAAATATTAATTGCATCATTTAGTTTTATGAATACAGTTTCTAAATTGATTTTAAAAAATCTTTTTAAACAGACACTGTTACAACCCCTCACTATCTGCAAATGTAGGAAGAGCTTTAGTAGCTTTCAATGATTATTCACAAAAATTAAACTAGGTCACAGATGCTAATGTCAATCTCTGTATCGCTGGGTGTGTGTGTGCGCCTTATAACTTTATTTCAGCTGCGGTGTTCACAAATGATAGATGACCTTATGACTTGATATGGAAATGTATTCTAATTGTTTTGTCATGTGTGTGTTTCAACTGCTGTTCCGATACTTAATGAAATGTGTTGTTCATATTATTCATTTAATTTTTTTTTAATTAAATCCCATTTGGAGAAAAACTCAAAAGAAAATGTCACTTTTTTAAAAACTTTTTTCCTTTCCAGATTGATTGATGTGCAGCAACAATTGCTTAACTAAGACCGTTTCTGTCTTTCCCTCTTGGCATTTTGTTAACACACACCTGCTCCAAACCAGGAAACTGCCAAAATGTTTTAGCGGTCTGCACCTTTGCTGGTAATCGAGGGCTGATGATTAGCAGCACCTGCCTGCAACTTAGCATTTTAAATTCTAAACAGTAAGCACCCCCTGAGGTAAAAGTACCCCTGGTTGGGATCACTTCCCTAATACACCTCCTGCAACATGCATGTGAGACCAAGAATTTGCTATTTGAATCCGTCTGACTTCAGTTCAGATTTTTTAGCTGTGTAATCCAGCATCTGGATTGCTGTTGGGATTTGCACAGCATGGGCTGTCCCTGTAATTCCTACCCAAACTGATACAATCCCTGTGAATTTCCTCGTGGGTAATTATGAGATAAAGGTGTGGTGCTGTCTGGGATTATAGCTGAATCAGAAACTACATGGAGATTTTTGCCCTTGATTGTAAATGGATTTGAGGCTGGCTGTCACTACTACAATATATCACGCTTCACAAAGACGTATTCAGCCCTGAACAGACCTAGTGGAGGAAGAATGTATCCCCGGCTACTTTTGATGAAGTGGGCCCTCTTGCTACTCCTGGGCACTCAGACATAAGAGTCTGAGCTTCTGGCGAATGAGGCTTATAATGAGGACCTGGAGATGTCTAGCTTAGACTCCAAAGCTTTCTCTGCTTGCCAGCATCAGCTTATGATGATTGCCAGTCAGCTGCGGGGCAAAATAGAGTGTTGGCTTCAGTGAAACGTAGTAGCCAGGCGTCAGGCATGTTGTGTTTATAATAGTTTCAGAAGATATGATGCTACTATATAGGGGACAAAGAGCCTCTATCCTTTGCTATTTTTTCTTAATTGTATCCTTACATGTGTTTTTGGCTGCTGTGTGATTCAAAGTATGCTTGTCAAGAGAATTGAGAGTTAACTTACTTGTCACTGTCACCAGGAAAAAGTGTTGAAGTGAAGTCACAGAAGTGTTAAAGTCAAGTCGAAAGTCTTTCTTGATTTTGTCAAATTACTTCTGAAGGTGTCAGTATACTTCAAGTCAATGTCCCCGTCCCCTCACACCTTTCTAATGGTGGAAGTTGGGCGAGCATCATTCAACAATTTATGTAATTTTCCAAAACCATCAATCAGAGGACCATACCCACTTTACAGAGCAACTTAGCAGGTGTGTTGAGGTGATGAAGTAAGCAGGGTTTGAACTTCTCTCTGTCGTACTTTTATATATATTTATAATATTTAATTCATTCTGAACTGTCACATTTTACTCTGCTCCATACTCTATATACTGGTTAGGTTGTGGTTGTTTAACTTTATATATGTTCGACTTTTATCTAAAAATAGGTCAGACAAAATAGTTAATGTTGACTGTAAGCCAACCTTGAAGTCATAAGATTGAAAACTTTATCAAGTTATCAAGTAGCAAAATCAGTCCTTTGCGACCACCAAAGCTGGCATGCTTTGGTAATTAAAATGCTTTTTTTTTTTTTTTACAATTTCTTTAGATGGACATTTTTATTGTATATACATTTTAACTTAGTGGTTGTGGCTACGTAACAAACACTCCACCCGTCTTGAATAGGTCAAATCTGGACCTTACTATTATTTGTGGCTCACCCTCCAATGAAAGTAAACCATATAAAGTATTCTGTGAAACTCCTTGCAGAACAACATAGGTCTTCACTGATGACGGTTCACTCTAGTAGTCATTCAAGAGTTTACTGTGAGACGGAGGAACTTGACTCATCAAGGGGGCCATACATGTCTACTAGCCCATGGAACAGCGTAAGGAATGACGTCATAAACGAAAGGATTTTATGTTCCCAGGAGCAAGAGCTGGATGGACATTTGAAGACCTGTGGCAGAGGCTGCTAGAAATCTCCTGACAGAAACTTCACTTTCTCTGTTCACTTCTTCTCATGATTCTTTTCCCACTGTACTCGAGTCTAGCAACCTAATCTGGTGCTAGTGAGACGCATTGCTGGGTCCTGCCCTGCTTATTTGAGGAACAGCCTAGAGATGGGTTTATTTGAAATACTGGGAGAGGAATGATCAGGCAGGCCTGAGAACCAGCTACAAGAAGAATGTCAAAATAAATCCAGTCCATGTTTTGATCAGTTTAGATCAGTTTTGATCAGGCCTTTTTTGCCCGTTCGGTTGGACCTCAATCTCTGTGAAATTCAGTTTGATAATCCCAACGGCTTTGGGAAAACAACTGACATCCTCATAAATCTAAGTGGGGGTGTAGTTTCAGAGGAGTCTGTGTGTGTCACCACCCCCACACTTTGTGCTCACCCACACAAATGTGCAGTGACTTTGATTTTGATCAACTCTGATGTTCACACACTCGTGAAACAAGTATGAACTGTGAGTTAACATTAACTGGCAGTGGAAGGGAGGAGGCCCTCACAAATGCAGCCAGGCACATCACGGTCCAGCTCTGTAAGCTTACCATCTGAAGGGTCCACACTGGATTGCGGTTAATAGGAAGAGATGGACATAGACCTGTGGAAAACATTCAGCCGAACTGAAAACAATTGGATGATGATGGTCATGATGGAATCTACAGTGAGTTAAGTCTGGAACACAGTGAGCAGATGCCACTCTTAATTGTTTTCAACTCGAAACTAGAAATCCTTCCTGTTCTGAAGCTTTAATCAATTCAAACTCACTGATGCTTTGAGAATACAGTAGCGTGATCTAGAGTTGGTGATGTTGAACTATATTTTCCATACCGTTCAGCAGACTGCAAGCAAAATTTAAAAAGATCTGCAATGATCCCTCTTTCCTGGAAAGACGCGCGCACACACACACACACACACACACACCCCATTCATCTGTTTCCTTGAAAAAATGTCACCCAGCAGATGAAATGTTAACCAGATGTTAAGCTGCCATTGGCAGAGTGTGTCCGTTAACTCATAATAGCTCAATATCGCACAAGTTATGGTGCTGCTACTCACATGTCTCAGCTGTATTTGCTTTAAGCTCTCTCAGCAAAGGCAAAGCTATCTCCACTGATTGTATAAGTCACTTGTTTCCGTAAGAGGATGGAAAAATATCATGATCATGTTAGAAAAACAACCATGACATTCCAAAGGAGAGACTTGGCTTTAACAGTATATATTTGTAATTCTCGTACCTGTCTGTAATTTGTAGAAAATGGCTAATAATCAAAATATTGTCTTGTGTGTACTTTTGCAATTGGATCACATACTTTGGAGATGAAGAGGTACATGTACATGTGTAAACTGTATTTTGCTGGATCAATGCACAGTGAATTAATGTAACACTTCATAACATTAAAAACATTCATAATAGCATAAAGAACAAAAGTAGGTGCATGTTTTATGAATCTAGGAAAGTTATACATCAGTTTGGTGGAGGTATAAGCCACATGAAAGAGTAAATTAATTCCACCTTCACTGTACAACCGCTCCTGTCAGTTGTACAACATCACAGTCATGTACCATACTATAGCAGTTTGTACTTACTATTGAGTTTCAGGTAAACACTCTTCAAAACTGCATAAAATCCTGTATTTATATAATAAAGTTTACACTTTGAATGGCACTGAGCCAGTAAGCTGTTGTTGACCACAACTGTGGAAATGAAATGCTTGAGAGTCATATCCTTGTTTCCTAATGCCAAACTGCACAGAGATCATTTGAAATAAATTCAATATATAATTAAATATATATATATAAATGATTTTATTCATCGTTATACAGCTCTGGAAAAAATTAAGAGACCACTGCAAAATTATCAGTTTCTCTGATTTTGCTATTTAAAGGTATATG
>JAUMHL010000017.1:4949790-4963645 GCA_032362345.1 Sandelia bainsii
CTACAATAGTCATTTACAATATGAACAATGTCTACACATTAATTCTGATCAATTTGATGTTATGAAATCTGCTTTTCCTTCACAAACATGGTCATTTCTATGTGTGTCCAAACTTTTGACTGGTAGTGTATATCACTAAAATTCAATCAAAATGAAATAATATATTAATATAATACATATATTAATATATATATTAAATCAAACAAAGCATCAATGGTCAGATTTTATAGAAAACAAGCCAAAATGTTTCATGTCAAAAGGTGATAGGATGTTCAAAAAACATATCCAAAAACACTCTCTTTAGTAAGGCTACGGTTACTTACAATATGAAGTTCATGTCATTCGAGTGGATATTACTCAAGTCAGGGAAGAAAGTAAGACCAGTGTTGAAAATCCCCCTGAACAGCACAGTGATAGAAACAGTTCAAATATATGCAGCAGACACAGCAGAGGGTACAGTGGTTCTTTTAAAGACCTTACACACATTATTGTATTATTATCACACAACTGTGTCATGCAAAAACATACTGAACATTGCTGTTATAAAAAACAGTACCAAAGGCATTCATCTGTCATTCTCAGGCCAAATATAGATCTTATATTTTTTTATCTATGTTAAATTCAGCCACTGTACTGCTGCATTAAATTCAGATGAAATGTTCACACACAATACTGTGAATAGATAATTTCAAATATACACTGCTATTTCATTCACCATGATGTTGTCAATGTATCAGATTTAATGTACAAAAATAGTATGAAAAAAGAACATACAATAAAAATACTGACAGGTATTTGAGGTTTGGAAGATTCTTAAAGGCTTCTGGGTCGACATAAGTCAGCCTCTTTGCGTTACGTATCTCTCTGGAAGAAAAAGCAAGAAAGAAATGTACTGTTAATGCACTTGCTGTACACACCAGACTTAAATACTA
Organism: Sandelia bainsii; assembly: GCA_032362345.1. Taxonomy (NCBI): domain Eukaryota; kingdom Metazoa; phylum Chordata; class Actinopteri; order Anabantiformes; family Anabantidae; genus Sandelia; species Sandelia bainsii. The sequence continues at coordinate 4,950,723 of JAUMHL010000017.1, forward strand.
ATGCAGGGCATAAGAAAAGAACAGAAGTGTCATGGTCACCACAAAATTATTCAAAAACACACTACACAGTCTTAAAGGTTGCTGCAAGAACAGAGCAAGGTGCATGCCAGTGTCAAAGTGTAGGGAAACTCAGTACACACAGCCAGGGCCGGAAGTAGAGTCCAATTAGTGTTTCATTAGTGTGTTTATTCTAGTCTGCCCTGGGTGGACCGAACACCTCTCTCTGCTGTCTGAAGCTATGTAGTGCTCTGGACTGTGTGTCCTGGCCCTTCTTCACACACCTGGCAAACTACAGTGGGCCCAGCAGACAGACGTGGTTGGATGAATAGAAGTCTCTGGGTGGAAGAGGTCCTTCTTCTCAGTGCTGCCATGTTTTAAAAAGTAAGGTTTAAACCAAAAGGTCAATCAAACAATGTCACTGGGAACTTCTTCTTACTTTTTTCTGTTGCTACAAACATGTTTCTGCAGGTTGTCTTCTTTCTTATTTCACCCATGGAGACTTGGCGTTCTTGTACAATCAAGCCAAAGAAAACAATACCATCAGCGCATAGGAAAAGATGTGCATACTGATAAAAACAGCAAAGAGCCTGTTCAAATGCAAAAATGAATTTATTTCCTGTTCAAAAATTAGACAAAATGTGAAAAATATGAAAGTTGCAGGGTGTGAAACCAAAACAATCAGCTGAAAGACACTAAAATGCTCTGTATCCTTGAGTGGAACAATAGTGATAATTGGGTTAATTTAAGGTGGTTCATATCTACAAGTATGAATTTGAAGGGACACTTTATGCATAAGTTCTGTTATTAATATAAAAAAAACTATATGTATTTATATGTGTATATATAAATACATATATAGCGAGAGAGAGAGAGAGAGATGTATAGTTTTATGTATAGTTTTATTTGTGCTGGAGATTTTTCCCTATAAATTATGGAATGCAGAAACTTTCATTATTTTCTTCCATATTTATGGGTTGAATCATTATCGCAATGTATCATTTGCCAATAAAGCGGTAACATTCCAATTTATGTACACTACAGTATATTAGAAATTTTTCACTTCCCTAAAAAACTAAAAATTCGTGAAACTGGTGCTTTCTTCTACTAACTTCACCCAGCCCTTTCTGAATTCTCTGCACAGACTGCACTCCTACATAGATCCACAGCTGCTGTCGGCCTGAAGCAGCCAACAGGAAACAGAGCATTAATTTGTGTCTGACCCTGAAGGAAACCTGAGAGAGATGCCATTATCTGATGTATGGCACTACACCACACCAATCAGTGGCAAATAGGCCCCAGAAATCCAAAATATACTCCCAGAACACAGACACAACCCTCAGCTGGCAGTTTGAATTACTGTTTCTTTCTGTCTTTTGATATCTGGAATTAGGCAGCTAATACGGAGAGTCTACAAGGAAGGATAATTAAGACAAAAAAGACAGCCAAGTGATACACACACACGGATCAAGTGATGTCAAATGAATGTCTGTAGCTGTTCATCATAGCTACTGTCTCAAACTGCTTCACATGCCCACATTTTATACAGCAGCTAAGAAGTGGAAACAAATTACATACACAAACTGCTGTGTTACGAGATGCTGTAACTTGGAACAAATCATTCACTTAGGCAGGAACTCCTGAAGTAATATATGAAGTGCTAGGAGGTGTTCTGCTGGAAAGTGTGTGGTCCACCCAGAGACACAGCCATAAATCTCTATCCCATAATTGAGAATAGAGTGCACCTTGCTAGACTTTTTCCCTTATGAGCTGCTTCCACAAGAACGGGAGCATGAAGAACACTGGCTGTTGTTCAGCTGGTCTGCTCTAACATGGTTATTAGACCGGGTTCAGTAATAATGCACCCTGCAAAGTACATCCAGATAATGAGTTATTTTGTTGAGCTGAAGTGTTTCTTATCTTATCTGCATTTAGCAGTCTCTCAACAGGGCTATTACTGCACCGTCATGAACTGGCCAAACTGCTCTGTACCACTGTGATGAGGTGGTGTGAGGGAGAGAAATAAGCTGCAAATGAGTTTCTTACGCACTCTCATTTGCCGTAGGCAAGGTTCAAAATTGAGCATTTTTCTCTCCAGTGAACAGTAAAATAATCAATAAAGATCAATACAGGGCTTTTCCTTTTTCCTTTAGTTACTCACACGTGGGTGATTTTCCTCAAGCTGTAGAACGAGTGCCTTTCCAGCCTCTGCAGCGTCACGTCCACCGATATATAGCTACAAGAAATAAACAAAACTTAAACCAAATCTACTATACAGATTGTCTTTGTAATATCAAAATGGTTCGTTTTAACCAGCGGTGTGACCAAGAGTGAAAGTACAGTGGTGCCACTGTGAAAGCAAAAGACCGGTTTTCACAGTTTTCAAGTGTGGGGTTTGTGATCAGAAAGCCTGCAACCATTTCCTGAATTTATCAAACCACCTTGTCTAAAGTCTCCCGAGTCTCAGGTAATTTTACAGGTATGCACCTCACATATACATTATCCAGTCATCAAGCCATCGTGATTATTATTTCTTGGTAACAAGTACGCTCTTTAAATAAACCACAAATATACTGGATTAACCTTAAAATGACCTACTAAGTAGAAAGAAATGCATAAAATATATTCTGTTTACCTAAAGTTAAGTCTGTCACTTTATCTGGACAGCAAACAAGGAGGCAGCGGATTCACCGGCTCTGATCACTGCTTAAAGAAAACATCTCATCCACCTCCGTCATGCATGACTTGGACGCAGGCGTCGGACTCAGCGGCTGAGGATCAATGCTCGAGTGTATATTTACCTTTACACAGATCCTCCACCTCTACTGGGAGTCTAAAATCACCACACACCCAAAAAGCTCTGTTGGAATCCCTACAGCCAACATCCAAGCCTCGCTGCGGTTGAAGAACCAACATTCCTACCAAAGGAACGCATTAATGCTTCCAGCTGTGATTAGGAGCCAGCAGTGATACTAAACAGAGAGCACATCGTCTGCTTGGGTGGGAGACAAATAGGAAAGGGGTTTTCTCATTTTCTAAGCAACTGAACTGAAGTAACTGAAAGACAACAGGTGGATGAGATTTGTGTTTTTGTGGCAGTTAACAAAAAGCCTACAAGCCTAGAATACACTAATGCTTCTAGATAAATTTCCACTCACATCCTCGAGATGTTGTCCATGTTGGAAAAGGCATCAGATGGCACGGATGACAGACGGGTCTCGAAAAGCCATCTGGTTGAAAAGCAAAGATTTTTGTTCAGTTTAAATCACCAACACATTAAACTCTCAACATCATGTGTTTGTTGTGAGACTTTTTATGACTAAAATGCTCCTGATTTTTTTTCTGGCATTCTGGCAAAGGCCCTCAGATCAATCAGATCAGCACCACTTCATGTTTGTAAAATAAATAAATGAGTAGCTATACCAACACATAGCTTATCTTAGCATAAAGACTGGAGACAGTGGGAAACAGCTAACCTTGTTTGTTGTTTGCATACATATGATGTATTAGTCATTTAGAAGTGCTGTAATAGATTTTAGATCTTTGGACAGAGCAGGTCTTCCCATCTCAAATCCTTATGCTAAGATACCATCTCCTGACTATAGCTTCTCACCAAACACCCAAAATATCAGACTCATTCTTTGTTCTTATGACATTCAGTACAGCATTGTGGGATTGCTCAAGACTTTCTTTGTAATATAAAAAGTGATTCCATAATCAAACTACAACCAAGCTAATAAAACTACATTTTACATGCAATTTTTTTGTCTTTGTCTATTTTTCCAATATTTTGTAAACAGAATTATCCATAGGGAAGAGAGAAAAAGAAGTGAGATGTACGGGATCACAGATAAAAGTCTGGGTTTGTTTAGGATAATAATTATGAGATGCTTTACACAGCAATTGATAGCAATTTTATATGTGTAAATGTATAAATGTGTATTTAGTATCTGTCATTATGAATGACTGGGATAAGACTTAGTACCAGGTCAGTGCAGTGTTGGTATACTGGCTCGCAGATGTTAATCTCACAAGAATGGACGTACCCTTTCTCAACAATATGTTTATCAATCATATGTGTTACGCTAATGAGGTAGAGTGATATGTTTTTATAATGATAGAAAATTCTCCTAGAAGCTAAATGAACTGGTATCTCATAATAATGAGAAGATACTGTGTGTCAATGTGAAAAAAGAAAAATTATAAACTGAGGTGGCAACACAATAAACATCTCCATATTCTGCATAAATTCATAACCAGTGCCACAGTTTCACTGTGAAGGGTTGCACTATGTTATGAGGCCTTAAAAAAAATTAATTTGACCTTTTTTTATATATATATATTTCAACCAGAAGCCTTTTTGTATAAGAGGAAAAGGAGAAATTGCTATAAAAAATTAAAATGTGTTATGGTGATCAACATGACCATCGTTAGATGAGAAGATTAATACCATCATTATGTTTGTGAACATGAAGCTTAAAGTTCAAAGTGGTTAGCATAGCTTAGCATAGAGGCTGGAAAGAGTGAGAAACAATTAGTTCAGCACCACACAAACCCCAAAGTTCACAGTGCAGACGTGAGTTTGAACACCTCATCTAACACTGAGTAACAAAAGCATATATGCTTTTATATCTCCTAGAGTGATGAATTTTCTTGAACAATACAGTGTTGGTACTTTTTCCTTGATCTTGCAAGTGAAAATGTGGCATTTCTTTCCTGTGGTCTTGCTGCAGATTTTGTTGTGGTGGATTTAGGAATCACAACATAACAGCAGAAGAAAGAGAATAAGATGCTATGCACATGTGTTGATGTATTCCAGGCCCACCCTGCAGGAGGTCCCACCGCATCCTGTCTCAACTAGCAACAGTGTCCCTGAGTCCATTTGCAAACAGGTATAAAAAATGACTGACCATCACCTTCATGCACCTTCGCTTCATCAGAGGAACAATAGACTAATTCAGAGGCTGCAGACCTGGCCCAGGAGTCTGAATCAGGCTCACATGGGAAGGGAGGTCAGCCACTAAGTAGACATGGGACCACAGCACCCTGCGCAGGCTCTGACAAACTCAAACAAACAGAGGGACACAGAGCAGAAGCTGACACCAAACACCCCCATCAGAACCGCACTATTTCACTGGCCTGCTCAAACCCAAATAGCCAGCATGCATTTTCATTCAGGAGTGCAGAGAGTAGACCAAGGAGCCCATGTCACAGTCTTAAGGAGAAAATTACTCCCTCAATTTGTCATTTTGGACAGAAACCCAAGAAAACAAACAGGTTGGGAATTGAGTTTGAAGTGGAGAGAAGCCACAGAATTTATAATAGTGTCAGCACTGGATTGTCAATGTGTGTGTTTACTATGGGATCGGTCTCATTTAGATGTGTAACGGCCCGTGGTGACTGGAAGAGATTGGGTCAGTTACATATTCTGCACTTCTCTAGTGTAACTCACTGTAAACTCATCAAAATGCTGTTGCTATAAAAACCTTAATGTCCTCTCAGTGAGAATGGATTCATGTACACTACAGAGTTAAGAGATAAAAGAAATAGTCAGGGCACGCAATATGCAATAGTTAATATGTTGATTTTAGTAGTATTGTAAAAGATTACATTCCTATTCGTTTTCTCATAAACACACAGGATTATTAGTGTAGACTGTGAAGTAATAGCAACAATTTCCATAACACAATCCATCGGTAGAATTAATAGCTGTAGAGTGTCAGTATTTCCAATAATCTCAGCTACAGCTCATCATGTTCAGTGTCCCACTTCTTATTTACAATTAATCCCAGTGCTCATCTGTTACCATTCAGGAAACAGCGTTAGGCTCTCACTCTTGAGACAGTTATTAGATGAGAGGTTGTGGGACGATGAATATCACAGGTTATCACATGTTTTAACTACAATCCAAACCTTCTGAGGTTTCTGAAACACTGGGACTGCAGTGTTTTTCCCCCCTTTTCCCTTTAAGTCTTTTTTTTCCTCTTAATTATTCTCAAATGGAACCCTGTGGGTGTTTGAGAAATGTGCTGTAAAAGGTAAATATTGTATTTGCATCGTCCAGACGCGGCCGAGACTCACGCTACGCAGACTTTTGAGCGTGTCTGTGCTTTCCTTTCCACCTCTCTGAGTCCCAGTGAAACATGGAGTAGCCCTGACGAGTACACACGGTCTCCGAGCTCTAAGTGTCCACATGTGCACACTCGCACACAGACATGCACAGACGTCTGCTTTGCATTCACATTTTGTTTTGCGAATGGATTTTATTTTTGCATTTGTTTTGTAACAGAACTTTTAAATCAAACTCATTTGTTAATAAGAGAATCGGGGCAGAATCGTACAAAGTTTTTCAAAATAAGTACATTAATTAAAAAAAAAAAAAGAAGCAATTTCAGTGTGCAAATCTACACTAATGTTCAAATGAATTTTGTCAAAAAAAGGAAAAATGGTTAAGAGTTAGATGAGAATACTGAGAACACTCTCATCACTGTGCTAAATATAGCTTAGCTTAGCACAAAGACCTCAAACAGGAAGAAGGGGTGCCTAGTTCTGCTCAAAAGTAACACATTTTTCCCACCAGTGCCTCGAAATAACATATAGTGTTTCATTTATTATATTTGTCAAGACAAACTGAGTGTAAAAACAACACAGGCTATGTTACAGGAAATGTGCTGAGCTAAGCTAAGCTAACCAGATGCTAGCTTCTCGTGCGGCTCAGAAAGCATGCGATGTCGGGCGAGATGCTGACGATTTCACATGCTCAAAGAAAGTTCATGCGATGTGAAGCGTCAGCTGAATTTAGAGTAGAGCGTTGTAAGCTCAATAATCCCGATGTCATACATTTTTCATCACGACAAACTAACAAATCAAAACATAGCTTCTTGGCAGAGGTAGTAAGACACAAGACAAAATTCCGCCAGTAGCAGAAAATAACTGACAGCCAGGCTTGGCCAAAGTCAGGACAATTGGACCCCACTGGCCTGAGCAGGTCAGCAGGGTCATTCATTCTTCACTGTGTGCACAACAAAATCAAACTTCCTTACGCCTCATTTGCCAGAACATCCCCCTCAATGCACAGTCTATTTTGGGCTTATTTGGCAGGTATTTTTATCAGGGTGGTGACAGGACAGTGCTTGGTGGCATGCTTTCATGTCTTTCTATCCTCCTGGAGGGCTCTGGCTAAACTCTCAGGCAGGAATGTGAGTTGTATGTGAATTGGAGCAGTGATCGGGAGATAATTTTATGTGATGGGTGCTGTTGGAGGCAATGCAAAGTGGCGTTTGAGTTTGAAGGATGGAGGGATGTTCCAGTAAACTGTAAGAAGAGGAATGAGGATTATCACAACACTACGCAAAATCTTGTGAGCTCTGTGTCCGTGCTTTAGGGGAATTTTGTGTAGGAGTAACAAGTGTCAAAATCATTCTCCACATTGCGACTGGGAAATCTTGACTGTGTGTTTCCATTATAGTTTATTAGAAGTGTTTTGATTGGACGCATTGAGAGCACAGTATCCACAATTTGACCCACAATAGAGTATATAATGTAGCCGCATAACATGTGGCTCTTCATCTGTGACAAAACTAGGAAACATATATCCACTCATCATGTACTCTTTATTTAAATTAACATTTGAAATATTAGGAAATGTACGAAATTTGTTATTTCACCATTACCAAAGGTTCAGTTTGTACACTGTCACATACCATCTAATTTATCCTTCAAGAACTGACTTAAATGGAAATAACTCTTCCAGCTCTATGTTGCCACATCTGCCATGGAGGCTCTCTGAAGGCCATGTGTTTCTATCACTCAAAGCCGTGGCACACTCAAAGCTGCGTTGCTCTCTAGTGCATCATTCTTGCACTATTGTTAACCAATTTAGGATGTGTAAAAACTCTGCTATATTTTTCAGAGATGAGACTCTGATATATTGCAATTTGTTGGCTCCCAGGATTCTTGACATATGTTTTGGGGTGTCAGATAACAAGATGACCACAAATCAGCTTTTGGTTGGATTCGTTTTTTACAGTCCTGTTAGTTCAACAGACCACTGTTGACATAGTCTTCAACAAAACCCTCTGCTACACTCCAGTGAATTTAGCACATGAGCGAAAGATGCTGTAAAGCCTTTGCTCCTCTGCTCTTCAGTCCTTCTTGCATAACTCTAAACGTAATTTGATTTTGCAAAGTGCAAGAAATTTGAAAACTCTGGGGGCTCGCTGAAACTCTGACGGGAATATTCTGCTGTTTCTCACTTTTTGGATCAAACTATTACTTACAACAGTAATAAACAGAAGTTTAAAAAAAAATGTTATGTCTGTAAACAAATATTTAATTTGTAAACTAATCTACTTTATGTGAGGAGATATGCTGATAGTTTTTCTAGATTTTCCTTGTAAGAAATTGCAAACGCTACATTTATTCCCATTTTTTGTGTCTTGTCTGCAGTAGTCTCATGTCTGTGCACTTTGCACAAAGGACCCTGAAACTTCTCACTATACCCCGCAGCCCAAACTCAGCGAACTCGCCATTCGTGGGTCTCTTCTCTCTACTGTTAATCTCTGTCTCTATCTTTTCCTCCACCCATTTCAGTCTCTCATAACAGCAAAGTGAAGTATGTTGATATTACATCTTTAAGTGCTAGGATATGGTGTTATAGTGTGTATTTGTAACGTCACCATTTTGAAGTAAATCGGTTGTATATTCAGGAGGTTTACATTATACATTACACATTATTTAAGATGTTCAGTTACATCTGTACTTTACTGTCGCCTATTATTTCAAGTAACAAAGGCGGGTTAATGTTTCATAAATCTTTTTAATAAAACATACTGGAATTAACTATTTATTGCAGTCATTGCAATCATATTATTCTCATATTAAAATGCCTGTAAGTTAATGTAATATCTTTTTTACACCACTAACATCAAATCAAGAATAAAAATCCACACTGACAACTTTAAAACTTGTTAGTAAAACTGTGATAGATTAAAATGAACCTTGAAATGGGATAACTACTTAACATCACAGGCAGCCTCAAACTCCCTATGGGAACACTTTAAAGGAATATTCGTGATATTATAATGGTTTTTCCTCGGGGTTAAGAGCACTTTACATTCAAAATACGTGAAAAAATCCTGCAGAATCACTTTTACAGATGCGTTTTGTACGCCTACTTACAGTGTCTCCGTGCTTGCTGGAAACCTGGGCAGAATATCAATGTCAAAGCAGGAGATCGTGTGACTCCTCCACTCGGAGCACTCGCAGACTGCGGGGCAGGAGTCAGCCTCCGACGCGGAGCTGACCGGGAGAGAGAGGAGCGTCAACAACGTGCGTGTTATCACCTGCATGCTGGAGAGATGCTCGCTCCAAAAAAAGAAAAAAATCCCAGTCTGACTTCTGTTTTTCCACGTGGTCGATTTCCTGACGTCCACAATAACACATGCACATATATTAATTTGAGTAAAATTGTCTACAAAAATTGTCTGTTTATGGTGTTTGTTTTGTGTGTGTGTGTGTGTGTGTGTGTGTGGGCCTAGTCCTCAGGTAGAGAGCGCTGCACTGTGTACCCAGTTTTCTTGACAAGAACCCAGGAGCGTGTGTGTGAAGTTATGATGAAGGTGGAGATGCTGTAGGACGGACAGCAGCAGCTCTGTGGTGGGTTTGGAGGTGGTCTACAAGTTGGGGGCAGGGTAGACTTCTGAGGCACTCTTGTGTTAGACTGCAGAATAGTCGTTTTTTTCCCTCATGCTGTGGTTTTAGTTGCAAGCATATGCTGTTCTTTTCAGTAAAATGTACTTTGTTAAAGGACAGACATAGACTACACTGTCTATTCTGATATATTCATACACTCTATACAGTATAATTATTTCTTTGTTTTTTTGTGAAACATTTATTCTATTCCCTCAGTCTAATAAGCATAATGGTCTAGTTGTTAACATAAACTGTCCTTTCCAGTAGCCTATTTCATGAGCGCAAATCTGCCCAATATATTATGTTTTATTATACTCCCAAATTGTCTTGAGTCTTTGGCATGCCTCAAAACGTACTAACTCTTCTTCTCTCTTTTCATTTATTTGTCTTTTCTTATGACTGTTGACAAAAGTTGAGATATATATATTTTTTGACAATCTTTGTTTTTCGTCTAACTGAAGAGCGGCAGTACTGGCTCAAACGCATACGGTTGGACAATGTAGTCCTCCTGTAATAACTCCCCACACTGCTCCACCGTGGGCAGCCTACAGTTCCCGGCGTCCTGTGCGGCAGCTGCTGTCTGTTGCTTTCCTACTGAGACGCGGCTAGTTTAAGTTGCCATAGCACGGAGAAGCTGAGGGTGTTTCTGCTGTTAGCTAGCTCTCCCAAAGCGAAAACCAACGGGTTGAATGCAACGTATTTATAGTGTTAGCATGCATTTGCTCTTTTTCTACTGGACATATGCAACATTTTGTTGTTTTAACAGTATTATCATAAGGCTATATTAGTTGGCTAACGTTTGGTTAGCTAGCTAGCTACGGTTCACAGTAGTTAGATGCCACTTGTTGCTAGCCAGGGGGACACAACAATGTCCGGGACTGTGATTGATTGTGAAGGCAGCCGTTTGTACTCATGTGTAGCGCTGGTCACGTAGCTTTCTCTTCCTACGGATCGTTAAGGTAACGTTAACGATGACAAAGCTGCCCTGTGTATTTGCTATGACAAAAATATCGATTTTTAAGAAAGTTCAAAACCATCCTACTGTGTTTGTTAATCGGATTAACGTTGCAGTTAGTTACCAGCGTTTTTCGACCCTACTGCTAGTCAGTGTCCTATTTAGTTAGTCAGCCGTAGTCCCTGCCTCACACGTCCCAAACTATGGACACATCCAGCGAATCGGATTCATACGACAGGATGAGGGGACACAGGCCTCGGGGACGTGAAGCCCACCGCAGACCTAGCCGGGACAGGGCCAGGGCCAGAGCCAATGGGAGTGGTGGCGAGGATAGAGCAGCAGACATTTCCGAAAAGATCAACACCTTGGCAAACACTTTACAGGTACCCTGCTGTACCCCACGAGGGGGGTGTGTGTGCTCAGAAAGGTTGCGTTTATTCCTATTTAATTAAATAACTCAACAAATATCTTCTGTTCTCTGGCAGGACACCAGTAGAAACCTGACAAAAGTAGACCGGATGCTGGGTCAGTACAGGGAGCATACAGATGATCAGGCTGAAGCCATGGCACTGGTGAGACACATGTTCAGTTGATTGTTATATCATAACATACTTACACCTTAAAGATGCAGATGACTTGTCTTACTTTATGCACCAGCTCAGGGAAAACCTGGAGGAGTCAATTAGTCAGCTGCAGACACAAAGGCTGAGCAGATCCAGTGGTGTTCGAAGTGCTTCAGCTTCAGCCTCTACACTGCATACAAGTGACCTGGAGGCTTGCTCAGGATCAGGTATGAATAAATAGAAAGGATAGTAGAGAGGATGTCATTGTCAGCTGTCTTCTGATTCTAGTGTTATTTGTAGATAGTTTGCAAAGTAATATTTATAAATAATTATAACACAAATAACACAGAAATACTAAAATAACTTCTTATTGCACACCTAATTTTTGCTTGAACATCTTTCTAGGTAATCATCCTAAAAAAAGTTGGCATCTGCTTTATTATACTGTTTCCAAAAATGAACTGAATGCACATTATAACACCTATATTCCGTTGGGATTTCAGAAGGCCAGCGTTTCGACCCTACTTCTCCACTGAGGGACTACACAGGCACTCCAGGGAGGAGGAAGAGGTCTCAGTCTGCTGGTGTTCGCTTCAAGGATGCCAGCATGACAGGAGAGGATGTAAGAATAAGAGACAAACTACCAATCAGTGCCACTTGTTACTTTGTGTAGTTGCACAAGATTGCCACAAGAGAGCGCACTGAGTCAGCAACAAAAGACATTTGTTATGCCTATCTTGATAAGTAATAGGGGCTTAATAAGATTTTATTCAAATCAGATATTGTTGATGTTACCATTTTACTTTGCTCACCATAAGAGGGGGTTAAAGCTTATTATTTTTAGAATGCTTTCCACAGTGCTTTCACTATATGTGCATTTCTGTAAATGCAATGATGAATAGCTCAGCGTTGCTTTGCCTGTATTTTATATTTTGTATTCAGTATGATTTTTTTGTGACTGTCTCACATAGGTTCATACCTTGCACCAATCCTTGAGGGATCTGCGTTGCGACCAGAAGAGGCTATCTGATGACCTGGATAGAGAAATCCTCAAGAGGAATAGGTATCTAAGAAGAGAGACAAAGTATGAGCATCAAACCACTATATTTTATATATATATGTGTGTGTGTGTGTGTGTGTGTGTATATATACACAAACACACTATGAGTTTGTCTCCACACAGCACAGTGGCAAGTATTCAACAGGGGTTGTTGTTATTTCACCAGATAAGATGTTTTTTAGTACTCAACCGAACTGTCACAGTTGTAGTCAAGTAGCATAGCCAATATCATTAGCCACAGAAAAAATTTACCAGTTAAATCTCTGCCAGGTTTGCAAATCTGAAATGGTGATAATGGACATGCACAGTAAGACATGTTTATTTTTGTTTAATTGCACATTAAAAAAGACCTTTTGCATTGGAAATAGGGCTGGACTCAAATATTTGGATATTCAAATAGGTATTCGGTTTACAGTTTTGATATTTGTTTTTCTTTCACTTTTTTTCTCTAAATGTAAGATGTCACTAATAATTTCTTTTAAAAAGTGGAAATACATAGACTCAGCTTGGGCGCCTGACATTCCTCTCACTTACTGCAGTGAATGTCATGTCTCTAGTTTGCCGTTACAATATGTGTATTTTTCAAGATTCAAGATTCAAAACACTTTATTAATCCCAGAGGGAAATTATTTTGGCATGTTACAGCAGCTCTCCG
>JAUMHL010000017.1:4963745-4980401 GCA_032362345.1 Sandelia bainsii
CACCAACACAAATACTAAATACTCAATTTACAGAACAAAAATAAGTAATAAAAATGAATCAAGACTAGGTAATTTGGAATAGCGAACACCTTGTTTGTGAGTGAACACATTGTGCTGCAACAAAACTCTCTGACTATTCGAACTGAAGCTCCAGAGCACAAAAAATGGTATTCGGATAGCCCTAAATGGAAACATAAATCAGTGTTTAAAGGCTGTTTGTCTTTGAGTTTATTAAAATAAAGCACTGAATTACCTTGGTTATCTGAGGCTGTTTGACCTTAAATTGAATTTAGAAGCATTTTCTGCTTGATCAGAAGTTTGAATGTTTGGATAAGGCTTTACTTATTTAGTACACCACACAAAGTGCCATGGGACTCATACAGTCTTCTACATTCTTTTTTTTTACAAAAACTGAGGAGCTGTTTGTCTTCTGTCTAGACCAGTGGAATTTATTGATCTTTTACATTTCATATTCACTGTACATAAAAAAAAGTCTTTGCTTGTGCTTTGAAAATAAATGCATGGATTTCAAGTCTTTGAAATCTCCTTGATGAGGAAGTGATAAAAGTGCCACAGGAGACTTGAAAAGACAGCACTGCAAAGTCAAAAGGCTGCAGAGCTTTCTCTCAACATGCATTAAAATTTGACATTTGAAGTTATTAAAAAATCTCTCCTCCCTGATGCTGCTGACCAGACCAAATGGATCCACCACCGTATTTCAACATCTGAAGCTGCATAATTATTTTAGTGGCATCACATTATGCATTCACATTTTGATCAGTGATGTCCTGGAATAGGATTTTTCAAAACGACCAAGAACTCTGCTGTGTAAATATATTCACACTGCTGGATTTGTCTGTTTTTTATAGGTCTGAAATTGACACCAGGCGGGCGATGGAAAGCCTCACAGAGCACATGACAACTTCCCAGAGACAGGACTCAGTGAGTTGTGGCTGAATATTTCACTACACCAATACTTCAAAAGTGCTTTCTAGCTCTGTGAATGTGAGAAGAAAAGTGGAGGCATCCTGAATTTAAGGGCATCACATCAGTTATTGGTGGATGAAAGCTGTTGGAACGTACAAATATTTTTGTTTTCTGAATACAGAAAAAGTGACAAATGGTTTCTACTTTCTCATGCAACTCAAAAGAACTCTTACTTTAGTGAATATTTCAGTGTAACTTCCAGGCACATTGCACCTCACTGCACCATCACTACAGTTACAAATATGCAGCTCCAAATGACAGCCAACATGTTTAATATTTTTTATCTTGTCATGTCTGTGGACGTGACTAGATAAAGGTATTAACTGTCTTATACAGGTGGATGTGATGCTTCCTGATTAGACGGGGAATTCTTGCATCGTGAATGTAATACTTCCAGTCAGCTCTGAAAGATATTTTTGTCACCCACCCTTTTAATTTCCTGTTGTCTCATTTATCATATCCTGCTGCCATTCCTGCAGCGGAGATGTTTGCGTGACCTGAAGCGTCCTCATTCTTACTGTCTGCAGGTGTCGTCTCGCGTGGAGCGGCGTTTGCAGGAGCTGGAGAGAGAGATGCACACAGAGCAGAGGAGCACAGACAGAGAGAGACGGCCTGAGCAGCGTGTGGCCATGTCAGAGGAGCTGCAGGAGGTGACACTCCCCAACTCATTTGCTGCAATCCCTCCATCCCACACCACCCGGTTGACACTCTAATGTTCTCTCACATTCAGAGAGAACACCAAATAATAATCTAGAGGCAGTATGAAGGCACTTAAATTCGGTGAAGGAATGTGGAAACACAGGGCCAGCTAGAACATAACTATACTTGTATTTATTTTATCATTGAAAACACACATTTACACATACATACAAAAATATTTACAATAGACAACCAACCAACATTAGACACTACATGTGGTAAATATATCAAATATTATGTTGGAACTGTTGTGTCTCCAGTGGGCACATTTCAACTGTCTTACCACAGCAATGGAAGTAGCAAGATCAAGAATTATTTTACAAACTATCAGTATTAGTTTTAGTAAAACATCAGAATGAGGTTTAAGACCTTCCAAGGTTGATTGCATACTGTCTCTGTGGGCTTGAGGGCGGTTCTACTGTAGATGTTGGCTAGCAACCAGTGAAGCATTATGTAATAAGAGGGGGAAACCAGTGCATTCATAAGAAATTATAGTTATACTGTCTGGTTCTGTCAACATTCATGGTCCCCAGATGAAGAACTCCTCTGACTGCATATCCTCTGACTTTTTGTTTAGTGCCACTGTGACAAAACATCTATACAAATAATGGCATTCCCTGCTTACACACAGCTTTACTTTTTTGTGCTTAAGTAGCAAATGTGCATGCCAAAGTAAAATGGCAGACATTCATTTCTAAACATCAGTATGTTAGCATTGCTGTGAGCAGGTTAGTACGCTGAAGTTGGTTGAACTAGACAATGTTTTTATTGTCAAAGGGGGGTATGACATGCAAGCAAAGGTCCCCAGTCAGGCTTGAACCTGGGACACTGCAGTTATGTAGCATGTGCTTTAACCATTCAGCTACCAGGGTGATCTGTAGACTCTGATTTTTAAGCTTGTTTTTCCATCATCTTACTGAGAAAAAGTTAACAGGACTTTATACAGCAGGAGGAATAAATGCCTGTTGGTTATTTCTGAGTAATAATACAGACCATTGACATTTACACAGTTTATTACTGCTCACTTTTCTACAAACTTCTAAGGCTTTATGGCTGCTTGAAAGGTTAAAGTGCAGGCTTGATTGTGTTAAAAATGACTGCTGAAACCTTTTCAATTTCTTTTTCTTTTTGAGTAAGTACTCCTCATCTTGTGAAAAAGAAAAAATGTCACCCAAAACCACTAACTATAATTGGTGTGATTAGTAATCTTCCACACAATTAGATACAGTCATTTACTTCCGTGGCAAGTGCTGTCCATCAAATACGCTTGAATACAATCACAGAACTTGCAAAAAAAGAAGCCAAATTTCTCCGTACTTGCTGTGTCACAATGTCTTTCTGCAGGCTTTCTTTCTAATGTTGTGCTGTCCTCTCTTGTTTGTTAAAGCAGTGTTCCCGCTGTGTCACCCAGCCCTCATGCTCTGCTTCATGAGACTATAGAGCACACCTAGACAATTACTTTGATGCAGTGCAAATGGTTGCTAAGCAAGCAATTGCTACTTCCCTGTATTTCACGCCAATCATGTTTTTTTTTGGTTTGTTTCTTTTTTTTAGGCGTGCATTTGTCTAAAAGCATTAATAGGCGAGAGAGCTCTGCCATTAGAGAGAGCTCTGTCACATTAGCGATGCAGACTCATTGCTACATTCACTCCTAGATAACCACTGTCTCAGTGAAGAAGACATTATCTTGTATTATTCCTCTCTTACATTTCACTTTCCATTTAGCCACAGGAATCATACATATCATCAGTATTATGTATTGTCAGCATAATTTGAAATAACTGAACCATTTATTTCTTGGTTGCTGGTATGTGGGGGGCATTGTTCTGTATAAGCTAATCAGTGTCTTGGCATTGGTCATTTTTAATCTCTTGTGCTAGTTGCAGGTTCTTTGTAGACCACAGGGGGGCACTGTGTAGCTGCAGCCATACTCAACCTTATTGAGCCTGACTTTCAGCACACTATATAATGATTGTAGTTACCAATTCATTTGCATCCCTCTCCTCCATAGTGCCCTAATGGGACACCAGCAGGGCCTGGGGTGATGGGAAATAATGCATTTGTCCAAAAATTAAGGGTAAATAAACAAGCATGAGGAAATGAAGAGGAAAATAATCTCTTTTACTTGTAAAGAGCAGGAGAGGAGGGAGAGCAGAGGTCACATTTATTTCCCACTGATGGGCCCGCTGTGATGTGAATCAAATAGATGATGAGTCACTTGGGTAGATGTTATTGCTAGCAGCCGGTAATTCATCACCACAGCCTGCTCAGAATGAGTGGGATTGAGTGGGATCTAAGCTCTTGTACAAATCCACTATGATGCCAGTATCTTGTTCCAAGAAGATGAGATGAGGGACTGCTGTGACAGTAGCACCTCTCATGTTGCATTCTTACAGTAGTCATAAACATGTGTTTTGTCTTGTATGTGATTTCTGTAGACTTTAAGAAGCCGCCAAGCTCAAACCAATGAGAGAGATGCCATGACAGCAATGCTGCTGAAAGCTGAGAGGGAGAAGTCCAAGGTGAATGAATTTAGTCTTTGTTAAATAAAGAGTTTGACCGTCCTCTGTGTTTTATAAAGAACCAAACATTATAAAAGTTTGCTCTAGAAAAGTTCTGACTTAATTGTAAGGCATCATTTCACTAGAATTGGCTACATAGGTAGTTAGCATTGACAATTTTACTGAGGCAAAACATTTTAGCTGTAAATTGAATTTCATAATTATGCCCTAACTCAACATGCAAAGTACTGTACATTCTAAACTAATATATTGTAGATGCTGTATTGAGACATCAGACCAGAGCTTATGCTGAGCCTACATCAATTTAACACTTGTTCATTATGTATTTTCCTGGCATTCTTGTTCTTATGCTTTCCTTAGATGGAGCAGGAGCTGGAGAGAGCTAGGAGACAACTGGAACAGTCAGAGGATAGCAGAGAGTCGCTTGTTCAACAGGTTTGTTTGTGTGTACGGCACCTGAGTGAATATGCAGATGTACAGTAAATCCCATGAGACAAAACACTAAGATGTGAAGAAACCTTTTGAGAAAACTTCAGAGTTGTTTTTCCAGTTGTCAGACAGATGTCTTTCTCTGCGTCTGCTCACACGGCTTATAATCTCCAGGTGGACGACATACGTGGTGAGCTGCTGAGGGCAAGGAAGGAGAAGACAGAGCTTCAGAGGGCCCGTTTGGAGATTTTTCAGCCCCCTGCTCAGTCACATGGCAACCACGCTGACAGGGAGGAGGGAAGAGGTGGACTGAGAGGGTCAGGTATTATAATTAGGTCTGGACTGGAGGCGAAGGGAACATAAAGAGGACAGAGGAGATGATTTAGATGCAGGTTAAACAGACGGGTTAAAAGATTGCTCTGCTAGCTCTGCAACCACAGAATAGTTGGCATTACTTTAAGTACTCCATTACAGACTACTAGATCAAAATACATTTAAGAGAATGGGCCTTAAAAGGCAGTGACAAGCTGAAAATGACAGATTGTTATAAATGTGTCTGAAGTAGTTCAATATGTAATAGTTCTAAACTGATTTAGATTATTTTACTAGATTTCACAGAGATCTGTTCATTAACTTATGATAATGACAATGAATCACCAAGAGTACTTTGCTTTGAATCAGCATCTTTGTTTATAGATATAATAGATGGAGAATCCTGCACTATTCACGTCTCTTTATTTTTGTTTTTTCCACATCTCTCAACTCTTTTGTTGGTTTGCACTAAGTAAAGTAAGTTACAGTGAACCATGGATATAAGCAGTGGTGGAAGAAATACTCAGATCTTTTACTTAAGTTAAAGTAGTAATACCACACTGGATAAATATTGTTACATATATTGGTATGTAAGTAATGTCCTGCATTCAAACTGTTACATAAGGACAAACGTATTACCAACACGATTTTTCAGAATCATATATATATATATATAATTATTGGATTGTAGTTATTGATTCATTAATGTGTTCATTGGTGCATCTAGATTGAATGAGTGTTTATACAGCTGATTGATTTTCCTCCCAGGGATCAGAAAGTATCCTAATTTATTATATACGGTGTTATTACTCTGAATCTGCAAAGTAACTAGTAACTACAGTCAGATAAATGTAGTGGAACAGCAACTGGACTTGCTTGAAGTTCTTGAATAGATTCTACCCCCTATCGGAAAGGCTTCATCACTTCTAATTGGTTTGGGATTCCACCTGTGCATTGTTGTTAGTCACATGAGTGAAAGTATGATCAACTGAAATCACATGGGGAGGGATGTTGGGATCATGTTGGCAGCCGATAAGTGGTATCATAGACTATTTCCTCTGTTGAGAGATGGTCATTGTCGTAAATGGCTTTCTTCTTCTTCTTTTTTTTGTTCTTGTTTTTTGGGAGGGCATTTTTAGCCTTTATTTGATAGCTTGACAGTAGAGAGGCAGACAGGAGACATGGGGACAGAGAGAGGGGGCTTGACGTGCAACAAAGTTCTCGAGCCGGGGACATTGCGATTACGTGGCATGCATGCGCACAAACCATTAGGCTGTCAGCGTGCTCCACGTAGATGGCTTTCTTTATTCCCCTTTCAAACCATTGGTCTTCTCTGGCCTGAATGTGGACATTGCTGTCTCCAGATTGCCTGCTGAGTCTTTCTTTGGTGTACACATCTGTACAGTCCTTGCTGCACATACTACATTGCTCTGCTAATGTTTTATAGTTATGGTGGACAAGCTTTTGCCTCAGCGGGTTGCTGGATTTGAAATGTACTGGGATGCAGTGTTTGTTGGATCTTTTTGTGGATTTGACAAAAGCCCACTTTGGATAGCCGCATGTTTTCAGTGCTTCTTTGATCTGTTTGTTTGCCCTTTCCTCCACCCTTGTAGGCACGTTCTCTGCCCGGTGGTGTAGTGTTCTGATCACACTAGTTTGTTCTCTAGAGGGTTGTGAGAGTCAGTTTTCTGTATGCTTTGATGTTGAGGCATCTATCTTCTTCTACGTACTGCACAATTAAGAAGGCCAGACGGTTTCCTCTAACATGCTCCTGTGTGAACTTGATATTAACGTCCAAAGAATTCATGTTTTTTGTGAAAGCTTATGCCTCCTGTGTTTTAATGTTTAACCCAGGTGTCATCCACATACTTGAACCAGTGACTAGGTGTGTTTCCTGTATGGGGGCTCATGGCTCTGCTCTGAACTTTTCAAATGTGGAGACTGGCCATAATTAGTGACACAGAGGCAACCCCATGGCACAGCCACATTTAAGCCTGTGAAAACACTGAGGTTGGTTCTGCTGGATAACGTCCTGTCTTGTGGTAGCTGTCTTGGTGTGGTTTTTTTATAAGGCTATTTGTCGGGTCTCACCTCAGGGCCTCATAGGTAGCAACAGACACACTTTTGAAGACAGCCATGTATACATTCTAGCCAGAAAAGACCAATGGTGTGAAAGGGGAGTAAAGGAAGCCATCTATATCAAACTGAAACAAACATAGGACGTGGTCTGCAACATCCCTCCCCAGGCAGTCTCACAGTCATTCACACTTTTACTTGTGACCCAAATGACGCAGAGAATGGCTAAGTTGAACACCAACCAGCAGATGGCTTCAAAGATGTTAAGTTACTCAAAGTGACTCTAAAGAGTTTAAAAACCTGGGTTAGTTAGAACCAATAGAGCCTTTCAGATAAAAAGTGAAACATCTTTAAGAACTTCAAGCAAGTCCAGTAGCCACATAATAGCCATACTATTACTATTATGGATCGCCTCCTTGGTCATTTTTACTATGTCTTCCTTCTCTGTATTATCTATGAGCACAGGATTATATGGTGTGTGTGTGTGTGTGTGTGTGTAAAATTTACTCTCAGGGACAATAAAGTATACCTTATCTTAACCAGGACCTGGATGACTGAGAATCTCCACAGATATTTAGTACAAGTATCATAAAATGAAAATACTATGCTACTATAATGAAAGACGTAAAGTACCTAAATGCACTTTTGTACTTTCTAGCACTATAGATAATGTATGTAATGTAACTCTATAGTACCTGTTCAATTTGTTTCTTCTCACTATTTGTTCCACTTTTGTTGTTTCCCCCTGCTGCAGTCATTTCTAACAACTGTTTGATCATGTATCTGCGGGTGTATGTAAACTTTTATAGATCGATTGGAGCTGGAAAAAGAAGTGGCAGAACTGCGAGTCCAGCTTTGCAAGGCATCAGTCCTTGGGGAAGTTGAAGATCTAAAAAGGGCCCTAGACCGCAAGGAGAAGGAGAGGATCCAGCTCAGCTTAAAGGTGGAGGTGTGTATCAGAGAAATTGTAAGACACTGGGTATTTTTTACACCGGTGGTTCAGAGGAGGCATTGAATGTCTTTTCTTAGTCACCAATTTTACTATAAATAAAAAATGGGGAAACATTGAGAATCTCTCAGCTGGACCGCAAATGAACACAATATATACATGTTTTTGCTTGTGTTGGCATCTCCACCCTGAGCAGGGTTATTTCAGTTGCAGGGTGCCTCTCATCCATAGTCTCATACTCTGTCAACTTCATGCCACACGGTCCTCTTAAAATCGTCAGATGAAGTGATATTCGGAATAGGAGATCAGAAATCAACCAGCAGCCATTTATCCTTCTCAGACTGGTGCAATGTGGCACTTCTATCACTGTAACAAGACATAAAAAATCTTGAAGGAAAAAAAAAAAAACACAACCTCTTGCTAAGCAGCAGTATTCAAGGCTACGGTGGGTATCAATAAAATGTTAGTAGAAATAGCTGCACTTTAAGCATTGGCACATTCCTGTAATCTTTGATGTTTCTTTCACTGAAAATGTGTTTAAACTCCCACGCTCCCCCCATTGCGGAGTAGATGTTAAAAGATGAAGTGGGTGTTTGCATGTATCACCTGGGGCATCTCTTGTGGTTTTTATGTGTAGATCAAAATAGACATTGGAAAGGTTTCATTTTAATGATAAATGAGCAAAAATTAAGTATAATGAGGAAAAAAGGGGAAAAGGATTCAATTTCTCAGTGACCAAATTTGTATAGAGTCTAATATGTTTGTGACTAATCAGTCTATGGATAATTAGTCCTAACTGACAGTTTTATTCAGTGTAAATACCTAAACGGCACCAGGCTAACCCTAAACATCAGCTGTCTTGATCTTCCTTGCTTCCATTTCCCTAAACTTGCTTCTCCACCCACCTATGTCTCCCTTCACCCTCCCTTTCTGTCTTTTAGTAGTACTCACGCAAACACAAAAAGGTTCTTGACCTTTCTGATTTCTGTATACCAGGAGTTGTCATCAGACCTGGCACGACGGGAGCAACAGCAGCTGCGAATGCTTGAGCAGCTGAAGGACATACAGGTATTTTGATTAGTTACTGTGTCACACTGCATTTCATCAGTACATTGTTAATTAAAATAAAGGACTCTGCACAAGGTGTGATTTTTCTTGTGGTAATTTATATCAAACATGCTGTGTTTAGTGTGTGATTCTGGGCTCCAACTTTACAAAATTATAATGCCAATAAATGAAAAGCTAATGCTGCAATAATGGTATTGCTCAGAGTGAGTCCTATGAGACATCTTATGGTTAAAAAACACTGATTCAGATGATAAAGTATGCATATACACTTTATTCATAAATTCAGTCATTCTTTCAGAGCCGAGGGCAGGCAGAGAGGAGGGAGACGGAGGATTTACTCCAAGAGAGCACTAGGAGCAGAGATGAATTGAAGACCAGGGCCCAGGAGGCTGTGCGCCAGTGGAGGGCAAAGTGCAGGAGACTGCAGAAGGAGCTGGAGGAGGCAAGGGCCCAGGCTCAGTTCCATACTGACAAGGCCTCGCAGGTCGGTTGGGGAAGATGCATTTATTACATGACTTCTGACACAACAGCCTACACTAGCAGCTGCTGTTAAGTAGGTGGTGATCTTTATAATGTTTTCTGTCTCACCACATTGAAAAATATCCATCTCAACAAATCACTGAGTCTAGTGGACTGAGCTCATTTCAAGATATTAGGCGAAAGTGTGAATTTGGAAATAAGCAACACTTTTTCAACCTATGTGTTTTAAAAACAATGTCTGCCAAGTTGACACATGAACATCGATGTGCCCAACTTTACTAACTTACTATCAAATGTAGGATTCAGCATTTTTGGAGCATGCCCAGTACAAGTACAAGGGAAAGGTACTAAAAGTCGAGATATTTTGTGTTCTGCTGCTTTAGTGTATAACTATTTTAACCATTTTTTCTCTTGTGAATCCCCTAACATTATGGAAGTGCAGTATTTATTGTAGATGCAATCTATTTAAATTAAAACCACTTTATCTCTGGTTTAGAGTGTACCAGTCTACATTGTGCATGAGGTACTCGATGGAAAAGCAGATGAGGAGCCTGCATGAAAATGTACAAGCACATTTGCATATATAAGAGTAAAGTTACTCCAGAAGGGTACAGAGGCATGGTGGGAATTTGGTGTCAAGCCTTCAGCTTTACTTTAAGCTGACCATCAAGTACTAACGGCTTGAGGACTCCACAGGGTTTATAAACCTGCTACTCCTACCAGTCAGTCAGACTTGAGAAAGCCCTCTGGAATGGAAGGCGAAACGTTGTCAAGGAACTAAAACAAGTCCAGTTGCCACTGAAAAACCTTTTTTGGGATAACCATGACCTGGATGACTGAGAATCTTCACAGATATTTACGTTAAAAGCACCAATAGGAAGACCTCCATCATGCCTCTGTCGTTTTTAGAGTAACTTTATTCTTATGTGTGTTGAATATGAATGAATGAACAGCATACAATTTACAAATGTATGCAGTTGGTAACAGGAAATCAAAAGTGCAGCTGCTGTACATTATTTGGAATTAAACAAGCACTTTGTGTCCACTGTAGTGAGTATATAAATCAAAATGGTATAGTAGTCAATTACTTTCCTGTTGGCAGTGGCTGTTTATCCTGTGTATGGTTGAAGAAGTAAAAGTCTTTAGTTGTTGTAACAGAACTTAAAGCTTACCCTACTTTAATGAGTTTGACTGCAGTGTATTGACTAGTTATCTGTTGGAACTAGTAAGCAACGGAAGCACAAATACGAGTTAACTGTACTTGTTGTCTCCAGGCAGCTCTGTCTCGAATGTTCCTGCTAGTGCTGCTGCTGCTGGCTGAGCGAGTGACTGGCCATCTGGCAGCTGAGACTCTTACTCTCTTTGTTGCATTTTCATAGCAGTGGAGCCTGGCTCATGCACAACTGCATTGACTTTAATGGTGTTTGAAAAACTTAAACAATCAATAATCTCTCTGCTGAAATACATTTCTCAACTCTAGCAGTAAACTCATTTGTGCTGCCTCCCCCAGACATTGAGTAAAAAAAAAAAAAAAAAAAATCTCAGCCAAACTCTTTCTGCAGTTCTGCATCTCACCAACTTCAGTACATCAGTGGATGGTGGAAGTGACTAAAGTGGTGCACAGAATATTGGCAACACACCACAAAAAATATCAAGTCTCTCATTAGGATGTTATATTTCAAATCTTTTTCGCAGCTCTGTGTTTCTAAGCAGTGGTCCTCATTCGATTCATTTACAGTTTAAAAGCCGTTCAAGTTTAGTTCTTGCTTCAGAGAAAGAAATCGACACCTTCGCATCACTAGGGAAATGCACAAGTTTAAATATTTATGGGTTTTCCTGGTTCAATTGCTCCATTGCCTTTCATAGTTGAAATGGACCAGAAATTCAACAAAAGCATCACCTTCTGTACCTTTAGTGTAATTATTGAAAAGAGCAGATATAAATACATATTTTGGATGTTTATATTGTAAGTGACGTACATTTGTCTTACAATAAAGAGAATGAAAGGTACTACTCAGTGCCTATTAAAATAAACAATAAGAGTGATACACAATGAGAAATGTCCTAGAGCTTTTTATTTATGTGTCTATTCAGCCTAAACAAAGTAGAACAGTGCGTTTCTTTCTCTGTTCATTTTAATTCATGCTTGTCTTTATAGCATAGAGACTTTTGTATCAAAGTCAGAATAAAACTCTTGAATGATGTATGATTTAACTTAATAATAATATAACCAAACATGATGTCAAGTAGTCTGAGCACCTTTCCATACTATGGTACAGCAGTTGTCCTTAGCTGAATAATTAACGACTGGATATTATTATTAGCTTGAAAGTCACCTCCCAGTGATTTCCATTTCATTTGAACTGAGTGAGTCACCTCCAAACTCAGTCGGCAGCCTTGCGCCTCGCAGACAGACTCCCACCTGGCATACTCAACGTGACGCGAATTAATTACAAAATCATTTCTGCCCCCTTAATGAATTAGGGGAGAGAATCAAGTGCTCAATTAAATGATTAAGTTCTGAGCTACAGCAAAGTCTTTGCAAATTCCAGTCAAAGCCGGAGTATTAGAAGCAATCTGCCTTGAACAGACCTGACCATTGTCCCTTATCAGAAAGCTGAGTGCTAGCTATTTCCTATCAGTGCGAGAGCTGGTACTGCATATGTTTCTCTCCCTCTGTCTCTCTGTCACTCTTTCTCTTGCTCTCATCATTATTGTTAGAGCTCCTCTTTTTACACCGTCACCCTACCCTTCTCCATTTGTTGTTCTTCATTTTCCTTGTCCTCTGCCTCTCCCACCCCCTCTCCCCCACTCTCCTGCTCTCTCGTTCTCCCTCCAGGCAGCCAGAGAAAAGGAGAGCTCTCAGGCCCAGCTAAAGGCGCTGAGCCAGCAGACCGAGGCAGCCCGCAGGGAGCTCGCTGAAATCCTAGGACGTTTAGCCCAGCGCGAAGAAGAACTCTGCCGCAAGGATGTAGAGCTGTCCGAGACCCGCCAGCGGCAGTTGTCACTGGAGCAAGAAATCCGGGAGGTGTGGGGTCCAGAAATAGAATTTCTCCTTCAAATCCCTAGGGACATGAAAGAATTACATGTGTTTTCTTACGGGTCAGGCTTTTATTGAACTTTATGCATCTAGTAGTCTTTATTGTTCCTTGTATTTGAATCCATCAGCCTATCTGCAATTTCAGTTCATTGGTTCAAGAGCAGTTTAACATTTCATTTCAAATGTAACATCTCTCATCACTGTGGCTGTGTGCCTCTACCACCATGAAGTATGCTATTTGAGTGTCATGTAATGATGACAACTCTTTGATAGTCAGCCTGCATTGAAGCAGTGCCAGGACACATGTCAGTTCTCTTCTCTGAAATGCTTGTTTAGTGTTTATAAGCACATTAGCATTCTTGTACAGATCCCAGTTTGCCTCAGACTTGAATGAACTTTAGATTTATTACTGCTGTCAGATCAATTTGTTTTTGTTCAGATTGAGGAGTGGTTTTAAAGTGAACATTTATGTTTAACAAAAATCCCTACAGCTAAAAGTCATTAAAGATCTTTGATAAGATCCTAATAGCGCTCCTAACCCTAGGTGAGGGAGACTTCAGCTGTGCTGGAGGAAGAGACTCAGCGTCAGGAAGCCATCCAAGCAAGACTAAGAGAAGAGAACCAGAGACTGGAGGAGCGAGCTGAGATCCAAGCCCGTCGTTGTCAGAGAGACCAGGACACAGAGGCCAAACTCCAGGGTGCCCTGAAGCAGATGACCTCAGCTCATGCCCAGCTAGTGCAGAGGTTAGCAGAGGAGGAGAACTCCAGAAAGCAGCTCCAGAAGACTGCTTCAGAGCTACAGGCTAAGCTGACAGTAGTGCAGGAGGAGCGGGCTACACTGGGGCAGCAGCTGCATCTTGAGAGAGATGTGCATCAGAAGGAGCTGCAGAGCATGAAGGCGATGATGGAGGACAGCGGGATAAAGAAGGATCGTGAAATGCAGGACATGCTCAAGCTCTGCAGCCAGGAGCGGGATGAAACACAAGCACTCCTGAAGGAGGTTAAGGTAGTCCATTTCATAAATATACTCAGACGATTCTGATGAGTTAGATGATACCACTGTAAAACCTGTACAGTAAATGTGACACTAGAACTGTCCAAAGGTGACTACAGTTCTGTAAAAAAAAGTATTTCCCCCTTACTGGTGAGTTTTTGCATATTTGTCACACTTATATGACAAAAATCATGAAACAAATTGTACTATTACACAAAAATAACCAGAGTAAATACAAAATGCAGTTTTAAAATGATGATGATTTTATTTATTACGGGTAAAAAAGCTGTCCACACTTGTCCTGTGTGGAAAAAAAATAATAAGAAAGAAAACTGTAAATCCAGAACCAATACATTTCTGCGCTCTCTGCTAGTTTTACTAAACAGGACTGCAGAGGTCTGGATAATCAGGTATTAGGTGTCTCTCACACTCTTGAACTTGTTGAATTTCTTGAGATCTCAAGGTCATAAATCAACCGAAGCCATTTTTTCTTCACACCTAGGCATGGATCACAGAATACCACATTCTAATTGACATTTAAAGTATCATTGGCACACGCATCAAATTCAACACAGGGCAACATGCCTCAGCCACTAAACATCTGGCATATTTCCGACTCAGCGAGACACAGACAAAATTCTCATTTAGACTAATTTTCTTCATTGGCTAGGCCTATGTCCTCTGAGAAAGGGTGAATCGGGGATAGCAGAGCTCTTAATGGTGTGTGGTGCCCCACTGATCCTCACAGCTATTCCAAAGCTCCAAGCGTGAATATTTAAAAACTCCGATATCAGACCTCAGTCTCATCAAGGCAGTACTGGAGATTGGGGACTCCTCTTGACTTACTCCACCAGATCCCTACCCATTCTCTCCCTTCAGTATCTCCAATGATGAGCCCTCATGGGTACATTGTTTCTTAAGGGGCATGGTTCTCCCTGATATGGTTGAGTTTAGCCCATTAGCTGCGCTGAATGGCATTCATATCTGACATAGCTCATTGTAATGGTGTCATTTTCAAGTGCAGTGAGGACAAGGGCGTTTGCTAGAATGTTTTTAAGTAGTAGCCTACGGGTGCAGCAGATGTCCCTAAGAAGCCAACCCAATATTCACAGAGCATTGCCAGAAGCCTATATTACAATTTTGGTACAGTCAACTGTCAGAAATATTCTTATTTTCTTGTCCTTGTCCTCTCACTCATGATTTCTCCTCTACTCGATCTTCTTTCTTGCTGTCTCTCTCTGGCTTAATCCCTCTCTTACTGCCTCCCTCCAGTTCTAATTTTGCATTTTCCATCTGTTTTCCTCTCTCACTCCAAGCACTTGTGTTTTTCTATTTTTCTTCTTTTTGTTTGTGTCACCCCTGTCACTCCCAGTGATCAGCCATTGTTGCCTATTCCACTTTACTGTATCTTCAGCTGTGTGTCATAATGTGACCATTGTAGATAGAAAGCTCTAATGTCTAAGGCTGGATTTGCTTTTAAGAGCGGCTCTGTAATCTGCTTTAAGGGCTTAGACTATAATTTCAGTCTTCGTGGTGGTATTTTATATATTTTCTTGACCTATTACATGATGATCTCTGTTTGTGCAGTACTAAATGTCACATCAGACCTTATTGTGAATTCAACCTGTGCCTGCCAGCTGTAACTTAAGATCTTTTACAGCTTGTGAGGATTTGCTAGCCAACATGCCATGTTATACACATCAACAAAGCAGCTTTTCTGTCATTTACATGGCAACTTTGAAAATACAACTTAAATTTGTTAGTAGTTTGCAGTTGATATTTTTGGAGCAGATGAACCACCAGTCTTTATTATCTCAAATTATTGCCTGTGTATCTGGGCCTTAAAGACATCCACTCTCTACTAGGCAGATGCAGCATCAGACAAGGAGCTATGTGGGGTGCTGCGCATCAAGTTGGACAGGATGAAGGATGAGTGTGATAAGCTGGCAGCGCAGCTGAGCACAAACGACGAGGCACATGCACTTCTCCTCAGAAAATACCAGCTACTCAAACAAGAAATGGATGACAAAGTAAGTCCTGCTGTGCCATATGTTTTGATTAATATCAAATGACATAAAACTTAAAAATAAATGCATCATATCTGTTGTTATTTCATGTCTTGGTATATCAGTGGAATACATCTATTCTCAGTAGATGTTTGAAATGTTTCTGCTGATTCTAATTAACTGTGACAAGTCCAAGGACATTTTAAGGAAGGAAAAAACTTTGGCACACTTATTGCCATCAGCTTCTATAGTTCCAGTTTTAACAGCAGCTTGCTCTTCACTAAACATGTGGGTTTCACATTTTAATTTTACCACCTTTATAAACTAGCGAAGACCTATTTGTCTATGTAAATATAATGTCTAACAGACTGCATAGGAGAAGAGTATTTACTTTTGTTTTTCTTTTTACATTTTAGGACCAATATCTTTTCTGGATCGCATGTTTATGCAACAAGAAGCCGCGAATACATATACAGACTTAGAAAAATCTTGCTTCTCCTCCGTCCTTACTGGTGTTAAGACCTAGGATATGTAAGGTGTCAAAATCTGCACTATTTTTAAATAGGCTTTATCAATAAGACCTCAGGTGTTTTACAACAGCAGGTGTAGTATTGAACTTCTACTCACCTCTCTGACAGGCATCTGATAGTTGTATGGGTCTCTTTGGAGGCATCCATGTATTGATTTGAAATCAGGTGAATGGAGAAAAAGGGGCTCTTATTAATGTATCATGGGTGGTTTATTATTCCAGTGACAGGACAATGATCCACGGTCCCTGGGCAGCACTGATCCGCTGATTCCTGTGCCTCGGGCATATTGATTTACTGTGTCCTGGTAGAGACCAAGAAACTACTGACAGGCCAGAGAAGAAAACTTAACTAAGTTTGTTTTTATTAAAAAAAATGTGGCTTTCTGCATGTGGATTAATAGGTGAAGTGCAAACACCTACAGTTGAGCTTGTAAAGAGTGTTTACTCTAGTCATGTATAGAGAATCTGCTGTAAATGATTGTCTTCATAATCCATCCATTTTCTTAACCGCTTGTCCTCGTAAGGGTCACGGGGGGTGCTGGAGCCTATCCCAGCTGTCATCGGG
>JAUMHL010000017.1:4980501-4994200 GCA_032362345.1 Sandelia bainsii
ATCCATCGCAGGGCCGACACATAGAGACAAACAACCATGCACACTCACAGTCACACCTACGGACAATCTTAGAGTCTGTCTTCATAATGTCTTGTAAAATCCAGGTGACATAACTAAAAACACCAGAAAGGTTTACAGTCATTATACCCCGCTCAGCTCTCTGCCATCCTCCACAGGTCAGGTCAGGTGAACGGAGACGTGCTTCAGAGTCAGAACTGGAGGAGAAGGTGTTGCGATTGGAAGCAGAGCAGGAGACAATGCTTACCTCCATGGGTGAGGAACTAGATGCCGTGTGCTGCAGTCTGGCCAGGAACGGTGAAGACAAACTGCAGGTATTTTATTTTATTAGATTCAATTTTATTTTGTGTAAAAGCTGCATATAGAGATTTTTGGCCACTATGAGCAGAAATTACTGAAAAGAAGTACACAGAAACACAACACTGATAAACCACTGGCTTGTTAATGAAAATGTTGTCAAGTAATTGATGATTTACACACTCAGTAAACAGAGAGAAACGTGAGCATCCCTTTGCAGTTGTCCAATATTGACCTTCTATGCAGCTCTAGCCATTCACCAGCTCCTCACAAAAATAGTCTTTATTTTGTTAGATGGTCACCTTTCTAAACCAGTCCCTTATTAACGTCAGCTTTTTGTCAGTTCAGGTAGAGTAGCACACACTTGTTTTGTCTGAAACTGTGTGCTGAAAAAATAGTTTCCTAGAATTTCATAGTATATTAAACCTTTTCCGACAGGTGACTTTACAAGAAATGTAACTTAACTGTTCAGTATCTGTGTAGCTCATAGACCCAAAACAATGAGATAAAAGGTGCTATTAGTTTGTGACTTATTCTACTGTCAGGAGTACAGAAGATATTCATGTATCAAAATTGCTCTCGATTAGTAACAAGTCCTTTGTCTCTCATTTAATGAATAGAACATTACATATTTTAATGTGCATTAATATTACCCTTCAAGGTGCAGAACAGTTGCGATGAAGCATTTTTGTCCCAGTAAGAGATACCAACGTTTTAATCATTCCTCTGAACCTGTCTCACCTGCCTGCTAGCTGGACCATGTCTGTGCATAGATGAATTGTACTATCTTTGTAGCTCTCGAAGCGATGTCTGAAGCAATGTCTTTGACTTCACTGCTTCAGGTTTACTCTAATGCACGACAGTAATGTTAATCTGCTGTTGGTATTCCAACTTGGTGAACTAGAGGGTTCAGTTTGAGTTTGGTCAGGTTTAGGTTAAACAGGTTTAATTGCACTTGTAGTCTATTTGTTTCACTTTTAAATATTCTGAAACAAAAGACAGACTACACAAATCTATGTTTCTTCTTTAGTCCAATTAAAGTGCTATTAAGTTAAAATGATGAGGTAGTTATGTGGCTTCTGGAGTAAAAACACAGCACAGACTGCATCAGGTTGTCCGAACACAACCCGACGCAGTCTTACCGCAGTCTTGGGCTTTGGAGGCGTTTGGACAGCAACGGCAGCCATACTCTAATTCCAACGAGATGAAGCCACAGTAGAATGAAAACTGAAGAGGAAAAAATAATGAAAAATACTGTCTGGTTTAGTTCTAGTGTTTAAATGTACATTTGTAAGCTTTCCTGCTTACCCAGCCAGTCTTGGTTGAAATACTGAAGGTGAAATATAATCATTCAGAATTTGCATGGTTTCTGTCTATGCAACCTTCATCTGAGCATGCACCCTAATCAAGAGATACTTATGTTACACACTGTATGCTGTGGTGAAGACTAATCGACTGCAAGCTTGTATTGACCTTGAAAAACATTAATCTTAGTGAGTGAAAGAGTTATTCTAATAGGAAAAATATTAAATAGTTCAAGACAGAGATCCAATTAATGTGTTTGCCTCGTACTGCAGAGACAGATTCTTCTAGAGACATAAGTTTTTGTCAGAGTATGTCTCTGCATGTTCAGAAAAGTAGAATTATAAGTTAGCATCAATGTTCTCTGGTGCCTATAAAAATTGTTATGCTGTTGTGTGGAGTTAAGCTAAATGTAAATCCTTTTAGTATTACAATGCCTACTGAGACACCTTCACCCCCCCCTACACTAATCAACAGGAAGTCCAGTGCAGCAGAAGAAAAACAGCTTGCAGCTACTTCTTCTGCTGCTCTGGGCTAATGAACCCAGTCGGCTCTTATCTGCTCTTAAAGATTTCTCAATCTGATCCAGTAGTGCGAGCCAACACCTCCTCATCTGTAATCTGTCATATTGAAAAGGAGTCAAACTTGCCTGTGATTGACCTAATGAGGGGAATCATTACCAGTTAAGGAGTGTATTACGTTTCAGTTACCAAATGATACTTTTCTTCCTTCCTATTGTTTGTAAACACCAGTGCACATTGTGCACTAGTGTAGCTCTAGTTGAATGTTACATATCACTTTGTACAATGGCAAGAAAGTATATCAACCTTTGGCAGTAAAGTGTGGATGGATCCTCATCTAAGTTAAGTTACTGTTTCGAATATTTCAAATATTTATTGAACACACCCATGTCATGGTGCTGTTTCCCCACATGATGCTACCTCCACAGTACTTCACCTTTGGGATAATGATTTCATGTTCGTGTGTGCAGTGTCATTTTGATGTCATATATAGAGCTGTGTACCCATTGTAAACAACTCAGTCTCAGTTTCTTCAGTCTGGAAAATATTTTCCCAGCAGCTTCCTCTGTGCTGTCCTGTAATGGACATCATGCTCCATGCACCACATCTTTATGCTTATAGTAGACCCATGAACAGAGATGTTAGCGGCACCAGTGACTCCATTAAGCCTTTAGCTGGTACTCTGGGTTTTGTTTTTGTTTTTTACCTCACTGAGCATTCTGTCTTGTGGCTTTTAAGGTCATTTAACCTGACAAGCCACTTCTAGGGAGAAAAGTAGCCAGCAGTCACAGTACTAAATTGTCTCCATTTAAACACCGTTTGTTGTACTGTGAGCTGATGAAGAGTTCATAATCATGATAAACTCTTGATATTTTAGCCCTTTCCAACTTTATGAAAATCAATAGTTCTTGATTTTAAGTCTTCTGAGGTTTCCTGACTCTCTGTTTAGCTTTGGTCGATGTCATTAGCCCAAGCGTTCATACACTTTTTCCAGCATTTGTTGCAAATATTTGTTATATTCAATATGAGCAGGAACAACACAATGCTTTGTGTGTCCTTAGTTAAAAATGTACTGTATTGATATTATTGTAAGCTTGACACAGTGGTGTAGTGGTTAGCACTGTTGCCTCACGGCTAGAAGAAGCTGGGTGTCTTTCTTTATGGAGCCTTTCTACATTCTCTGTGTGCCTGTGGGTTTTCTCCAGGTACTTCTGCTTCCTCCAACAGTCCAAACACATGCAGTCAGGTTAGGTGAGGGTTAGGTTTGGGGTAAGTGTCAATTAGTGACTCTAAATTGCCCCGTGGTGTGAATGGTTGTCTGTCTCTTTATGTGAGCTCTGTGTTAGGCTGGTGACTTATCCAGGATGTACCTTGCCTCTTGCAGCTGGGATTGGCTCCAGCACCCCCGCGACCAATTTTAAGACACATATATAAATGCAAGTAATTCCATTGAGGTACAAATTGCACAAGGTTGTTCGTTTGGGTTTTTTTGAATATTTCCTCTTAGGTTACATTCATCTTCGTCTTGTCTCGCCTATGACCTGCTTCCCATCCACATATTTTTCTTCCATCAGTTTAAACTGTGTTATGAAGACAAGTGCCACAGTGGTAAAACATCTCCTATGTCCTTTCCACATGCTGTTGTCATAACATCTCTACCTTTTGCTTCTCTCTAAACTTTACTGTCTTTACCATTTTCACAGCGGGAGGTGAGACAAACAAACTGTAACCAAAGACACGCAGTCAGAGGTTTACTCACTTTCTGAAAGTGACATATAAACTATGCAGTCAAATGTTTAAATTAGCAGTGCCAGATACCTGGATTTCACAGTTGTGCTGCTGAGAAAATAGTGGCATTTCTTTTACTTCCACCCCACAGACAGCACTTTCAACTCCCAGCCTACCTGTTTAGTTTTTCAACAGTTTCACCTCCTTTTTGTCTGCCACTGTGCAGAGCTGCCTTTGATGGTTTGGGGAAGAGTAAAGAGAGACTGAGCGAGAGGCACAGAGGCATGATTTATCCTCCCACACAGTCGCACGCTCTGCCATGCGGTTGTACTCTCCCTGAGATGGAGACTTGTGCACATTGCCATACTTTGAGCTGCTGTGGTAACAACTTGGGGAAATTCGTTTTGCTTGGATCTCAGTTTGAGTGACAGCTTGAAAAAGTTGCTTGACACCTGTGCAGTGACAGTGTTGTTGCCAAGGCACAGGACAGAAAGGGTCCAAAATAATCCTGCTGTGTGCTTTTCATGTCTGTTGATCATGTGTAAACACATTGCCACAAGGGTTTACTTAAAAAAAAAAACTGCTGTACATTTTTGTTGACTTACATAGGCTGTTTACTTCTCTGTGCATTGATTTGCACAAACCCTTTTGAGGAGGCTGATTGCAGGGTAAAGATGAAATTATATACTAAGCAAATATATACATCTGTAGGAGTATGATTTCATCTAAAAGGCATGTAACTTCAAAACAGAGTCATGTGAACACAATAAAATCCACCAGCAGTGTGGTACTGGTTCAAATGTGTAAACAACTTCTTTATAGGTTGTGATCAAATTTGGCACAAATATTGAGTCCAGTAAATAAATCTTCGTGGTCGTCCCCTGACTTTTTCCTGTACTGCGGTCATTAGTTTGACATTTGAAATTCTGGGTGAGATGTGTCAATAACTATTGCAAGTATTGTCATGGAAATTTGTGCAGTCAAGATGCACTAAAATAACTATGGTGGTGTCTTTACTTTGTGTCACCATCAGGTCAAAATTGTAATTTAACAACATTGTCATTTTCTGACCAAATACTGTAGATGGAAAAACTAATGGCTTTCCATTGATAGGAATTTTAAATAGTAAAATTCTGTGTCAGTAAAACATACCTACGTTATTTGTGGTGTTTTCCCTCTTTATACTTCAGATTCACAGATCTCTTACTCAAACTAGACTTTATGGAACCTGTTTTATGTCTCAGAGAGGTGTTCTGGCTGAATGTCTACCTGGTCCTGTTTAACCTATTGGTAATAACAGGAAAAGGAAAAACCTTCATCACTGTCCGAATGGGAGAGATCTGTTCTGTTTTGGGGGCGTCTTGGAGGGCCAGTGCTTAAGCAGCATAAGATACAGCATAAGCTCAAAGTACACTGTAACATGCCCTCCCTTTCTACATTTTTGCCATCTGTGTTTATACTACCAGTATCTTATTAAGGCTCAAAAGATAACCTGCCACTTCATTTACTCCAAAATTTGGTGCAGTGGTTAAAAAGCAATGGTAATGGCCAACAAAAGAGAGAGACCCCTAACTGGGTACATGTGGTTAAGATAATCAAGTGAAATACTTAGAAGTGCCTAGAAATTAAAACAGGCATATCTAATGTTTCATTTCAGGTACTGGCATGCACATACTGTATGTTCACACCCACATGTGAAACAAATGGATAATGAAGCATAGAGGAGATTGTTAACCTTTGTGAAAATTCAACATGTGGAGCTGGCACAGTGCAACAGTTGCATAGCTTTGGTGAAGGTGTGCTCTCAACTCAGTGTCACCCAGTTATGTGGCTGTGTTTGTTTGTTTGTGTGTCTGAGTGTCTTTTTGTCTTAAGAGTGTGTTCTTTGTCTGTGTATATGTGTAGTCAGTAGTCATTAGGAGTTGGCAGGCAGTCAGTTTGTATTGCTGATGCTGACAAGCTTGTTTGGGAAGAAGAGAACATGCTCCCCGAGCTCATTTTTATGACACGCACAACCTCTGTGTGTAGGTGTGTGTGCATGCACCAGTGTGTATAGTGTCATAGGCTGTTTAACACAGATGCACGCCAATTTAAGTTGGCAGAAGCTGTTCTTCACAAACATTCAGGGTTTGACAGTGGGGTGTACTTCTGATTTTTTTTATTCTGTTCTTTTTCCAACCACTTTTCCAATCTCTAATTCTGTTTTTTTTCACATTTCTTTTTAAATTCTACGATGTCTGTGTAGGCAACTAACATCCATAAAATGCAGATTACAAATTCTCTTAGATTTTTGCTCTTTTGGATGGCATGCTTAAAAAAATGTTGTAATGTATGCTAAAACATGCAGGAAATCTCACATTTGCTTCGTTTTCTCTCTTTTCTGCTTTAACAGGCCATCGCTCAGAAACCTGGATTAGTCAAAGACCCCCACCTCTGGTTAGCTGAGACCAAGGTATAGTTCTTACTTGCAGTAGTGCTGCCTTCCGTGGAAATTATTTTTCTGAAATATTGATTAAATAATGATAGGAACCCAAGATTAAGCATGTGACACTATTACCATGGACATACTCATTCTCGAGTCTACACTATATTTAAGATTAATAAGACAGTAGTATAAAATGTATATGTAGTGTAATCAAAGTTTGGTCTTGCAAACTTAACATGGTAATTCCATATGTGGTTGTAGTTTTGGTCATGTAAAACCATCAGTGATGATTTCACAAAAGCCAATAAATCATTGGTGTGCAAACAACTTTCCACGGCTGAGCAGTGATCATAATGAAACTGATATTTTGTTGATGATTTGTGACAGAATTGTTCTAATATCTAGCTAATTGTAAATTGCTCTGTCCTTAGTTTAGTCACAATATTAAGCTGGTTTTCATTCCTCTATAGCAGCATTATAGTTAACATTGTGTTCTGCTTTTGTGGGACTATTTTAAATGATGTAAATGTGAGATGCAGTTTTCATTTAATGTGTTGCTTTTTGTCATCAGCTTCTACTCTTCTGCAATAATAGTTGTCTGGCTTCTTTAAAAAAAAAAAAGTAGTCCCCGCTTTTTATTGCAATGAGGTACTGTACAAAAGAAACTGGTAATTATGGTTGTGCTGGTGATGCATGATACAGTGTTCAAATGTGTTTGCACAATTCTAAGTGTTTATCAATATAATGTATATTTCCTGTCAGAAAAGCTTTCAGAGTACTGTGCATTTCTAAAAATAAAACACTGGAGAATAAGAAAACTAATTAGCTCACTTGTTAGGAGTTTTTATGTTAGTAAAGGCAAGGTATGATTTACAAGCTTATAGAGCATAGTTAGAACACCCATTAAACTGTTATTTGCTTGGCTGTAACACCCTGTTGTAAGAAATACTGTAAATTGATTTACATTCATTCTTGTACTGACAGTGTCACTTGGTCAAAGTCAAGAATGACAAAATATTGATGAACGATAGTCTGTGTGAAGGGCTTTACAAGAGAATTGCAAATTTGCAGCTTGGACACTCCTGGAGCAGAACGTATATTAAATGGAAGAGGAATTAAGATGTAAATTTTTATGAGAGGATTTTGCTCTAAACAAGAATTCCCTTGAGCTACTCTTATAAAAGATAGTGCCCGGGCTTTAATTAAGTCCCTGGGTAAGGTCCTTTGCATTGATTAGTGTGATTAGGAACCAATGGGTGTACATGTATGGTTATGTTAGAAAAAGAATAGGAATAGGACAAATGGAAAGTATGATGGTACAGTAGAAACTACAGTAAGGCCTTACTCTTAAAAACTTGAAACTTGATTTCTTCTTTTTTTATGCCATCAATTTTCTAAAAACATGAAACAAACTGAATATAGAGAACCTGTCTGAACCTGCCCACATCACGTCGTTCACATATAGTATGTTCTGGCTGTGACTATATTTACCCAACCAGACCAAGCTACGCTGGCTGTGTGAGGAGGTGCGGGAGCGCGACACAAGGGAACAGCGCCTGAGGAAGCAGCATCAGCAGACCAGGGATCAGTTGAAGGCCCTCAGAAAGATCCGGGACTCTGAACAGGCAACTCTCCTGCAGCGCCTGGACCAACAGGAGAAGCTGCTGCAGTTGCTCAGCACTGAAAAGAAAGGTACATAAAATAATATCTACTAGGTACTAAAGCAAGAATGCAGTGCATGATCAGTGGGTGTGGATGTATGTGGGTCTCTAAACCATGTTACTATCATCATCAAAGCATGCCAGTGAATTACATGGCAGTGCTACATAAAACTCACAGCATAGCGGCATGTGAGTCTAATCACGTCTTTTTTATTAGGCAGCTAATAACTGATTATAAAAGCATTGGACACTAAGTTGTTTGGTTGTCCATATATATTGAATGTATAATGATGATTCAATGTGAATATTTACCTGCTCGTGAGCTCTTAATGTAAATTCGTTGACTATTTCTTTTGATTAATGCACCCTAGTCATACTCTACCTTTGTGTTTTCGTCCTCTCTCATTTGCATTTAATCATACTGTTATTAAGAGCAATAAGTAATTCAGTGCCTTTGTATTACTGAAGGGTTTTTGCGTCTGAGTGGTTTTGTTTGCTGTGGTTTAATGGATGCTTGTGCAAATGGCTGTGCCATGTGTCTGCTGCTTTATTTTTGAGACTGCACACGGGTCAGTCTGTTTACGATTACGGATGTTTGAGGAAGCACCTTTACGTGTGTGAAGTTTGAGACTTCTATGGAAAATGGACTTGTTTTTCCCATCATCCCATCCAATTTCTGACTGTATTTCTCCTAATGAGCTGTAACTGCCAGAGGAAGAACAACTTGTTTTTAGTGCTTTGTCTGAACAATAAAGGGAAGTGGGCCTAATTTGTGTTCCATTAACAGAGAGAGAGAGACTGTTAAGATGCACAGAGACCTTAGAGAGTCATAGTTGGACACATTCAGGGAGATAGAAGACCTGAGTAGAATAAACTACCCATGTATGTTTTTGGCTATAGTCGTAGCATTGCACCAAACAGATACACCCCCCCACCCCCCCTTCCTAAACACAGTTCAGTCTATCTTTGGATCCAATCAGCCATTTGACAGAAGTGGCCTTCTCTGCAGGCAGAAGCACTGATATGGTCTCTGTAGCAATTAGACCTAAGACTAATCTGTGTGTCACAACAGCTACAAGATCTGGTTATTTGAAATGAAGGCGTGGGAATTAAGATTTTATCGCCTGTGTTTTGAATATGGCTTCTCAGTAATGTGGCTGCTCATTGAATCGGTTATTCTTGCACAGAGCAGCACAAGACTTCTTTACACCACATGAATACATACAGTTTGACGAGCAGTAATGACATGACACATTTGCTACATTACACTCAGCAATTAAAGTTTACACAATCACAAGAAATTATTTCTGAGTTTTATCTTTTTTTTTTATTATCAAACCATATAGTGTGTTCTTATGAGATGTATTTTTATTATACATACCCTATAATCTCAGTAAGTAGCTAGTAATCCCTGCTGTCTGCAGAACTCTTGTGATATAATTGCTTCACTGTGAATTATTAGTGTCAGATTTTGGTTGCATTCTGTATTTTACATAACTTGAAGTATTTTATTATTTGTGCAGTGCTCTCTTTTGGCCTGTTTAAAACTAGTCTACTCTGCATGTGTAGGTTCACAGTAGTTCTAGTATTATAGGCCTTAACAGAGGTAGCTGAGATGTGATTCTGTGTGTGTGTGTGTGTGAGTCAGAGAACAGCACATTGACAGCAACAATGAACTACCGCTACCATCTCTCCCCTGCAGACTTCAAGGTAAATTTTATTTAACAAGCAAAACAAGCAGGCTAAAAGCAAAGGTTATTTCATAGCCAGTGTTACTGTTGGCCGGTGTAGTCAGGTGTTTGTTTACATGCACACATGTTTGAGGTGAAGAAGTCATCCCCACATAATTGGATATTGAACTTAAAAACAACAAAAAGGTATTTATAGACTGTTGGTCAGTATGTTATTGTGGTTAGTGTGTGCGCGCGTGTGTGTGTGGAGACCTTTTGACATTATGATGGTGCCCATGACATTGGCTCAATCATGTTGGAAGTCACTATAAATGGTGAAACAGTTTATTAAACTAATCCAAATCCAGCACCCAGGTTGCCACAATAAACATTAGGTATGGGAAGTATGACACTGTATAGTTGGTTTTTAAAACAGTTTGTACAAAGCGTGTTACATTCAGCTTAATGCAAAGAAAAGTACAGTTTGGTAAATATTGTGGCATTTGCTTAATAAAACTTATTTGCTATATGAAATCTGATTTATTACATCTGCATTTCATTAAGCAGAGAACCGGTGATAAAAGAATCAGTCTGGTGGTGTTCTTGGAGGTTAAATGTTTGAGCCCTACTTTCCATAACTTATTGATTTAAAAAATGGTCATTGTGTGGGTCTGTGCTCTGTTTCATGTGTCCCAGATTTCAGACATGCTTCACAGAATAACAATAGGTTTAAAGAAAAGCTTGGCTTCAGTTGTATTTCCTTTTTTTTAACAATAACTGTGAAAACACTTCCAAAGAATATCACATAGCTGTCTTTTATTGATAAATTTTGACATGTTTAGGGCAAAACTTATCGCAAATCTGCAAATTATGTTTTGATAAATGCTTGACTTGCTATTTTAATATAGCCTGCACTGATCATTTACCCTGTACATTGTTTTAGTCAGATATCAATACTTTGAGGTTGAGCTGTGAAGTCTAGTGTTAAGATGCTCTTTTCATACAAAATGTTCTCATTTCAGAGCTGTTGGAGAGGAGCCGCAGGAAGGATGAAGAAATGAGGAGCCTTCAGGTCAGCATTATGTCGTTATTAATCAATATCTATCAGTTAACCTGCACTCCAAGTAGTAGATTTTTATTAAACAAGTGTCAAAAAGCAACAGCTTTTTGTTATTTTTGCATCTCTGTTGGGTTGTTTTTCAGTAACTTCTGGGCTTTAGTCATATGAGTTCTGTGATGCAGTGCTACAAACATTAGTACACAGCCGTGGGCCTGACAGGTTCCTTGCAGCCTTGCTTGGACAAGTAGCTAATTACTGCAGACACAAGGCCTTGGAGTTTAAAAGCCACCAGAGGCCTTGTCTCCGTCTTTCAATAGTGCAGCATCTACACTTGGCAGGCCACCAACTCACATAGTCTGGAGTGGAGTCCCACAGCCCCACACCATTAAACATCAAAACACATACGCACCACATGTACGCACAGCTACTAAAATGTCTGCTAAGCAATTGTTGTTTACAAACATGTCTGTGCCTCTGTGAACGCCGGTGCGTGTGAGTGCCTGTGTGTGTATTGGATGCCAGGGTCCCATCTGTGGCTGCAGGATGGCACCTGCCAGAGCTCGCGTGCAATTAATCAGCCCTCTCAGACCCAGCCGAGCTTTTAATTATGAAGGATGAGGAGAGAGAGATGTAGAGAGGAAAGACAGATAGACTGAGGTATATAAACGAGTAAAAAGAAAGAAGTTGTGGGCTGAGGAAAGAAAGTACCCTTGTTACAAACCATCAACACATTGCAGGCAGAGGGGGAGAGGCAGCCGGTTGCGGGGAAGAGCAGGTGTGCGTTTGAGTGGCAGATAAGAGGCATAGCATCACTTATGCATCGTTAGAGAGGGAACATCAGTCAGGAGTTGGATGAGCGGCGAGAGTGGTTTGTCTTTGTGTGTGTGTCAGTGTGTGTGATAAGGAGCCTGCTGTGTGCTACCTACTCTCCCTAGCCCCTGCATTTCCTTCCCTTGTTGCCCATTTGTTGGAAGCCTCTATTCTTCTTTTCTGTCACTGATCCCCCCACACACACAGTGGTTTTCTCTGTGCTAATCCGCTATTTTGAGCAGTTACCTGGACTCATTGTCTTATGCACATTTCATTTAATATAACAGAACATTTTCTGGCTCATTTGATTAGTTTAAACTTTATTTTTTTGTATTTATACTGTTTTTCTATGCAAATAAAGTAATACTGCTGTGTTTGTGTCTCTTCCCAGGATCGTGTTTTGGATCTCGAGAAGGTAATGTTTGATTGCTTTAATCAAAGTAATGACTGCAAATATGGAAAATTGTTAAGTGTATTCTGGTTTTGAAAACGTGGCGTTATGAAGTGCACTGAAGTTGTTAAATTAGAAATCATGTTGACTTTCAGCATGATTTGATGCAGACGTGTAGGCAGGTTCACCCAAGGCTATATTTGTTTAGTATTCCATAGGGGCAAATGCTGGGTTGGAAATGATTGCTTTAGTCAATGCTCACAGTTCTGTTAATCATCATAAGTCTTGCTGATGGGGTTAAGAACCAAGCTGTACTGACAATACAGTATCGAGTTTAGCATCCAAACTGTTAACGTCTACCACCAATATCCTTAATCAGCTATCCAGTGTCAGCCTGAAATGTCTTAGTACTACTGAAAGGTTATATTGACCTGAGCGCTTTTTAACACTCTAGAAAAACAATAAATGAAGCTGTCGAAAGCACGCTGTCCATCCATCACAGTTATGTGGCACGCTTGGCCACTTTAACCTTCAATTAGCTGTTCAGAAAGAAAAGGAAATGCCTCGGACCACCATCACGTCAAATAATTTCTGCTTACTGCAACAACACAGTGGCAGGAAGCATCGACCCATCCTCCACTCCGCCCGCGTGGTGCGGCTCATCCAGTGAGTCTTGCTTGTATGTCAGTGTGCCATTCAGCGAGGGCAATCGGCGTGATGCCTTGTATCAACCAGTTCTTTTGATGCTTAAATGCTGCGTCTGATTGGGACAGGAAGGCTATTGAAAAATACAGTGACACGATGATTAGAGCTGCGCTCGGCTAGAGCAGATATTTAGTCAAAAAAAATTACTTCAATTAGTTTTCAAATTGACCAGGTGGTATGAAATTATGTCTCTTACCGTTTTCTGTTTCATATTTTATACCACAGTAGTTGTAGATACAATAAATACACAGAAAATGTAAGAGTGACAATTGTATAGGCTGGAATCCCAGCAACAAACCCCTAACTTACTGCACACTTTACCGTGTTATAGATTTCATTTTAGATGGATACATTGCTAATTTTTTGTCATTACTCTACATTCAGTGTCCCATAATAAGAAAGTGAAAATGTGCTTTCTGGAAGTTTGAAAATCGAAGTATTCCAACCCTACATTACTGCTTTTTTGGTGCATTGTTGTTTCTTCTTTCTTCTTTCATCTGAAAAGCTTTAAACCAGTAGCAGGAAAATGATGAAAATATTGATATGGAATTTTCTGCCAACAATATTGTCATATGTAGGAAGTAGGATACTGTAGATTGTGGTGCACATGCCCGTATGATGTTATAAGATGTGCAGATTCTAATATTTCACATTTGTCATGTGGGAGGATATAAATTACACATAATAGTGCTAACAGTATCAGCTGTTCAGCCTTGTTATTTGGCCAGTACATCCTATCATCTGTGGATACACAAAGACATCAGAACAGTTTAAAGCCCACAAACAGCTGATCCAGCTGTGCAGCCAGCAGCCGTAATCACTGCCTTCGATGACCCTTGACCCGGAGCGTCATCTCATTTCACTAAATGCATTTCAATTATTTCATCCTCGCTTCTCTTTCCTTATCTGTGAAGATTCTCAGTCATCCAGGTCATGGTTATCTCAAAAAAACGGTTTTTTAAATGGCAACTGGACTTGTTTTAGTTCCTTGACTACGTTTCACCCTCCATTCCAGAGGGCTTTTTCAAGTTTGCCTGACTGGTAGGAGTTGCAGGTTTATAAACCCTGTGGAATCTTCAAGTTGTTGGCAATTGGTGGTCACCTGTGGGTT
>JAUMHL010000017.1:4994300-5040232 GCA_032362345.1 Sandelia bainsii
TCGTGGGAATCTTTTCCGCCCGATGGTGTAGGGTTCTGATTACTCCCAGTTTGTGTTCCAGAGGGTGGTGAGAGTCACTCTTTCCTTCATCTTTTCCTCTGTCTAAAGAGAGATGTGAGAGTAAAGGGATGATATGACATACTTTATCCCTTTGGGATTAATGGGAGTTAAGGGAATAAAATAATAAGGGGGATGATGGTCCAACATTTACTCCCTCTACTTCTGCTCATGTACTATTTATTTATTGTAGTGTTTAGTGCTTTCTGCTACTCCCTTAAATGGTCATTTATGATTCTGAGAATTAATTTGTTGTTAAATAAAACAGAATAAATGTATAATTAAAATCATACACTAGGACAATATGTGGCTTCAGTGCTATGAGCTACTCCGTAGATACTATTTTTAGGATATTTGATATTTTTTATGATTTTAGTACAAACACACATTGATTTCTCTGATAAATTGTTTTAACCACTAGTCATTCTAGTAGCTGTTGCACATTATTATTGATACAGTAAAGGAACTGGGTTTTTTTGTGTTTGCTTTCCAGAACA
Source organism: Sandelia bainsii (assembly GCA_032362345.1). Taxonomy (NCBI): domain Eukaryota; kingdom Metazoa; phylum Chordata; class Actinopteri; order Anabantiformes; family Anabantidae; genus Sandelia; species Sandelia bainsii. The sequence continues at coordinate 4,994,855 of JAUMHL010000017.1, forward strand.
CACGAGTAGCCCTGGATCACTTGGAGTCCATACCAGAGAAACTGTGTTTGATGGAGAACTTCAGAGATTTGGAGGTGGGTTCACATTAAGTTTGAACTGTTTTTAAATTGTAAAATAACTTACAGTGGCTAAGATGTTTTATATAAACTTTTTTTTTTTCTTTCCATAACTATATACCTCAAATTACTAACTCAAAGTAATTTGAAATTATTAAGGCACATGTAGTAAAAACCATGTAGAAAATCACAAATGAATAACCTTGTAATGGTATTGGTGAGTGTTACAGCCACACATTACGGCATTTATCCATTTACTGTTGTTGTTCTGCTATATTAGAGACTTAATATTATTTAGATGCTGCTTCTTCTTGCTTGGTTAAAGACCATAGGGTCTTATCTGGTTCGGTGTGATGACACAACCATCATTTTCTGCCTTCAGGAGTCACAGTGGCAGAGGGAGATGGTAGAGCAACGCTACACCAAATACAAAGAGATCGTCTGGGACCTACAGCACCAGCTGGACGAGTCCAAACGCCGAATTCAAGAGTACAGAGTATGACACACATACACACACACACACACAGACAGTTGCAATTCTGTAGTGTAGAAAAATGTGCTTTACAATGCCTTACAAGAGCCTGTAGTCCCAAACAACAACCCACACTTTTTCTATTTCAATCACTAATTGCACTGCTTTGTTCAAACAACAGCCATTTGGATAAGGATAGCTGACTTTGAGAGCCCTTTATGTGTCTAGCTCTCCCACACAGGTGCCAGTGTGTGCACTGCGTCTAATTTGCAACTTGTATGAATAAATGAATAATTTCACATGCTGGTAATGGATCATGAATGGACGGGAGTGAAACCAGCTCGAGCAGTGGCGCATGTACACTGAAACAAAACCTGAATTTTACCAGTCACTCTTAATTGCTGCAGTCATCTTCTGTGCTATGAAGCAGTCAAGGGAGCCATCAAGACATTGACAGCTGATAGCCATCAGCAACATGTAGCCTCCCCTGAACAGCTATAGAGTCAGTTTTTAAAATGGTTTAATCTACCAGAATACCCCATCGGTTTGCCAAATGACTCCCGTGTTGAGCGGTAAGTGGCGATTGCATTAACTTAATAGCTGTTGCCCACCCGGGGTTTGTTTAAGGAAAAAGGATGGATGGAATGTCTTTACAAGACTTCTCTCTTGATCAGAGTCGGCAATGCCAACAACAGTCAGCCTCCACAGCACATGTAATACTGGTTCTCTGCTTGAAACACCAGATTCTAAAGTGTCATTCAGACAGGAGGATTTTTTTGGTTCAGTGGTTGTCCTGTCATTACTGTGCATGTGCTCTGTTACTGAGCCCTACACAGGATAAAAAAAAATCTAATGTGTGAGACTTCAAGGAACAGCAGTGAACTGGTGAACCATGCAGCAGAATCACAAAATATTTAGAGATATCTGTTCGGGCAGGGACACTTCAGCCTGCAATTTTACAAGCACATAAATGTCTGTGATAGAAGCTTTTATCATACATGGGTATACACAGTTCATAGAGGGACTCAAATCACTCACTTACCTAACAGAATATTTTATTATTGGACCGTCTTATCAAGCTTCTTGAGTTCAACCAAATCTGACTCACAACTTTCATATTACAGTGCACTCGATGTGATTGTGTGCAGTGCTGTAAAACCTCTTCCATGCATTACAGAGCTGTTTACTCTTTACACTGGATGTACTGGACTGTTTTGTCACAACTCACCAATAATTGGATGGACTACAATCAGATTTAGGCACAGACATTTGACACATTTTTTTTATTCAGTTTGAGTTTTTTCCATTATCACATCATGGATGTCAGACAACCCACAATAGCACCATCAGGCTATACCCCCTATACTGTAACGGTTTCATTACTGATGTGTCATATGGCTGCAGACTTTTACTTGTTACTGTGTCCTCTTGTCTTCCAGGATGAGAAGCTGGACGCCACGTCCAGGAGTCTAAGACTGACTGCTCTTCCTTCCTCCATTAAAGGTCCCAGCGCGTTCTTTAGCAGCTCCCTGAGATCAGACACACTGTGTGAGTATTTATATACTTGAGATACAAAACCTGTGCTCTGACAGCTTATCTAGAGGATTGTATGAGAACATCACACAAATTAAAATCCAGGTATTTCTGAGATATTTTAATTGGAAATTCAGAATTATATTTTCTTTAAAGTAACTCAGTTTAGATACTTTTTTTTTAGTCAGTGAGACTGAGTCTAACCTCAGAGAAATTTGATAGATTTGTTTCAGTGTTGCTTTATATCTTTTCATTTCATATTTCATTATAAAGCTAAGATTGTTAAAGAATGTTATATTTCAATTCAGTTCATTTATAAAAATCAAGGCACTTACAGAAGTAAGTTCTGTAAAGTAAGGTTAAAACCTTACAGAATGACATTGAGAACCTGAGATTATGTAAAGAATTTTTATAATGGCGCTGCCATTTCTGAATTCAGTATTTCAGCATAGCACCTAAAGCTCAGACTGTTCATCAGTGCTCTGGAAGTGTGTCTGTCTGGTATCACTGCCGGTGGCTCTCAGCCAAAATCACTTGTATCACTTACTTAAGCTTCTTACACATAATTTGGCAGAGTGTGAGGGGAGCGTAGTTTGTGACATTTCTCTGTTTTACCTCCAAGAATTATAGTGTTATGAATATGTGTGATAATTGTATTGTAGGACTAGTTTAGCAGTTTGGGGTAATACTAATTATTTAGGTTTTATTCCTTATATGAATCTATTCAGAGTAACAATGGAAAGGAATATTATTCCCACACATTTTAGGCTGTAACTGCTTTTCTTTTGCCTACTTCTGCAGCTCCTCGCAAACATCTGACCAGTTCAGATCTGGATGATTCTGCAGTCAACGGGGCCAAACCTCTCACAGATTAACTCAACCTCAAGTGAACCTTTATCTGTGTCCCTACAAACCCAAAGGAACACGGTGCTTACAGCTGGTTCTACTCTACTGGTGCTCGTTCAGAACTAAGAACAACTCGACTGTACTAGGAGGCCTTGCACTCTACACTAATCCTCCTCGACTACCTCACACAGGCGATCACTGAAGGTGCTCGACAGCTGGAGGGTAAAACCTTGAGATTTCAAAGTTTGGGAAATACTTTGAAGGAAAAGATATAAGTTTCTACACTGTAAAGAAGGCTTGTACGAGCTTGAACTGAATGTATTTTAATGGGTTTAAGCAAAACGTTTTACTGTTATATTTCTTGCCTTTATTCCAACATCTTAAAGGGCAACCTCACCAATTTTCAACTTGCATCCTGTGGCTCTAGTTTGTCAGCTGGAGGGGTCCTGGAGCAGCAAGTCGACCAAGATTACAACCTCCATATTTAGAGCAACCAGATGACATCATCTGAAGTGAAAAATCATCTTTTTGTCAGAAGCAAAAAGATATTTTAATATAGGGAAGACAGTGGGAAGTTTAATACAATTCATTTACTTTTACACTTCAAAAACTAAAAACATAGCAAGCAAGGTGAAAATTGGTGAAGTTCCCCTTTATCAGCTCAACAACTGTTTTAATGTTTACTTTATGAGCCATCTGTACTTCTATTATGCCAATGTGTCAAGTGATTTGATGTACAGCAACTCTAGAAAAAAAAAAAGCGGTGCCTTTTGAATATAGTGCAGTAGTTTTTTTATCAACACTTTGTAAAAGTGCTTCATCATGAATATTTGACAATTTATTTTACCACCAATCTTAATGTATTGAGCAATTTTCATCACTTTCGTTGTGTGCAGTATATATTTATAAAAACAATAAGCACAAATGTATGTCTACTTTCTATGAAATGCCAAGGAAATATATACAATATGAATAAATTCCCATGCAGCTAAATGCCTGGTTTTATAAGCATACTTGATGTCCCCTTCATTTTAGAGTGAAGTGTTTGCTTTGCAGCAGTTGAGAGACTCCAGCTACTCCCACTAGTTTATCTTCTGCTTCATTGGAAAGAACATCCTAAAGCCACACAAGAGAGAATGCCCTCCTTCAACTTACTGCTTGATTTCAAACATGTAAACACAGTACCTGCTGTGTGGACATTTCTCAAACTACATAATCTTGTGTGAGCCACATGTTTCGTGGCATGATACAGTGTAAACACACTCAGTTCTTCTATAAGTAACATGCTGGCAGATATGAAGCCCTGAGACCGACAAGTCAAAAATATAACACCAATGAATAATGTCAGTTAAATAATTATAGAGTTTGAAATTAAAGCTATTTTTTTAAGTTCAAATTTTACCACAGATCAGCTGATAAAAAAAAAAAGAACTTGGGTGCAAATAAATAGCATTTCACTGACTCATTTGAAGCATAAGAATTGTCTATTTCCTTTTTTTTCCTCTATTACCTTTGCCATTTAATCTTCATAATCATGTTTAAATTTTGTCTTATAAATACAATAATGAGATGGATATGTCCAAAGCAAATCTGGGGTTTTACTGTGTTGATCAGCGAGGCCAACCTCACTCTAATATTAATGGTATATATATACTGCTCAAAAAAATTAAAGGAACACTCTGAAAACACATCAGATCTCAATTGGAAAAAAAAAATCAGGGTGGATATCCATACTGATATGGAATGGGTAATGTGTTAGAAACAAAAGGATGCCACATCATTTGATGAAAATGGAAATTATCAACCTACAGAGGGCTTAATTCGAAGTCACCAAGAAATTTAAACTGAAAAATTGATGCGGCAGACTAGTCCAATTTGCTAAAATGTCATTGCAGCAACTCAAAATGGTACTCGGTAGTTTGTTCGGCCCCCAAGTGCTTGTATGCATGCCTGACATCGTCGGGGCATGCTCCTTATGAGATGACGGTTGGTGTCCTGGGGTATCTCCTCCTAGATCCTGACCAGGGCATCACTGAGCTCCTGGACAGTCTTAATTTTTTTCAGCAGTGTATATACACATATACCAACACACAGTACAATAGAAGTCCAAAGAAAGAAGATGGTAGATTTACACAAGTTAGGAATGTCTCTTAGAGCCATTTCCAAACTACTGCAGCTTCCAATTCAAAAAACTATATATAAATACGAATTATGAGGAGGTGTAGCCATTCTGCCAAGGTTTGAAAGAAGATGAAATGTCACTCTCAGCAGCGCACAAACTGGTTAGGATGGTGAGGAACCACCAAGGCACAGGCCTGGTTTGAACTGGTTGCTACCAGAACAGCAGTGCCACTGTCTACAGTCAAGTGTGTGTTACACTGCCATGGACTGAAAGGCTGCCGTCCAAGAACAAACTACAGTTTGCAACACATGGACAAAGAACAAGCCTTCTGAAGGGAAAGTGTTATGGTGAGATGAGATAAAGATTTGGTTGTTTCACCACAATGACAAGAGGTATGTTTGGAGGAGACTTTTAACCATAACAGTGTCATTGAATATACAGTAGATATATAATCCATTATCAGTATCTTCTTGATGTATTTGGTTACATTTAACCTAGTTTTACTTACTTTTGACTGTCAGTTTGTGTATCATCTGATTGTGATTATAAATTTAAGTATCACAAGAGAAGGCCTTCACATAGTATGCTCACTGTCATTGTATAGCGCTGTAGTATTTGGTGCTCTGGAGGTTGATTACGCTCCCAAAGGATAACATTAATTACACCACTTTACATAATAATTTAAGTGTTACTTACTGCAATCATGTTTCTCTTGAGTAGCACTGTATTAAATATGAAAAAGAAGAGAGAAAAAAAACATACAAATTTATCAGCTACATGTCATATGCTTCATGTAGGACACACATTGCGTCCTTTTAGACAATCTGCAGGTGTCTTTTGTACAGTAGCCTGTGATGATCAAAGAGAAGAAAAACTTAAGTGACAGTTAAAAAGATTTACTCCTTTATAAAAAATACAAAAGCTTATGTGAGTTTCAGCATTTTATAGCACGCTTCACTACTAATGTTCTGTTCTGTCCTTTGGGAAAAAAATAAAACACTTTTATCTGTTTAACATCATTTTTAAGAATGAAACGTCTTGTTGTTAAAAGAAGCAAAGATTTGTTAGACTTAATAACAAAGGCAGAAAAAGTTGTCCTGCGTGGTCCAGGCGATTATGGGTCCAGTCTGACAGAATGTGTGTTTCACGAAGCAGCATCCAGAGGAAAGAAAAGCTCAACCAAGCTTAGAGTAAAAATGAGCTGCAAAGCTGTACTAAGCCTTCACTCAATCCCTGTTTCTCCTCTTAAGTTCTAAGTACATTAGGAAAGCTGAGGTCCAAACACTATTCCAGCACAAACCCACTGTGCTTGTCTGATGACTCCTCAAACACACTGTAGGTTTTACATTTATTGGCTTGTGGTTGCTGCTTCAGTTCAGGGTTCAGCACTAACACACACAGATGGCTGCTGCGCTCTCACCCAGTCCACAGGAGTCTTGCAGATATCAAGAGACAATAAAATTTAAATTTAAATTTAGGGTTGTTTTTGCTTTGTGACTTCTGTCCGATGCCAGCAGTGAGTTTCAGCAGTATTTATTCTCCCAAAAGACGTCAAACTTGTGCTCAGACTTAAATTTGAAGATGATCTCCCTCCTCTCATTCATCATCATATTGATGTTTTCACATTTCTCAAAATAAAACACGCACGACGCGCTCAGTCACAGACAATCCTGGCTCCCTAATGTGCTTCTTTATATTGTACTACATCCCTAGGAAAGTGTCTGCTTATCTAAGCTATATTAGTTTGCAAAACACATGCAAACTCATAGATCAGCCCTACTGCTCCCTGCAGACTAGTTTCCCCATTTACATTCTGCCCCATCATTAGTCCAGCTTTACTCCACTTTGTCAGGTTGAGAGATGGTAATGAATAAATTCAGAGCTTTCCACTGCTATGTGTTTATTTCTGTTTTCCAGCAGAGTAAAATACAGTCTCCACGTCAAAGGGAAGAGTTTGTAATCTGCATTTGCACATGCATGAGAGACTTAACACATATCTGTCTGAGCTTGTCAGAATAAATTGCCGCATGACAGTCAAAGTTAGTGAAAATGTGCCAGCGGTATTCAGATCTATTCAGCAGGACTCACAGAGTGATTCTGTCCCCGCCTGTGTGCAGGCAGAAAGGCTGAGGAATCAGGTCATTAGCAGGGTGATGCATGTTCGGGGCTGACAATCAATGCACACAAACACGCAATCATTCTTTCTCAGGACACTAATACAAATATTGTTATGAGACTAACATAAAGCCACTGCAGAAGACATGAAAACACAGCATATCAGTATATCCTACCTTCTGCTCGGGGTTTCTTAGTTCAACTCTCCACTTTTGCACCACTGGTGTCCCTCAGCTGTGTCGCATCAGTAGCTAATGAGGAGTCAGACAATCCTGGCCCTCCAGTCTGTTCCTGCACACGCCGTTATCCTAAAGACTTGCCATATAATAGTTGTAAATACAAACAAACAAAAACAAAATCTTCTGCATCCTTGAGTTAAATAACCAGCCCCCACCGCATATTTAATCGCTTATTTTCAGTGGTACGCTTGGTTGTACTGTGTCCACCCATGTTTTGAGACAAAATTCTTTCACCACCTCAATCCAGTGGAAGTTAATTGAATTTTGTTTGTGGTGCTCACAGCATAAAAAAAAAAAAAAAGAAGACATTTCATAAAAGTGTCCAGCTTACTTTGTATAATCCACAGAACAGAACAGAATTACTGACAGATTGTGCTGTGGATTATTTAGAGCAACATGGACTCTGAAGGTTCACATTGACTTTGAAAACTATTCCACTATAACACAGCCACATCCTATGGTGTTTCTCAGTGAATGGAGTTGCTCAGATGTCATGGATGTTCTAGTGGTGCTGGATAAAAAAAACCTTGATGTTTCACTCACTGTAGATGCTGTGACTGTCCTTATGGCAATTACGTATAAATGTGGCTGAAACTAAGTGACCTTTGTATTGATTTTTTTCCAAAGTGTGACATTGTTGTTGGGAAAGGCACAATGCTGTTGCAATTCTTATGTTTTTTTAACCCTGCAAATGAAATTCTATTTACCTTCACTGTATTGTGGCTGTAGCAGAAGTCTCTGGCCAACATCTTAGCACTTGGGTAAATAAAGCCACAACTATGACATCATCATCTTTCCTTGTTTAGATGTAATATTAATATTAAATTGCTTTTCTACCCACCTCTGCTAGTTCAGAAGATTTGGTCAGCTATACCACAGTCCCTGCAGCTACTGAGCATTTGGTCAGTGTCTTGCTCAACGGCTTACATGGCGCGGCAATGTGCAATTTTAACACTGTCACAGAGCAGATGCAACGTCACCTTAACAAGCACAGCTCATCACACAACATACACAAGAAAACATATACATAAACGTCTTCACAGTCACTGTGGCTCCTAAACGTTAAGGCTCAGTGAATATTACCCCATTAAAACTGCCATTAGTAAACACAGCAACCCCTGAGTGTTGCCTCTGCCTCTCACAGCCAGTCAAACAGCGGCAAGGTGTTTGCCACTGCTACTTACTGCTGTTATAGTGCTGGCATAAGCCTCTGCAGCCGTCACCAATGCTGATTCCCATTAGAACAAACCTATTTGGCTTGCATTACAAACCCATTCAATCAGGCAGCCATGCTCTGCTTTTTCGTTTAAGCCTGGAGGCTGAGAGTGTATCCAGCCGCTGTCGTTCAATAAGTGAATGGGTTATTGCAGTTGAGTCTCTGTATCAACCTAATTTTCTCCTGGGCGTAGAAAAAACCCCAACATGTTTTATTGTGCAATTGTTGTGCAACAATTTGTATTTATAACCCATTTTAAAATAAGATGAAGTGCCATACACTGCATTTTGCTCATCGAATATGCAGCAGTCACGGGTGAGTGGGGTGATTTCCATGTTTGATGGCGGACAGGTGTGGAGGAGCAGCCATTCAGCCTGCTGATTGTGCTGCCAGAATGACCTCTTCTGGCGCTGAGAGAGAGAGGCTCATCGTGTCCTTTATGCCACACTCGAGTGTCATCACTTGTGTGGACCTGTGCTAAATCTCAGGGAGCAGGCCCACGTGACCTCACAGCAACCAGACAACGACTGTTACGACCCACTGACGTGGTTGGTTGCAGCAGTCACAGATTCACTGTCATTTATTTATCACTTATCACTCACAGCATCACATGAATATGTGATTAGCCTGCAGATGAGGGGGAAAGGACATGGACTCTCACCCCCCTCTGCAGTGTCTGGTCTAAACTTCTCTTTGTAATCCTCCTGTGTACAGTTCTAATTAGCTTATTATACTTTTTCATACTGCACTGATTTTGAAACAGGGTTTGGCTGAAATCTACAAAGCAAATGAAATGAAACCTGCTCTGTGCAGCTGCTGTATTATGAGACCAACTGGAACAAGGATTTAAGCAGATTTGAACAGCTGTGGCAAAAGTATAATAAAAAATGATACAGCGAAACTATTATGAACAAAAAAAAAACAAAAACACATTTCAATTAGAATTAGGTCAGTAACTGATGACACAGTTAAAGCTGGGTAGACATTAATGTTCAGTTAAAATAATGGTGGTATTAAAGAAAGGAAGTTAGTATTTACCTACCACAACCAGAGTCTATAATTCCTATTAGCTGGACTAGCTAAGCTAACTGAACGTAGCTAACTTGTAGCTTCAACTGTGGCTAGCTGCACCAACTTTTCAGTATGTTCAAACTTATTCTAGTTAAATTTTAATGTAAGTCTTTACTAAGTGGAGAGTTGAAGAGTTTTTACATAGAAAGTAGTTCTTACTTAATATTTACACCAAAAGCTACATGTTACCAGGTGTAATGGTTGTGTCACTTAGGATAAGTGAATTACAACGCTAGCTTCTTAATTTAGCTTGAAAAACAACAACAAAAAACAACCCACAAATATAGACAAAACATGTGAACAAACACTTAAAAAAAATCTGTTTAATAGTACTGCTAACTTTTAAATGATGTTTCATAAAACACAACACACCTTTAATGCTAAATTACCAAAGGAATGGCCAATAAAGCTGTTAGCTAGGTTAGCATAACTGAGTACAGTATTTCCCACTCACTGTAAACTGAAGAATACTAACTCTTAAACATATTTCACATGTTTCTAAATGTGTGCATTTGCATTTACAGAAGATTGACAGAGAAGTTTAATATGTTTTTGCTCCTAACAGTGTAACTCTTACAACTTTACTAAAGCTGGTGATGCTACAGTGACTTTTCCACTTACAGTTTGCTTTTTATTAAACAATGGTCAACAATGTTAGCACCAAACACTAACTTGTGCTAAGATAGTTGTAGTATGTAGTCAAATCATGAAACTTGATAGTATTTACTAAGGAGCATGTGTTTGTGTTTCTCTACACGTATAATCCATTTTCACCTGCCAGGACAAAATAAAGAGCTGTCCAAATCAACCAGATGGATGTTTTAAAGGTTTTATTTAACTTGGCAACTCAATTAAAAACAGATTGTTATTTGCTGTGACTGGGTGGCTGGAGGCAAAAGGCCTCATGTGGAATTCAGTATTGAATTTGGTGTGTGCTACTTGGAGAGTCACCTATACAAGCAACACTGGTGTTTTGCTGCTGTTTTCAAAAAAATAAAAGAGCCAATAACAAAGATCCCACTTTATGGATCTTAAGAGTTTGATATCATTTCATGAAATCAAATAGCACATTTGATTTGAGCAGCATACAGAGACCCCATTAGGAAGACTCAACAATTACCTGCCCCCATCACTTGTGATCACGTCATATTTATCGCTGTTTTGCAGCAGTCACCTTCACAGCAGTTGAAACAGTTTGTAGTTCATTCACCTTTTTTTCTTTCCCAGATCCCATCTTGCTTCGCTTTCCATCTGGTTTGAACAGGCAGGGCTGGGGCCGGCCTGTGGGCTGCACGGGTGCCCGGGGGAGTGGAGCTGCTGCTGAGATACTCATTGCTTCATTGGGATTCTCACTGGATCCAATCACACTGTCAAGCTTGGATAGGAGGCCTGTCTCCCTAGGTATTGAGTACAGCACACACACTCACACAGTTTTCAGCATCACTCACTGACACGTACAGATGGAGACGGAGACATACAGTGTAATTGTGCACCCACATACTCATGCACCCTCCACCAGCATCATATGCGCTCTGTCTCGATCCTCACAAGCCTGTTGATACTTCTGACAGCAGAGCAACTATAAAGCAATGTTCTAGTGTGCAGCAAAGGCTTCCTGCTCTCTTTCACTCTTGTATTTTGCAGCCCAGTCTCATCTGGGAAAAACTGTTTAACCTGGGTTTCTACAGATGTTATATACATTTTTTAATGCATCTATTTAGTCATCTTTTACTGCACATGCTCTGACATACAGCACATTATGCAGCCAATGAGTGCCACAAAATTTCCATAAGTCCCAATCTCCTGAGCTGCAATACCTGGTCTCTAGATGGCACTGTGTCCTCTAAGCGAAACATCAGCCCCGCTGTTTATCATGCAGCTGTGACAGCCTGTAAAAGCTTTTGTCAGTAGAACTGAAGATTTAGAGCCCAGATTAGCGCATTCATATCTTGGCAGTTAATTAGAGCTGAGGAGCTAACTGAAAGCTTTGGTGCGGAAGAATAAGAGGAGATGTGCTCCTCGCAGAGAGACACAAAAGTGAATTAAGTGCACATATACACCTGTCTATTCTGCTAATGTATCGCTGTGTGCACATGCTGAGATGTATGAATATGATTGCTTAACCCACATGTGCAACCGCTAATCCATTTATTTTTTTGCGGTGAACTTTGATGTGGTTTGAGCATGCCTAACACGCCTACACACAGACACAGGCACGCGCTTCTTTTTAAGGTTTGCGCATGTGTGTATGTGTGTGCCCTTCATAATGCAGAAGTTAAGGTCAGCGGGCTCATATTTTACCTATCAGGACTGATCACATCGCCTTCACAGCTGCTCTGCTTCAGTCCGTGGAGGATGCAGCATCTCCCTTGAATCTCTACAGGGAGAGAAAAAAAAAGCTGCATGTCTACAATCTATACAGAGGAGCCATAAAATGCTACAGCTGCAGATGTTCCCAATGCTTTCAAAATGTTTTACAGCATTCTGCCTCAGTGTTGGGAGCAACAAAAACAGATTTCATCTGTAATCGGTGACAGAGCTGATGTATTGCTCTTATAAAGGCACTGTTTATTTGAAAGGAAAAACATGCCATAAAGCGTTTAAGTGTAATTAACCAGTTCATTAGTTGAAGTTACATTTCATGACAGGTCAACTGTCAGCCTTTAAATGCATGAAGGAGAGCCAAGCTGCTCCCTTTTTGATGTTCCAGAGGCCCTATACAGGGCGAATACGGAGCTAATGCAGTCAAACGCACACAGAAATCCATTTGGAAAAGCCATTAGCAAATGTAAATTGTTTTTCTGTCAATTAAGATATGAATTATCCAGCCGACATCAGCGGGATTGATGTAATCTACTTCTACTAATTTGACTAAAAGGAAAAATAGTTGCTACACATAAAATCTAATCAATAAACTTTGTCAGCCGACAACTGTGTAAGCAAATGGGTTGTGAATATCAAATGAATACGTTTCTTCTGGTGGCGCCCTGCTGGTGTAAATCTGAAAGTGACTAATGGTTGTGAAAGCAGCGATACCACAGTGTTTCAAGATTTGTGCCAGTAGGCTTTTTTAGGAGCTAAATGTAGACTGCACCGCACAGGTTATATTTGGGGTCTTTAATTATGATCATAATATTAATCACAAACACATTTACTTGCTATGTGGAGAAATATTTGGTTAATAGTAGTGGTGATTTATACAGCAATTACCTTTCGCTCTGTTCTTTGGATGTTATTGTTGTGTTAAGTACTTCATAGAATTTGTCTTTTAATTTAATCTTTGTCTTCTGGACCATAGAAAAGGCCTTTTATTTTTCACCACAATGTCATAAAAATAACCAGAGGACAGTTATATTTCAGAGTTTTGTCACTGTCTGGTTGTTGGCTGCCATCTAAGCAGCTTTCCTTCTTTAGGTACACTCTCAGAGGTAGACAGAGATTCACATTTTAGTGTAATGTAAATGAAGCTAAGTGTCTGTGACAGATGCCCCTGATTGCAAATGAACTCTGACAGCAGAGAGATAGGTGGAGAAGTTCTACCACATGCCGTGGCTTGAGGCACAATTTACAAAAGACCAGATAAATATTGAGTGCTTTCAAAAAAGGGCAGTCAGATTATAAAACAACTAATCAAGGATGGCAAACAGCAGCTTTGCAAATACCTTGAATAAAAATACAACAGTAATCTGCCCTACAAAGGCAAACACAGTATACAAAACTGAGTTAAGACCTAAATCTGACTCTGCTCATTGTGCCATAGAAATATATATTTATTTCATAAATTTTAAACCTACATTACCAAAGTTTGTTTCCCCTCAGAACACAACAGCTGCTTTCTATGTCTGAAAACTATATTATGAGAGCAGTGACAGAACAATGAGCTGGAAGACGCCCTGATTAGAGAACTAAGTCATATGAGTGACTCCTTTCATGTAGAAGTTGTCACCTGAACCACTGTTAACTTGATTATGTATGAAAAATATTGATTATCACCACTTGTAGATATTTGTGACTAATTCCAGTGCTTCGGTAGTTACACGGTAGTCTTCTTGACCTTTTATCGTGTCGACTAAGAGAACAAATTTCCACACATTTTTGGTGACGAAAAAATGAATCTTGAAATGTGGGTCTGCCTGACAATGTAAAACAGTCCCTCAGTGGAACGAATCCCTGCTGGCCTCCTTGTTGCAGCTGCCTGTGGCGGGATGAATGAGTTAATATGTAGTCATTGTGCGCACTGGATATATTCACACACGCCACTCTGATATCTTACATCAATGGGCTATTGCAAGTTAATGACCAGCCTTGAGAAGGCCCATTTGCACGAAATATGGACAGTGTAAAAACGAGCTGGGAAAGCAGGTGCTGCTGCCACTGAGTAGCTCATAACCCGGCCATATGGTGGTGGAGAATCTCATTTGGCTGTGCACTTTCACAAAAGCCTGACTCTAAAGAAACCCAAAGCCATTCCCCTGCTGTTGTGAAGACTCTGGACGCTCTAATAACCGTTTTCTCCCCTCGTTTCTTTTTTCTCTTGTTGCATCAATGAACAGTGTATGAATTTGCATAATCATCTATAGGTAAATGATAGTGTTGAGCTACTCTCCTTCGGACTTCATTTGAATGGAAATGATACCACTTTTTGGTATAAAAGGAAATCACTGAAGTGATAGCGAATGGATGAGAAATTGTGGTTTCGGTGAATAGTCTTTCAGTGTTGATGGAATCTATCTCCATCTCCTTGCAGCGTCTTCTCCTGCTCACACACCACAACACGGATGAGTGAGTGACAGCCACCTGCAAAAATGTCCAAAAAGTTTGGGAACAACATTTTTTTTTTATTTCTGGGAATTTCTCGGAGTCAAAGAGCATAAGACAGTAATAATTAACTGGTCGAAAAAGCCAAGTACCAACACAAAAAATCAAAGTGAACATACACTGACTGATTTTGCATGATAATGAATGAGAACAAATAATTTCAGCAATAAATAATAACATAAAAAACAACATATTGCTGGAAGATGATGCCATAAAAATGAGATGTGAAATAAAGCTACACAATAACAGAAAAAAAAATCAAAAGCAAAAAAGACGAGAGCAGACGAGAACACTGACATCACAGTTTACAAAAAAGGAGGAAAAGAAACAAAACAACCCACCAGTAAGTCAGTAAGGTGCTAGCAATAGATCTCCAAATCCATCATAGTCTGTATTTATTCTGTTGTTCTGTTTTTTAAATTTCCAATAAAAAAATAAATGACATGATGAAAGTAATTTCAGAATATGGAGGGATCCCTAATACAACATCTGTGGGAGGTGTTTTCTATTTGATGACAGCTTCCGATGGTCAAATATTCACGAGGCTGAAGAGAAACATCATCCAGAGAAACTAATCTAACATCATTTTCTCCAAGCCTCAACAAATGATCCTGTGCATATCATTTTCTTTTATCTCCAGGTGTCCCTGGTAAAAGAATAAAAACAAATTTTTTGTCATGTTGCTACAGCAGAAAAAAATCAAATCAAATTATCTGTCTATACAAGAAGAGGATTTTAAAAAATTGAACAGAACCTTGAATTTTCTGTACAATATTGACCTGCAAAGCACAACGGCTATGATGTAATAAAATATGTAAACATATTTGCTGTTTTTGACACAGTCGTCTGTGACAACAGATAGAATCACACTTGTATTCACTGGAGTAAGTCTTTAGCCTGTTTTTTTTTCTTTTTTAAAATTACAATTAAATATCCACCAGATGCAAATTATAATGCGTTCTACCTCAGCATCTCAGGAAATGTAAAAACTGGACAAAAATTGAAATGAAACAAAAGGAAAATGCTATCAGAGATTTAAAATTCAGAAAAATAACAATGTTTTGTGCAATTTGCCTGGCGGATCCACTTTTGCACATTTGAACACTAACTAGGATTTGGATGCCATGCATAGCAGTCCAATCATTAACTGAGACGTGAGGGAGGGAGAGAAAAATACTGAGATACATTACTGTATCACATCCTGCTGCATCAACCCTGACTGGACATCATCCTTCAAAAAAGATCTAAATTCAATAAATAAAAACTAAATGAATAAATAAAAAACAAACAAAAAATAGAAATTATACAGACAGCTTTAAGTACTTCACCTCATATCGCATCCATGACAGCTACATTTAATTAAACTGTTTAATGCGAAATCATGTTTTGACTTCCAACTTTCCCGACAATCATAGTTTCTTGAGGTCCCTCACTTACACAGATGCCAGCACCACATCACATACACCTCACATGCATGCTCAGAATTGCCGAAATGACAGTGATCATATTTTACAGGGTTACAATGGACAAGGTCATTGGATCTCCAAGGATCTTACACCTCTTGACAGTCACTTGGGGTCGTGTGGATGTTAGAGTGATATTATTCACACTGCCAAATGTCTCCAGCAGGGACTCCTTAAAAATGTCCATACTGAGTCCCAGCAAAGTTGAACTGCATTGTCTCTCCGTAATGCTTACAATAGTAAGTGTGCTTCCATAAGCCAAAGTTCTTTTGTAAGTGTTTCAATGACTCAGTAAGTCTTGAGTTCTCAAGAGATTTTATCCTTTTTAAATCACAGTTGCCAATATGGTACTGTCAAAATGTTTTTCTAAACAGTTTATTTTTTATGTGTTGGGAAATGACTTGATTTCTATACATAATATTCCTTGTCCTTGTCTTTCGGTCTCTTGCTACTGGCACTGCCTTTGGCGCTGCCACTGGGTGTTTTATCCTTCACCACAGCGCCATTGGTTTGCGCCGAGTTGCTGATGTAGTTGCGCGTCTCGTCCACCTGGTAGGAACCCTCGTCCCTGTTCCTGTACTTGTACATGGCGTAGAGGAGGATGAGGATGCAGAGTGCGGCAGCTGAGACAATACCCACCACCATGCCTGTGGTACTGCTGGATTCCCGAATCACCTCTGAGGCCCCCGGGGGCACTCGCCGCACAACGCCTGGCACCGTGGGCAAGGCTGCAGGCACCGTGCGCAGCATGGGCGAAGTGATGAAGGGGCCCCGTGGCTTAGTGCCGTCCAGGTCGAAGGACGTGGGCAGGGGCAGCAGGACTATGTCTGGCTGCGGGGGTTTTAACTCGCGGTTGTTCATTTTCCCGGCAGGAAGCTTGGGTGGCGTGTCCGAGGGGACCGCCGGTGGTGACGTGCCCCGGAGGTCGGGCAGAGGCGAGGTGGATGTAGTCCTACCTGCCTCAGAGGCTTTGCTAGGCCTCAAGTCCTTGGCCTCCCACTTGGGCGCGAGGGCTTTGTAGCCGCCTTCATAGGACGATGTGGTCAAGATCTTATCTGTTACCAGGGAGAAGGTGGTGTAAAAATCTTCATCGTCAGTCGGGGGCAGGCTAGAGTCGAAAGCTTCGCCAGAGCCAAACCCCGAAATCACCATGCCATCATCATCATCATCATCATCACCATCATCACCACCATCACCATCATCACAATCATCGCTGCCTCGGTCCGACAAGCAAGGTACCCCCGCCTCAGTGGCCATGGCCAAGGATTCTTTGGTGGTCTCAATAATGGTGAGGACGGGGCGGAGGGTTGGGGGGAGGGGGATGAAGGGAGAACGAGTGGATACAGAAGGGATGTCTATGGGGTCTTCGACTAGTATGGGGATGACTAGCTCCCCTCCTGGAAAGTGAAACAGAGAAATAAACAGCAGTCAGAGGGCAGCAAAGCAAGATACAGTCAAACACCAAAAGAATCAGTAAACAAAGAACGTAAAAAGCAAAGCTTAACATAGGGAGGAAAAAAACTGAAGATAAACAAAGAAAGAGAACAGAAAAAATACTGTACCAGTGCAAAAACAATGAAACTCAGAACAAAACAAGACCCAAACTGAAAGAAAACAACAGCCATAAATAAAGTATACATTGCATCAAAAGGCTTTGAGGGATGCACAAGGGTGAGCCACATTAAACTGACTGCTCATAGTAACTACTTCATATGTTCATATCTATGTTCTCAGATCGCGGTCTGTAACAGAGCTACATTCATACTGCATTATAAACTAGGCATGGTTATCATATGTTCTCTGTGTTGCATGGCTATTTATTATTTTCTATGATTGTATACATAAAGTGTGAATTACAGTATATGCCACATAGTTTGTGGTCCCATATTTAGTTTAGTTTACTTTCTAATGCTGCATATTTCTCTACATAAACTTAGCTTGGGTTTTTAAGAGGCTTGTTTCATTTATCTTCAAATGTAAATCCTTTTCAGATTGTTCAAAACCTGAGCACCAAAAGATGCGCTCTGTGGATAAAAAGCAGAGGGTATTAACATTTGTTTGCAATTCAAGTGCAAGTCAGTGGGCCTGAAAGCAAGTTAACTAAGTCTGAAATGAGAAAGTGTTTGTAAGATGTTTCGCATACTGTAGCTTCTCAAAGAGGTGCCTTTAAAAAAAAAGAAAAAACCCCTGACCTACATGGGCGAACAAATACTAACAACGGCTGAATCATAAAGCTGAAAAATGACAGCCTCTTAAAAAGCCAACTGGCATTTTAGGTCTATCAAAGGAAGGCACACTGATCTGAACAAAGGACTTCAGCAGCAAAAAATCACCACTCACAAGTTGTCATGAAAAATTGAGGGAACTTTTCTTTCCTCGGCATCAGTGGGCTTCCCTATTTGCCCTAGCCTCTTGCCTTTTGACCCCTACAGTTTCCACAATGGCACAAAGTCACCGAGCAGTTCAACAACACCTGAATGTTTGCTGACTTGTATCGTTTGATGGCAGAATCCTGATTGTAACAGCTTGTGGTCTCCATTTTGGAGGGTGCTATTACTCTCTTATTCATCAGTGTGTAACACTTAAAGACCTAATAACAATTCTACATCCATTTAGGAACACCTGATACCACATACACTGTTGTTTGGCTAATACAAAGAGTTTGAAACATTCAGATGTCTATTGAAACTGCTTATCCTCTTGCCAAAGTGGCTTGTTTGTACATTGCAAAGGCTCACAAACAGGATACTATAAAGAGATGCAAACCTTTTAGAACAATAAAGGAAAAGAACACAATAGAAAAGAAGGAAACTGAAAAAATAATTAAGGCATTGCAAAAAGAGTTCAGAGTTAGAGCAAACATTGTAAAAACATTCACAAAGTAAAGCCACAGATAGAGCTATCCAGAAAGGGATTAGTAATAAGTAAGTAGAAAAGAACAGGTAAAAAACAAAGTCAGCTCAGAAAATCATAAAAGCCTACAAAAAACAGTTTTCAAAGGAAGAAAGCATACCATCAGTTTTGTCAACTTACATCAACAAATTGCCCGCATGATTTTGGCAGGAAGAAAAAAAAAATTTACAAAAGAAAGTTGTGTAAGAATGCCTTTGGACAATAGGTTAGTTTCTTTTTAACAATTTCTGATTAATTAGTATATATTTCTCTTTTTAGACAGGATGGTACAGGGAGGCAACAACACATACATCCACACATCATGACATGAAAAATAATCTTCACCATTCTGTTCAGGATATTTTTTGTTCTTTAAATAGTCTTTTAGTTTTGTATAAAAAAGAAAACTGTATATCTATAATTCTTGCTTCGATAGATAAGTCTCTCCATTAATATCTACAGCCTGATTAGATGACTGCTTTTCTTTTTTCTTTTTTTCTTTAACTTGTTCATTGATAATGAACAAATGAATCACTGTACATATCTTAGAATCTCTACGTAAAGGGTTAGGGGAGAGGGAGTGTGAGACGGGGTGGGACCTATAAACATACTAGGAAGGAAATGACATAGATGGGGGTGAACGTGTACATCAGTTGCCATGTCCATGTAAAGGCGGCACGAAGCGGTCGGGCGGCATTAGAGCTTTTGGCTGTAAGGAAGGGATGGGGATATACAAACAATGAGCATATACATGCCCATCTACAAAAGAGAACAGCACTCTCAACACTGACAGTTTTACAAACCCTAAGCTGCAACTTCTTTGCCATGCACAAAATTAATCGACTCATTCATTGATTAAATCCAAATTTCAATCAGAGATAGCTATTCAATAACAGGAGAATATTAGAGATCAGCATAGAAACAGTTTTCACAGATAGTGGTGAGGGTCTACTTTGGAGGTAGCTTCTCTTTTTTCTCTATGAGGACATAAATTTGAAACTTCAATAAAGCTGCACAGTTTTGATACCCAATCTTGAAAACATTGTTTTGTTTATGAAACAGCAATTAATTCATAGAGAAAAGAGGAAGTTTCATTTTAATTGGGGAAAAAAAAATCATGAAAACTTTTGGCAATAGTGGTTCTTAGCAAATTGGCAGTTGATTTGAACATTTTTCAGAAAAGAAACATAGAGATACACATATATGTGTATTAACATATATGTACAAAAAGACAAAAATAAAACAGATTGGCAAGCAAGAAAGAAAGGCATTAAATTTCAAACATTATCACAGATGAACAACCAGAAAGCACACACTGAGGCAGACAAAGAGAGGAGGGACAGTTTATAGGCAAAGTGTCACCACCTTCGTTTAACTAATAATAAAGACTTTATTATTAGTTACTTCAATACATTTCTCTTGTTAGTATTATAAAACACAGGACAGGGCGTGCAATCTGGATGTACGTCAGAGAAAGAGAGGTAAAATCAGTCATGGTTTCATTTTGGATTTTAGTTTCACTATTAGAAGTTGGGTTAATGCATGCTTAAGTAAGTTGCATTTAGGGAGAGTAATATACAATAACAATACAGCAAGCCAGGGGTGAGGTAGGGGAAGGGTCTTTAGAGGGGGTCAAAGGTCAGTGAAAGATCACTGCCACCAAAGGGCTGTAGGATATTCTCTCAGGCAAATAACCCATTCATCAGCTCTAAACAACGGGAGAAGTGCACCATGGGTGATATATAACCAGCATTATGTGGCATTTAGGCCCACCACATTCACTAATTAATCAAAAGGGGGAGTAGAGTCATAATGAATGAGCTACTTTTTATTAAATATTTATATGCTTTTTGTTATGCACATAACCAACAGCCTTCGTTTGACAGATAAACACCGTGTTGGGAAGGAGTTCCACAAGAGGGCACGGGGGTTTATATGTGCCCCTGGTGAATTTAAGGAGATGTGAGAGGCACATTTGTCTTCAGATATCAGGTTTTGGTTCCTCCTCTGCAGGCCGGTTAAGAGGACCTCATTCATTTAGTGAAACTGGATCTAAGAGTTAAGAGTTATTGAGGAAATATGGCACCTGTCACACTGTAGTGACTGTGTATTATCAACACTGACATCTTAAATGCGAATTTCCTGACTGTCCAACCATGCTCCAGGGAATGCAGTAATGCCCAACATGATACAGTGAGTGGCTTTGTGTGATCTTCTCTTTCACAGCTAATGCTCATGTTGCATGGCTGTGATAATATTCCAATACCAGAACTAAACTCAGCGCCTTTTTAAATAAACATCATCCAACGCTTTATTTACTCAACTCTGCCCTTGTTGTCTTGGCCTTGTTTGGAGCCTTTCACTCCATTCTTGGCTAACAGCTTTCGGCAACTGTTAGCTTTGCGCTATATCAACAAAGCACTTTGATAGGAGGGCAACTGCTGCAGTTAAGGGTCTCCAGTAAAGTCAGTGCAGAGGACCTTGATGTTTTGGTAAATACTTTAATCCTGTGTAAGCTCTTGCACAGGCGTTGCACATCTTGCTGCATTTCTGAAGCAGAAAAACACTGTTGTTTCTAATAGGTTTGCTTAACCAGATTGCGTTTGTTTTCTGCACTCGTCAAGATGGAACAGGATTTTATTCTAAGCCTCTGCTTCCTTGGCAAATAATTCCCCACTCCACTAGACCTACAGTCAGTTACACTGTTTTCTTTCTTTTTAAGCAAAAGGGAGTCAGGACTACAGAAGTGTGTCTTTATGCCTGCTGACTAGCCTTTGCATCAATGAGAAAAACTGATCTATAAAAATGAGAGCATTAAACAAACAGAATTTCAAAGCCATTCCTGTTTTCAACCCACCATGTAAGCAAGACACTATCTGCTGCATGCCTGTGTGGCTTTTGAAGAGGAATTAGTAAAGTAAAGTAAATAAAGTTACTGCTAAACACCTGATTGGCCGACTAACTCAGCAGCTTGGAGACTAAAGAAACAGAAATCTCAGTGCAGCACTTTCTCTTCACTTCCCCCTGCTCCCTCCCTCTTTTCCATCTCCTGTCTCTTCTGGCCTGATCCCCGTGTCCATCCGGCGTTTGCTGAGGCTACCGAATGAGATGAATCCCGACGGTGTGTCAGGGATTTGACAACACTACACCATAAAAGTGGAAAGCCGGTACACCAGCACCCACCATGGATGAACTGAGTCAATGGGATTTCAACACTGCAAATTGTGGGTGAGTCAGTGGTTTGCGGCCCTGAAATCCTATTGTATCTGTGCGTATTGTGCCCAGAGACCTGCTGTAGCAGATTTATTCATCTCTACCCACTACAGGTAGGGAGCTGATTACCAGAGAACCAGCAACATACACATTCTCAGTGCGGACACACTTAAAAGGACATGCCAGGGATTATATTGGTGCACTGTGCAATGGCTGAGCTTTCTAGAAGCATGTACCTTCAAAAGCAGAGCACTTTACCCTGCCATTAAATTATCTTATCTCGCCTGCACACACTCCTGCCAAAAGAGGCCTAATTTCTTACTGATGGACATTCATTTCCATTCTAAAAGTTGAACGATGTTCCATATACAACTACGGCGAACAGCCTTTCCTCTAAGGATGCAAGAACCACCTGTGGCCGGAGCAATTCCTAGTTTCCATGGAGCTACCTGAAGCCACAGTGCATGGCAGATAACTCTTAATCCATCATCATGTGGGTAGGTGCAGCCTGTTAATTTGGCATCTTACCAAATCTATGGCGACTTGTCCCTGCCAGCTGGTCGATTTGCATTACAAGAATTAGGCTGCACCTCTGCACTCGGTGGATATGTGTCAGCCGAGTAACCTTTAAACTGATCTGAGGCCTGTGTTCAATGACAGCTGGCCCAGTGGTGCCTGACTGAGGCCATAGCTGATGCCATAAGAAAACTCCCTCTCATACTTCATTCTGTACCTTGCCCATGGCTCGTTACATACAGTATATATATCAGTATATATATATATAGTATAGTATATAAACAGAAAACCTTACATTAATTTGAGCCTCTGACATTCTCCTTTACCCATCAAGGCCTATGAGATAAGGAGACATCTACAAATATCTTAGATCAGTTTGATCTGTGTTCCATTCCTTTAAAGGTTGATAGTCTAATGGCACATATAAGACCATTTCCAGCCCTTTTTATTAAGTATACAAAATCATTTTACAAATATTTCACTGCCACACACTGCCTGCAGTACAACAGTTACCCTGTTTGCAAAAATTTGTGGGAGGTGTGTCTTCTCTAGAAAAATGACACTGAAACAACCTACCTGTATGTTTATCAGTGGCAAAGAAGGAAGTAGTTTGACATTTGGTGTGCAAGTAAGGGTGTGGAAGATGATCTGATGGATGGGTGTAAAAAACATATACCCATCCACCACCGTCTATCGACCCTCATTTAGTAAATTTTTACCCATGCCCATACCTGCATATTCAATATGAATATACATTTTTTACCCATTATAAATTATTAAAGTCTGGAAATATTATTCACAAAGTCCATAACAGCATCACGAAAGGTAATCTATGACTACAACATTGACTAAAATTAAAACTTCCACCTACTAAAACTAAGATCAAATAAATGACAATGGACTTTTAGCTCTGATTTGGTCTCTACCAACTTCTACAAAAAACATGACTCTTTATCTTCTCATGCTCAGCCAGGTTCACCAGCTACTCTAGAAATGTTGGTGCTGTAGGCAGCATGCAATGTGTTTATCAGTTTTTCTGCAGCTGCCTCTAGAAAAGATACTGGTCAGAACTGTAAGACTGAACTGAAATAGTAAATTTACCGTCAATAGAACGAAAGCAGTGACTTGAAAGACGCTAAAACACTCTGAGTGGATCTTTAGAGTGAGGTGATACTTCGACGTGGGCATTTCACTTTGCACATTCCTTTCATATTAAACACAGGACTTTCATCTGTTGTTACAGAAATATGTAGCATAGCATCTCTGAGTGGTTAAACATAACCAAACATTAAACACAGAAGTGGCAGATTAGATGTTCTCATTGGTCATTATGGTAAGTCTTGACCAAAAGTATTTTAGAACTTCTTGTTTCTATTTATTACAAATACTTTTCATACTATACTACCCAGTTGAAATATACTTCTCTCATGGAAGATGTATAACAGGAGGAAAAATACAGATGCAACTAAAAATAATCATAAATGATATGAGCTACACCTGTATCAAAATGGGTACTGAGACTGCATGTTTGCATTTTTAGATTTGTTTAGTCCTCGTAAAAATTAGATTTTTCATATGTGTTTCAGTCTAATTTGAAATGATTATCCAAGTCTAACTAATATTTATGTCTTATAGGATTTATAGCATCTTGTAGGTACTGTATGTGCAAATCAAACATTCAGATTTGCACTTGTGTATTTATGAAAATCATTTGCATCAATTACTACAATATAATTACATATTAATCGCAAAATTGCTCAGATTACACGCTAATGACAAGCTGCTGACACTGTTAATTACTGTGAAATTAAAACACAAATTGGCTTGGTATTTTCTGTTCTCTAAACTAAGCATCTGTTATGTTTGATCAGACAATTTCTGGTAGTAGTTTGTACTAACTAGTGCATTTCTGCTTATATACTTTTTACAGTGTGTTTAACAAATAGTGAAGTTAATATGTGCAGGGTCTTTCTTATTCAGATGATTGTCAAGAATCCCACTGCACACGTCTTATTTGCTCTCTTGTGGAACTCACATGGGATAAAGGGAAAAGGTAAGGATTAACAGTTTTATTAAACACACAGACAACACAACCACGAGACGACCACGTATAGCAGACAAGACAGGCTGTTTGGCAGACACAGACGGAGCACAGACAGAGACAGCAGGCACAAGCACAAACACAAGACGTCTCCGAGGGAGGAGCTGCTGCAGGGAACAGCAGTGGTACAGGCCCACCGCTGTAGCCCCAAACACACACACTGACATGTAGTAAAAGCCAGCTGGGGGTTAGCCTGAGACTTATGGGTGGAGAAGAAGCAGCACACAAAATGGATGCCAATCATAGACATGCAGAAGCAGGAGGAGTGGGGGGAGAGGATTATTAGTTAGTCTATAGAGCTGTGGTACAGTCCAGTACAGTGTGCATGCCTTCTACTTGGAGCAACAGATAGAATAGAAAAACAGATATACTTTGTGGCAATAAAAGTCTTTTTATGCCATCTGCATTCAAACAGACATGTATATGCAGAAAGACTAAAAGAAAGAAGGTGGGTGAGTTGGGATGGAGGGGTCCGGGGGAGGGGGGGGGGGGGGTGTACGCTCAGGAGGGGAGAAAGGGAGTCATTCTTTCACACACAACTTTCTTGAGACAGAATGGGGTTGCCTGCACAAGGCCAAAAAAAGGATGATGGCAAGAAAAGATTTTGTTGCCGTTCATTTCCCTATGTTGTATAGAAAATGGGGGGGATGTTTCTTTAGAAGCCATATGGCATAAAAAAAACACAAACTTGATGAAGAGGAGAACTCTGAATTTTCCAACCACCAAAAGTTCATGCGGCACAAGATGAGGCAAAAACGGGAGGAGCGGCTCTATCCTTGCTTGGAAGATGGACGACGGATGATGAGGACACCAAAGAAATAATTTAAATAAATAAATAAAACAACCACCACGACAAAACAAGAAAAGAAAATCACCCCACTCAGCCCACCCCAGCCCCAAAGTAAAGCGAAAACAAAAAGCTAAAATCTTAAGCAACCCAGCAGCTGGGTCCAAATACATACAGAAGAGAGATGTTCATATGTGCATCACACAGGAGAAAAAAAAGTAAATGCAACAGAAAAGAAACAAACATCATGTCATGCAACTGTTCATACAACTGGAAGCAGGGCAAGGAATGAGAATATGAATTTCTGTGTCAACATGGTGAAATGTACAGTATGTATGAGTGTGTATGACTACATATGTTGCCACTATATAAGGGGAGGGTACCATGTTCTCTTAAAGTAAAAACGTCTTACATTACCCTTTGTTGCACCTCCACTTTTGAGGATACTTGGGTTTGACGTTTTAACGGTCAAAGGAAAGAAAAACGAAACACACGAGGTGTAAGAGCTTGCCCATTCAATTTCAATAATCTCTGATTTAAGAAAGCAACTCATGCTCACAGATAAAGCACCTAAATACTGCACGAAGGCAAAGAGAAAATAGCTTTTTCTTCACATCAAAAAGATGTAAGTATAAGAACCTAAATGTGGTCATAATTTCAAGGAAACAAATGCTATTACAGTGTGAAGGCTTCAAAGTAAATGAATTCTTTTCACAGATTGGAGGAAAATAGTACAATTTCTGGCAGAATATCTGAAATCTGAAAGTACACAGGAAGACCTAATTTCTGAGAGCAATAAATAAATGCTCAATTATCTGTTCTCTTCTCTGGGCACAGATAACAAAGAAAGGGCAATACACTGTTTCAACTTAGGCTTATTATTAGCTGTGAAAAGTGGACATATGCTTGGTGCTAAGCTGAGCCATATTTAGCCAGATTAACGCAGCATAATTTAGTCTGCTGCGATGGCGTTTTGAAGGACAGTGAGGCAATCAAATAGCCTGAGCTGTTAATGATTTCCAGAGTGCCTAAGGGGAGATGTGTTTCACATGCCGAGCCAGTTTCAACAGAGCTCACACTCCTGGTTTACTCCATATTAGAGTATGTGCCAACTGCTCCTGGGCAGATGTGATTGACAGCTGCTTGTTCAAAAACAGTCGTCCAAACCCAAGTTGCCTCAAAATAACCACTCCTTTTAAATCTGCTGATTTATTTCCTGCTCTATTTTTTATTTTCAAACTCCACTGGGTGAATGTCGTATCACTTTGATCTAATCACAAAGTGATATGTGTTTGTATTGTGTGTGTGTGTGTGTGTGTGTGTGTAAAGGGAGGAGGGAAGAGAGACGATGCGCACAGAAATTCGAGGATATCTGTTCTCTATTAGAATGTTTCAGGTAAGGCAAGCCTCCGACGAAGGAAACAGAGGTACAAACAAGAGAAGAAGAAGGAGAAGGGAGGAAGAGGCTCTCTTGCAGTTAGTCTGCTACATATCACAGTATCTATGCTGAAAGCATCTTTGTTCTCGAAAGAATCTCAAAATGTATCCTCTGTCAAGAGAGACGCACACACACGCACAGCAAGAGGAAATCAACCGTGTACAGGACAGATACATTTTGAAGCATCAGTGCGGGCGACATGGGGCTTGATACTAATTTCGTACTTTGTTGAGTAAAGTTTTGCTCTCGACTGAATGCTGAGAGAACAAAATTAGTATCAATGCTTCATCATGTCTGCAACCAGTGGCCCCATAGCTAAGTGTAACTTGTTTTAGAGATGGAAGGTGTGTGGTTTTACTACTGTGGCTGACTCTACAATGTGTGCATTTACTTTCAGTTAAAACTGTGACTTCCTGCAGAGAGCATGCTAACGATATAGAAACTTACAGTAAGTATTACTACTTTCATCCATCTCCAAATAGTTCTTTAAACTTCCACTCCCACTAGTGTATATTTATCACAGTGGTTACTTTTCTGAGGGCTTTTTGAAGTTACACTTGAAGCTCCCATGGGACATGATGCTAAGAGGAGAGGCTCCTTGATAGCAAATCAAAGAAAGATAAGGAGAAATAGACCAGGTTCAGAGCAAGCACAACTTGACACACCCATCCCACCTGCATGTCCGGAGTCACACTCCTCCAGGTCCTCGTCATCACTGGAACACTCAGCCGATGAAACAATGTCATCTGTCGTCTGCGGGGAAAGAGACACACACACGCAGAGGAAAATGTGGTTAGGCCTGGGGCAGTATAGTAAGTCCTCAACTTGCACACAGCCATTCCATTCAAGGATATCTCTGCACACACAGAGCTCTCTGCCTGTCCTTCGGCTTCCATATATCACTTGGAGTCAATCATATTTCACAGTGTTTATCATTCTTCACTTTATGTGCTTTCCACCTCCGCAGATAATTGTTTTCCTTCACCCTCCGTACTCTGCCTCCGATTATTTATCGCCCCTCTCCTCCTGAGCCGTCCACAATCAATGGCCCCACCAAGCCCTCACAGATCAACACCGTCCTGGCTTCTGATTTGTGCTAAAGGATGCGGAGGGAGGGAGGGATGGGGTGGCAGACTTGCTAGCTACACCCGGACCAGCAATGGATTATCTGCACCGTCCAGTTCCCACAATTCTGATTTATCCCCTAACACCCCCCTTCCTTTTTTCAGGTCGACCCATGGAGGACAGAAGGGGGAGGTTGTATTTCAGTGCTGGGCAGCCGGCGTTTATTAGAATGAATCAGCGGGGCAATAAAATAAGCCCTGTCACCAAGCAGGGTTATGAAATCAGAGTGCTGATTGAGTTTTCCAGTCCTGGCTGAGGGTGTGGGGCTCTAAATATCATTGAGTTTGACAGACTAATGAAACGCGCCCCCATGCTTGTGCTGCTGCTTTCAACAGGGCCTAGAGAAAGCTGTCCACCTTTACCATATGCACACACATACTGATGTTCAACCTACGTGTCTACCAAACCTCACAGTGATAAAGTTGATTTTTCAGAGCAGGCAGTAGCCTCTGAAAGCATTCAGACTCCTACACTCTACTGTCATTAAAAATGTGTTGTAGATTTAATCGTAAATAAATAAATTTAGATTTAGAGTTAGAAAATCCAAAACTGAAATCTTTCATTTAAAAAACAAACAAACATTCATACTCTTTATTCCACACTTTATGGACTCCCCTTGGGCAGCAATTGCAGTTTCTCTTTTCTACCTTCTCAAAAAACTCCCAGAATCCTTTAAATACAATTTGGCTTGCATCAAAGCAGTCTACCACAAAGGCCTGAGAGTGTTGACTGAGATGGTTCTTGTTGCCTGTTCTTCAAAATCTTCAGTAGACTTCTGAAGCTCTGTCCCAGTAACCACTGTTTCTGACCAAGGTCCTACTTGCTTGGTTATTCAGTTTATCCAGCAAACTTGATTAAGAGTCTTGGTGGTTCCAAACTTCTGCTATATCACGATTATTGAGGACACTGTGCTCCTGGGAACACTCAAAGCTTTAAAATGGTTTTATACTCTTGCTCTGATACATTCTTCACCACAAAATTTTATTGTGGAGGTCTACATAGAGTTACATTGACTTCATAATTTGGCTTTTGTCTTGACATGCAGTGTGAATTTTGGGGCCTTATATACATATGTGTGTGCTTTTTCTCAACTGTGTCCAATCGTTTAAATTCTCCATAGGTGGACTTAAGATCTATCCTATCCTTGAGACTTATCTCAAGGATAGGACTGCCACAGCAAAGACCACGTTTTCCCTTTGTCTTTACAAAGGGAAAACATGGTCTTTCACGTTATTTAGCATGATGGGCTGCAGTACTGCATTTGATAATGTGTTAATGCATGTTGGTGCTAGTGGGCATAATGCACCACATTATGTACTGTACTTCAGCATGAGGAGGCAAAATATGAAACAAGAGGGGAGGCTCTAAACTAAATTACTGTAAAATATGGCCCCTTGGTAAACATGACATTATTTATTGAAGCCACATTATGGGCGTAAAAGTCTTGGTTATTGCTGAAAGAGGGTTATTGCTTGTTATTATGATAGCAGCAGATGTGGGAGGCAGGGACACGGAGAGAGAGATGAAAAACCCGAGCCACTTCAAAGTCTGTTCCAGCAATTTCAGGCCAAGATCATCACACCATAACATAGCATCAACTGAAAACACTGCCTGTCTCTTGTCCATTCATGCTGCATTTCTCTGCAGCTGATGCTGACAGCAACACACAGCAAATATTTTCACTGCCTTGGATCTAGCAGCTTCACATCGCCTTATACAGTTCTAAATACATATATTAGCTCAACACATTATCTTTTGTTATCATTTTAGCAAACTTTTCAAATTTTTCACTTAAATAAATATTTTGGTACAACAGAGCTATACCTGCTAACAAAGCACATAAATCCACAGCCTTGGTATTTTTGTATAGGGCCTCAGAATGGAATTTTGAACATTCACGTCATAAAATAATTTGTTGGCAATTTCAGGTCAGTGTCAAGTCTGAATAAGTGCCCAAGAAAATTTTCTGTAGTAGCTGCGATGGTAATCTGTCTTGTAATGTGTCTGGAACACTGTCAGAATGGCTTAAATCTGAATTTAAAGCCATCATATTCAATGCATTTACGTGCATTTGAGTAACAGAGTTACCGTCAACTTTCTCCAGTAAATGTCATGTAAACAAGAAACCTGATTTTTGCTATTGAGGTGCAGGATTAAAGAAACCTGGATTCTCTAGCAGGTAGCTTGGCTTATAAATCAATTTTATTATATCCAAAAACTAACACATAATAACCTCCAGAAGTATTAATAAATGTTTTTCTACTGCTCAGACATAGTTGTCCTGTCTTTACCATCAATACAGTTAAAATCAGCAACCTAACCCAGAAATCTGATTAGTGATTTGCTGCATGTACTGTATACATACTACAGTATATCTACATTAGCTACTGTACATAACCTGGTCACTTTAAGTGCATCTACATGCACTTATTGTACTGACTGCTGCAACACAATGTTTTAGTAAGTATGAGGGGGCAGATTAAAAGCAGTCTTATGCTGACTTCTTAAAGGGCAACTTCACAGACTTTCAACTTGCTTCCTATGATTTTTGGTTTAGGGAGTACATCAGTTCATTCATTTCTTATGCATAAAAAAAATAAAATCAGTTGAACAGACCAAAAAATATTCTAATGAGACACATTTAACTTGTGAAAGAGCTTTTTCTGATGACAGATGATTAATTTATTTAATTTATAAATATTTCCTTCACAGTGGAGCAATTCACCATGTGAGCATAAAGATTTAAAGTGGAGTTGCAATCTAGCTTTAACTGGGTACTGTCAGTTTGTAAGCTAAACATAGGAAGCCAAATTTTATATTCTATCTAATAAATGATGACAATGTTTATTAGAACAGTGGTTTCCAACCTGCTGTAGTTTCCTTGCTGACAGGTTTTCTGTCTGGGAATCACAGTAGGGATTAATATTAGGAAAGTGGGGATAACCATCCCTCATACGGGTAATGTGCATCAATTAAACCAAAGAGATAAACTAGCAATGAGTTTTAAAACTGGTCATTTTCTATCATTATTTTCCAACATTTTTCCAACAGCAGTGCTGCCATAAAAGAAAGCATGTTTCAATGGAGGCTCCAACAAACATAATAAAGAAGCAACATTTCAATTACAAAAAGTCCTTGAAAACGAAGATAAAACCAGCAGATTCGATGTTGAAAGAGTTTTAGTGATACTCCTACTAGGGCTGACACTGTTGTGACTCAGTTAAAGAAGGTGTGTCAGGCTAAGTACAGAGGCCAAAGCCCTGCTCAGCACTGCAGAACTCCTGCAGCTAAAAAATCATTAACTACTTTATCTTCGAGCCTCTCCACATTAAAGAAGAGGACTGACTGCCTCCACTCGTGTGTTGTAAAGGTTGCATTTAAATGGTAGTAAGACATACTCCAGTCAGTGTATTCATGTTCCATTTGGTGGAAAATCATCATCTACAAACTCAGAGTAAGAGACTTTCATCTAAGCAACTTTGATTCCACTTGAAGAAAATTTTGAGGGCTTTTGTGTGATGTGTGATGTCTGACATTTGTAGATACACTACATGTGTGCCTCATTCATTTTCATTAATTTCCCGTCACAATGGTTCAGACTGAAGTGCTTGCCATCAACTACTTAGGGTGCCACTTTTCCGCATTTGGCCAAATGCAGAACCAATGAAGTGACACGCAGAGCTCAGAGTCTTCTCTCAGTCGACCAGACGTAAATAATAACATGTGGTACGAGGCTAGATGCTGTAAACGCAAAGGGAGCTCACGGAGCAGAAAAGGCATAGGCTGTGTGAAGTGATGGGAGCCTACAGTGGGGTATAGCATAATGATGCGGTTGGCCAGCAGGACTACAAAAACTGATTTCACAGCTGGGGAAATCCAATTCTCTGTCTAAATCTCCACAACACAGAGTGGGATATATTTTGGCAGCAAAGTGATTTCTCTTTTGATGTAATTATTCTCAACAAACATTCTCATCGTCATTTTTAAGAGTCTGGGTGGTGAGATTTAAAGGGCGTTTTGTTGTGCGTGTGGGAAGCTTTAATATGCATGCGTATGCCTTCTGCTTCCTGTGTGTGAAGAAAGCGTGACATACACGATGATTTCAGTAAATAAAAACTCACAGGCATCATGCCTGATTATCCTGATTACTCTGCCTTCAAGTGATGCTCAAATTCCTAACTCCGCAACCAAAAGGCACAGCCAAATCAATAGCCAGACTTCATTAAAACAACATTTACCTCTGACCACTTCAGCACATCAATTAAAAGGATCACAGTGGCGATCGATAAAGATAGACAGCCTCCTTGGGAGACAAGTCTCAAAACACACAGCTCTTAGTTTCACAACTGACGGTGCTGGCACAAACTAAATCGAGAATTTGAAAAGATGCTGGGCCATCTCGGTCTCGAAAAAGCTTCTCTAGTGTTTAATCAGGAATTCTGAGTTGACTACTGTGAATCAGCCAGCAGCAATGCAGAAACCATTAACAGGCAAAGCTGCAATTACCTCAGCAAGTGAATGGAGTGCATGCTACATCACCAGTCAGGCCTGACCTCAGAGTGAACAAAGAGGTTCCAAGATTGATTAACAATAAACTTGAAGCTTGGGAAATAAGACTCCTTTTATTAAAACTTTAACCACAGGAAAAAAGAGATGCCTGTCCAAAAGAGAAATATTATTATTATACCAAGTAATTTTACAAAAAATTCCCAAACTGGTGCAGTAGTATGAATATTTAGCCAATAAGTGTGTAAATGCTCTGTTTTGTTCAGGGTCCATACTGTATGTACACTAAAGCAGTTTTTGGTCGCTGTAGAGATCCCTTCCAAATGTTGTTCTAAGGTAAAATAGTTACACCTCCACAACATTTAAAAAGAAACACTGTATGAGAAAGCACAAAGAGAAAACCTCTCACTAAAGACTGGAAGCTATCCACTTTATTGACTTTAAGAAACCAAAAAAAATAATTATTATTTTTATAATGCACAGTACCTCTTTTCACTATCTCTCGCTCCTTTCTAGCTACATTAGTAGCAGCAGCGGTAGCACTGCAAGCTGCCACAGTCTGCTACATCAAGCAGATACATTCAACCAGCGTCCGACAGACTTCTTCTATTGCCCAATAAAATCCACTATTCAATATTAGTTGAACTAACTTTTCAAACTTTTAAGGTTTACAAGCACGGCAGAGTCCACCTGGTTCAAACAGGAGGTCTGAAAACAGAAAAAAGACAATCAGTTTGCTCACTATTTTAAATTATATTCAACACTTTTTTTCGGAGAATTTTGATCTAATGATGTGCAAGAGTACCTTCACACCCTCTCTTTACACCTGTGCCTATAAATAAATGTGACTGTATTCAGGAGATCTGTGAGCCAAACCATCCCTGCTTGCTGCAGCATATGTTCTGACTCAGAAAGCAGAAAATATTGTATACCATCAACTCGTCTGCCACATAAACGCATGCCTGCAAACATGATAAATAGCCATTTAATCAGCATGGTTATATTTATCTTTTACAAAACCACAGTCTTCTAGAAACAGCAATTTCTTACATATGAACTATACAATGATTTAATTGTGTGATTACAGCCACATCATTTTGGGGTCATGCTATTAAATAGTGAAATTGAAAATAATCTCTTAAAATACATAGATGTAACGGGAGCAACAACGGCTTCTGCAGCTGTGGCTGCAGTGTAATATTTGGCTGAGCATGACACTGATTTGATTGGTCACATGAAAGCACTGGCTTGCACTTGGTGGGGGGAAAGAAAAACATAATGTACTCGACCACTGTCTATAGTGTTCTCCTGGGTCACTGTAAAGGCTAAAACACAGCCACAGCCCCCAGGTTACAAACATAACATGAAATGTGAGCAGTGCTGTGTTTCAGAGAGGCAAAGGGAGCTCACATGCTTAAGTACAGTACACTGAGTCATATCATCAGGGAGGGTGAGGGAGTTTGCTCCTCAACACACCATGGCCTTATCACAACAAACGACCTTCACGTGTTTTTGTGCCTGTGGGGTGAAGGAAACACTGAGAATGAAGCCTTTTGAGAATAAGTGAAGAGACACAATGCTATACTGTAGATCCACATTACAAACCCGCTATCAAACACAATATGGTTTATTTACAATGCCAGAGTGCCCAGTGGCTAAAGCGGATTTTTTTGTAGTGATGGAAATAAACCCCAAACAAATAAATTTTCCTCAAGCGCCTCATCCTGGCAGTCAGTTGCTATGGATATCCAATGTGATTGCATGTTCAAAGATGAAAGTGACGATGTGGAGGCTAGGGCAAATCAGAGGCGTGCAATTCAAAGCAACTTCTTCTTCCCTGAGGTGATCCTTTAGTCACCTTGAACATATATATAGTTTCCACAAGTTAGATGGGGATACATACTGAAGAACATTTTTCAGTTTGACAAATGGCCAAGAAAGTGACAGAAATCAGAGGTCAGACTCACTCCCAGTCACGTCTTCTCTTGTTTGCCATCTCACCAGTTCCCATTCCACTACTCCACCGGTCCTTGCACCAAAATAAGATAATCAACTGCACAGCGGAAGCTTTGCCTTTCTATCGACGGCTGTCTGATGCCTGTGTTATCATGTCCAATCTAGACTTTGACAGGCTGACAAGGGAGAGGCTTGTATTACAAGGGGAATCAATGGCACTAGGCCATATCCCTATCAATAGGCTGCCACAACTCCTTTTGCTCATGCTCCCCGCTCTGTGACAGATAAGATGCTTTATCAGAAAAAAACATAAGGGAGGATTGAAGGGATGAGGGATGGAGATGGCAGCACAAAATCATGTTTAAAAATAACACGACACAGCGGTGATTCTAATAAAACATTTAAATATGATGTTTATTCTTCATTAATAACAATATTGTAGAAAGATGCAAGCAAACATAAAGAGTGAAAAAAATGTCAGATGTCCCACTGTTAACCTTCTCCTTTAATATAGCAGATAAATTACTATAAAATGAGCTCCAGAATCAACTTGTGGGGCCAAAGCCAAATGCTAAATCAGATCCAAGATCAAAAATTGATATTTCAAATGAGTACCCTTGGTGGGCCTTTCTTAGCGGCCTCTTGTAGTCAGCACATTTTTTTTCTATCCTGGTTTACAGGACAAATGGAAACGGGGTGGTGGAGGAGGGCAGAAGGGAAAACAGCTGGACTGGGGGGAAAAAGAAAACACATTTAATTTGTTCACCATCACCGTGCTGTGTTGGTTTCAGCAGAAGGGGTATGTGCCGAGTATTTCTCTTTTTCTAGAGGACCTGCCTTTGTACACAGAGCAGTGAGGGTTGCTGGCTCACAGCAAACTCTAATTGCCCTGAGGCCATAGGCAGCCACTTTCAAACAGGGTCATTCATCTTCCCAAGGAAATAGTCTTTTGGCCCTGATCCTTAATCACCCCCCTGCCGCAGTGTACAAGGTCATCAGGGAAGCTCTGTGAAAAATACAGTTAGACACATGCATGTATGTACACACACAGAATAGCTGAAAGATTCAGGGAGTCACATGGAGAGACGAATATATGAGGTGAGCAGACACGAGATGGAAGGAAATTTCTGCTCTCCATTTAAGTCCATGCCATCCTCAGGTGAAATTGGAGCAGCAATTACAGCCCAGAGTTACGGTTTGTGTTACCGCTTGTGGTTCTCCCTTCAAAGAGGAAGTGAGGGATTCATGAGGATGTGGCAGTGAGCTGCGCTGAAAGCCGTGACCAAAGAAGACGCCGGGAGAAGATGAGAGGACTGGGCAGGAGAGGGGGAGGGGGTCAGGACAGGACAAAAATGGAAAGTTATCCATTTTACAGAGGATCACAAGACACAGGCAGAGACTGGCCCTCTGAATAAAATTAAAGTAACACGCCCTCAGCTTGCAGACCAGTACAGGGGGAGTGTCACACTCTACCTGTCTGACTGAAACACAAGCACTTCTCCTAAGTTTGTCTCTGATGGCCTTTCATTTATGCTGTTATGTAGCTCAAGTGAGAAAACGGACATGTGATCTGTGTTATAGGCATGAATAACCATAATTTAACTAGACTTGACTTAATCTGATCACGTTAGCTCTGAGTTGGATTTATGAAAAAAAACACATTTTCAGTTTCAATCAGTTTGTTATGATCGCTTAATCCAGGCTTTTCAAAGCAACAGTAATGAGTTCAACAACTAAACACATATGAAACAGTGTTGTTTTAACGGTATCTGATTATAATCATGCATGATCCACTTTGTGAATGGCTGCTGATTAGTAAGTAGAGGAAGGCTTGTGTTTGCGCTCCTGTTTAGGACATGCTTTTGTGACAAAGTTCTTTATAAATAAACTAAGATGACCTCACTAATTTACTTTACTTTACTTTACTTTACT
The DNA here is from genome assembly GCA_032362345.1 of Sandelia bainsii. Classification (NCBI taxonomy): domain Eukaryota; kingdom Metazoa; phylum Chordata; class Actinopteri; order Anabantiformes; family Anabantidae; genus Sandelia; species Sandelia bainsii. Next base: position 5,031,272 of record JAUMHL010000017.1, read on the forward strand.
TGGCAGACGCTTTTATCCAAAGCGACTTACAAGGAGTAGACATAAGCAATTACCATTTGGGTTCTGTAAATTATGAGTTACTACAAACTAAGAGCCCTGATAGGACCCAAACTAATTGCAACAGTGCAATCACTACAGAAGATGATATATTCAATTGGGAAAACTATAGGCTTTCCATTGGAATTGTATGAAGAAGGTATTTGAAAATGGACCTTGCACTTGCTCCTAATGAACTACATTCTGACCTCCCTTTTCAATCCATTTTAATATTGCCATATTTCTCACAGTCAAAGGCTATTATAACTTCAAGGCTGAAATACCAAATCAATGTAGGCGTTATGTAATGACCGATGCTGGCAGCTTTATGTCTCCCAAATTAGCCGGAGGTCCCATTTGGGTTCAGTTCCTAATGAGCACAAACCAAATTAAGCATTTGATTTAGTCTCTTTTCAGAAGATGAAAGTTGAAACGTAATCACTAACCAACTGAGAAATTATTTAAACTATACCGTATGTCCTTCAGCAGTACTTCCACATGCTAACGCACACACTTACTATGTATGCACACAGACCCTTAAAATTAATTTGTGCTATCAAAAGCAAGTTTTGTTGTAGTTTGCACCAACTCTCTGAATACAGAGGGGGCCTTGCTAAAAGCTTAACTGAGCGATGAAGCAAAACACAGTACTGCTGTGTGATACATATTTAAAGTCTTCATTAGACACATGCTACACTCTGTGCACATAGATCCTATAATACATTATATACAATACAATACAATACAATAAAATATAGCATAGACCTCTGAATATCCTTACAAAGATGTAGTCTTCTTTACCTCTCCCATACACACTGAAGCGTGCAGAGATTCATTACACCCACTGTGGAATAATTCACCAGCTCTGTGAGCACAGCAGTAAGTTAAGCCTCAAAAAACACCTGAAGATACCATTTATTATTGCTAATAATTCACAATTGTGGTAAATTTGCAGTCATACACAGAATTAGATGAAAGAATCGATGTCAATTTGTTCAATATACAGAATATCTCTGTGAAATGTTTAGTTTTACTTAGAGCGAAGAGAAGTGGCAGGGGAAAGCAGCTAGCTGCCAGTAAAATGCAATAAATAAATGAAAAATTTTATTTAATTTAAAAAATGCAGTTTCAAACACCGATATCCTAAAATATGCACAAATAAAGGCATCTGTAACAAAAGCTCTTAAGGTGAAGAAACAACATGGAGTCAGTCCATCAGTAACAAATTCATCCAATTCTATTTATACATTTAAACATTTTTTTAATTTAACAACTTCACCCTAGAAAATTGGTTAAGTGTGTGAAATACAAAACCCAGAAAGGTACATTGATGCATGTGCTGTGTGACTGTACGGCTTGAGAAGCTTTTTAGAAAAGTCGTTTCTGTAAACATTTTAGTATTCTTAACTGACTTTAGACTTCACAGAACTAACTCCATTTCTGTGTTGAACACATAGATGGAATTAATATTTATCTTTGCATGCAACCTTAATAAGAACATTTCCCAAAAGGTTTGAATATTCATGTAAAGCATAAGAAAGTTAAGTAGCTAAAAGATGAATAAACAACTAGTGTAATCTTATGTGTCAAAGGGAATGATGCAAAACTAGTAGAGTGCAAGAAAATCAGGAATGGCACTCTACGTCTGATATAAACTAACTTCAAGAGTTAAAGAAAAAATGCTGGCAATACGACTTTAACTTTTATAATAGTTTTGTTCCCAGAACCGTTGTGCTGGAAAAAAGTTAATTAAACACCATGAGGAGTGTGGAAACTCACAGCAACCTCACAACTTTTTAAAATGGCTTGGCACTGGATTTAATACTGACTGTTCCACTTTGATAATCCATGTAAGTCTACTGGCATGTGCTTGGGGATCGATGACATCTTTACTGAAAGATGAAGGATCAGGATTTTATGTGTTAACGTCTTGAATAACATTTGGGATGTTTTTTTTTTAATCTACAATTGTTCTATTAAACTCAAAGACAGATATAATTAGAAAGCATTTAAATTATCCTAACTAAAGTGATGTGTTCAAGTTAATTGCTTTTAATCATTTGCATATTTGGAGACATTCATAAGCACTGTCAGTGTTGTTAGGCTGCTTGTCGCTTTGTTGATTTAGTTGTTAGCTTGAGTTTTTGGTCGGACATGTGCATCGTGTTATAACCAGTCAGCCATCTCTGGAGGCAACACAGCAAGCGGTGAGCCTGCACACCTCCCAGAGCATGTGCTGATGTCCTGCTGGTCAGCTCAGAAACAAACTGCATTGTGTATGTGTGCGTGTGTGTACAACTGATGTGAGCTGTTTGCTTGCCCCTTGGTGTGTGAGTGCCCCGCCGTGACAGTGGCGGCTGACAAGACAGCAGGTTTACACAGACACACACATAGACACACACACACACACACACGAGCATTCCCGGAGGATCTATATATGCTGTGTCGAGAGGCACGGGGGGACATCCATTACAAACCCCCCCATGGTTCAAAACCCCTGGAGCTAGCTGCTAGTTCTCACACACTGAGAGACAAACTGTCCTGAACACACACTCACAAACACAGAATGAAACACACGATCTACAGAAATGAAATTGCAAACATCTACAAACACATTCAAACAGAGAAGTCTAATGGAAATAACTCTATGTACATATTCTTTTTCACACCAAGTGACATGAAAAATTCATAAAGGGAATCACAATGTTGCAAACACACTCCATGCAGTGATAGAGAAGACAGACAATCCATGACAGTGCTGGAATGAGTTTGTCACATTGGTAGAGGGGGAACTATTTGGCAGCAGATGCTGAAAATCCTCTGATTGTGTGCTTCTGACTGTTCTCTGAATGGATGTGGCTGCAACAGCCCAGACTGATTTTTGACTATGTGTATGTGTGCGTGCATGGCAAGTTGGGCAAGTTACGCGAGCTTAATTTTCCTTTGGAAGTATGCAGATGTGAAGGCAGACGTGACACCAAGATTAAGAGATCCTTGTACAAACTGCATGTGTGTCTGCCTATCCCTTTAATGAGCCACACAGCAGCAGGGTCCCCATCAGTCTGCTGTCTCCTAATTGGACCTACTTAGCAACTAACAGACCTCCAGCATTCATCTCCCAGAATTCACTGGGAGCTGGGGTGCCTAGCAGGTCAGCCAGAAAAATGAGTAGAAAGAGAGATACTGGCAATGAGAGAAAAAAAAACAATGCAAGAGAAAGAAGATATAAAAAAAACATCCCAAGGAACACCTGCCTACTAGTTTGACCTTTACACAATTGCTGGCAGGTCAGGGTGCTGGTTGTGTGGGAAGGTGATCACAGAGACTAAGTGAAAAGAAAAGACGTCCGACAGCAGGTGGAGAAGAGAAGCGCATCCGCCTACACACATGTTCACACACACCTGTGCGTTCACAAACGCGTGTAGACGAGCACAATCATCAAAAATCATCAAGCAGACGATCACGTGGAGACACACAGCAGGCTGCACAGCACCTTCCTCTCTAGCTCTTGAAGAGAAAATATACCAGTAATTATCATATATCCCCAGGTGTTGTGCAGCATCCCTGATACACTTACGGTGGTGTAAAAGAGGCGAGTCAAGAAAAACAATGAGGGGAAAAAAGGAGGGGAGTGGGCATCATGGTAGCTTAGTGTGCAAAACCTTATCTAGCAAGAGAGCGAGTTTATTCTGGTTCATGACCTTTGCTGCATGTTGCCCTGTCTCTCTAAACTTTCCTGCAACTCTGCACCTCATACTATCCATTAGAACCATTTTGAAAATAACCTGACAACACAGAGATCACATTTTGCCGAAGAAGAATCTATGTCCATGGAACATAATATTATTGTCGTCATGAAATGTGTATCCAAGCGCATTAATACGCCATTATTTCCCGCTTCTCAGCAGAAAAAAAGGCCAATCAAACTACAAACAATTTACCTCTTATTTTCCCGTCTCCTGAGCACCAGACCAGTTGAAGATGATTGACGTGAGCAATTTCTTTAACACAGCAGCCATGCAAAACACTCAGTGTCTCTCCCTCAGCTGTTTTCCCCCATCCCCAGTCCTAATTGTTCCCAAATATCTCAAGCCAGCAGTGTGAGTTAATTGAGAATGAGAGAAGTTGATCTCTCATGATAGAGAGTCTTGCATAAATGAGTATTCCCAAACTGAATACCCAGATCAAACTGGCAAGCATAAAATCCTTTTTTTTTCTTTCTCTCTCTTGGTTTAACCAGAATTCAGCAGAGCTTAAGGGCTTAGGCAGCCACTTAACATGCTATACTTATTTTGGTCTCCTTAGTGCCAGTGATATCTATATTGTTTTTTATTATTGCACATTCGTAGGAGGAGCTTCCAAAGATTGTAGGTAACCGGTGTGAAAAAATACAAAACAGACCTATAACGGATTACTCTAAAACTTTTTTTTGCACATTCTTGTCAAATTTTGACTCTTACATTACCTAAAATGCAACTCAACAGCTGACAGTCACCAGGAGTTTCAAGCAGAGATGAGGACTGGCTGTAAAGCTCTGAAAAGCTCACTTCATTGTAAAGACTCAAAGATGCTTCCTGTGGTTGCCCGCACACGCACTCTTCTGCTCTGTGTGCACTGTCCGCAACAATCAACATACACAAACTTGCACGAGTGCTCTTGTCTGTGTTGTTACTCTCCTACACTATAGTGGCCGCTGTGGACCACACTACAGCAGCACACAGGAAGTCTGCTGTAGAAGAAGAAAGCAGGCAAAGCTGAACATGACAATTTGGTGCTAAAACCTTTACAGTATCTGCATGTGAATGTTGTACAGCCCGTGTGGCAGGTTTAGTTTGATCTTTTGGTGTTTTCATGTTTGTAATGAAAAGAGGCAATAAAGAAAGTTGGGTATCCCTCAGATTTTTATGTGTAAAACTGGTGGAGATTCTCAGTTGGAGATCATCTGTTATCCTCTTTTCTGACATTTCATGCTGCAAGCTACCTTTCGAATTTTAATTAATCTGTTGTGTAACTTTCAAAATAATTGTCAAGCTGTTTAACTTTCAACACAAACCATGTATGAATGCTGGAGCTCAGACATTCAGCAAATATAAATTCAAACTGTTCGTTCATTTTGAGAGAATAAACTGCTTGATAAAAGCAGCCGGCGCTCCAAAGCAGTCAAAAACACTACTTAATGTAAGCAGGTTTATAACAGGACAATATTTTATACTTTCTTGTTTATATACACAGTATATCAACTGTTGTATTACTACTTTTCTAGACCCTAATAACTTGTCTTGCCAAGTCAGTTAAGAACTAATATTTATAGTGATGAAAGAGATTTGTTCTACTTCTGCATGATAAGGGGCAGACATTTAATCTGTAAATCTCATATGCAACAGTGCAACAAGTAACATTATCTTACCATTATAAAAGCATCTCTGTCCACATGCAATATCATGGCTATATGCAGTGTGTGGGGAAGAGTTGAGGGCAGGCAGCTAGAGCTAACATGGTTAGCACTAGTCACCTCCTCTGGGGGACATGGTTAAAAAAATGTTCAGTCTGCTAAATAGATGAAACATAGAATGATGACTTGGTTTGAATCTTAAGAAAATGAACAGGTTGTGAAAGTAAGATTGTGGGTGGTGAGTGTAATCTTCAGACGGAGCTATCTCAGTGACAGTAAGCCAGGTCTCAGACCATTTTAAATACTCATGAAGAAATAAATATGATGTGGCAAAACTCATTAAAATTACTGGTACAAGGGGTTTGAAAATCATCAATTAGCGTCAGACAGCATCAGACCTCATTCAATAGAAAAACACATTACAAAATAGTCTCTGATTAACCTACCTTTCAATACTTAGTGTATAAAGACTGACACATTTGACTGATTATGGTTGAGCTGATAAAGAGGACCATTTTAATTACTTTTTTCTTTCTTTTGTCTGTAGGTGGAATTTTTAAGATTAAAACTTTGAAGCACCTGAAAACTTGACTGAAAGCATTTCACTACAACTTGAAATATTCATGACTAAATAAGAAAACAATCAAATTTTATTTTTCCTAATTATCATTAGGAAGAATTTAACGTACAAATACGTAGATAATATACTTTATCAAGACTGTATAGATTTGTTCAGATGTGGCACATGAAAAACACACCAACTGTCACATCAAACTGTTCACAGAAAAAGCTAAAGTTTTCGGGGCCTTTAAAATGAGTTGAAGGACTGAAAATGGTGCATTGCATTTTATGCATTATACTACAGTTTACTTATTTATTTACCTAGCACTTTCCAATCCCATGTTTCCCTTAAATGGACCTGAACATACAGTAACTAACACAAAAGAAAAAAAAACACAAACCTAGCTAATGTGTTTCTCTAAGATCCAGTACAGTTACAGTACAGTACAAGATACAGTACTGTTACAACTCTTCATCTTCTGTTTCAGGGATTTTCACTAAAATATACACAGATTTTTTACACTTAGAAAAAAAAATGTAATTTAACATTTGTGTTACTGATTTTTAAAATAAAAAATAAATATATATGTTCTTTTTTGAAATGTAAAACATTAATAAAATCCCAGCATATTTTTCGGAATAAAAAAAGACCAAGAAATATGAGAAAAACTACTACATGTGCAAAACCTCCCCCTAGAGCTGAAGTGATATTTTGAAAATAAAAACGTTTTTCTTGTCTACACTAGTTGCCCCAGTGGACTGCCTGACCCTTAGAGTGGCCAAGTGACACAGCGTCAGAGAGCAAGAGAGTAAAAGAAAACGAAACGTGTCTGCCGTGTCAGTATGTCCCCACGGAGCGATCATTAATTAAGCGTGAGATTGGTTCTCTCCACCTCCCACCCTGTCCCTCCCGTCTCCATCTCTGTTAATCCTGACACGTTGAGGAATTCACCACTTTTCACCTCAGAAAAAGAAACGGCTAGTGTTGGTGAAGCAGACCAAAAATGGAGGTGTGAGAAGACACCAAAACACACACATTTTAGTCTACATGTGCGCACACACAGCATTACTCCTTAGCCACACATGCTTGAGTCCAGCACCGTGTCAGATGCCTATAGCTCTCTTCCAGCACTGCAGTACATCACTAATGATAGCTCAACTCCCTCCACTCCCCTATACTACCCTGAGGGGTGGAGAAATCTGCCAAACTGTTACAGGACCTCTCCTTACCTCTCACACCACAATATTTGACAGCCAACTTGGGAACTGTAAAATTAAAGGCCTTGGCAAATAAAAGTCTGTGACACAGCGGTGTGAATCAAAGCAGACACTGCCATGGGAGCTGGTGGAGGAAGAATGAACAAGGTGCTCTCTCACAAGGAATACAAAAGTAAAGTAAAAAGTTACTAAGGACAAAAACCTACATTTTTATTATTAAGCTACCAAAGTAAACTATCTGGTATCTACTGACAAAAGAGGTATCACTTCTTCTTTTCACCTTGAAGAGTTCTACATATAAAAGCTGTTCCATAGCTCACACAACTGTATTTCCCACTCATACCACGTTTTTTTGTTTTGTTTTTTTTGTCTGACGTGACCTTGTTGATGGTGCCGGAGATGACGGTGTAATGTGTCTCAGCTCACTCATCAGTGCATATTACTGATGCCAGACAGACAGAATGGATATGGACTGTTCGAACTCCACAGACTATATGAAGTTTTGACATCAGGTCTTTGTCAGTTCTGTCTAAATCACAGGGGTTTTAGTGGCTTTCTAACTGCTCTGACTCTGGCCTCACCAGCCCTGCATTGACAGAGACACAGATGTGTCAGCACTGACGTGAAGGGGCATCATCAGTGCACGGCAGGCGATCTGTTGTTGAGTTGAAGAAGCGGATAACACTGGTCCCTGTCTATCGTCCACGAACCATCCTCTCCACCAGCCCTGTCTCACCCCTGAGGGAGAGTTATTGCTTTAATATGAACAACGAATGGTTCAATTTGTCCTCTGGTTGTCAAAGGACTGCTCAGCGTGATTACTTTCTTGGCATGGTGGTGACATTCATTGGCTTGGACTCAGGACGTATTGGAGAAAGGCCTGTTTTAGGCTGGAGCGGGTGAGTGACAGATAGAGACAGACAGCGACAGAAAGAGAGACAGAGAAAAGGAGAGAAATACAGAGAAATGTAGAAACTAGTGGCAATGGTGGATTTGCACACCTCAATGAACAGCAGCACTTCAATCCTCGATAGAATGAGAACTATGGTATCATGACCTTGACAGATCAAGCAGGGAAAAAAGCAGCGCTGCTAGAATCCACCCACGCTCAGTCACACAAAAGCCACAAAAACACATAAAATACTGGAGGAGGGACAAGAGGACTTTTGTTTTGACATTTCACTTTGTCACATTTTAAACCTGATTATCAAGAAAAAAACATATAGGCCACAGACAACTGTTTTCCACACACCAGAAAAACGGTGTCTAAGTATCTAAATCTCCTAAAAGGAGAAAATCAATTGAATGCAACACTGCACTCAGAAAGGGATTTAAGATAATTTTAAGATATTAAAGGAGCAGTCTAACATTTGGAAAACATAATTATTTGCTTTCTTGCAGAGTATTCAATAAAAAGATTCATACTGCTCTCATGTCTGCACACTAGCTGGAGGAAGCAGCCAGCAGGTGTTTAGCTGAGCTTATTCAGCACATAATGTCCTGTAACATAGCAAGTTAAATTTTTCTCACTAGTTTTAGAAGGTTTTTTTTAGTGGTAGGTGGATTTGGACTGAACCAGTCTAGCTGTTGCCTCCTGTTTCTTGTCTTTGCGCTAGGCTAAGTAACCCACCTGCTGACTTTAACTTTCTCTCTCCTCTGTCCACTCACCCCAACCGATCGAGGCAGATGACCGCCCACCTTGAGCCTGGTTCTGCTGGAGGTTTCTTCCATTAAAGGGAGTTTTTCCTCTCCAC
>JAUMHL010000017.1:5048868-5068450 GCA_032362345.1 Sandelia bainsii
ATTGCATGCTTCTACTTAAATGTCCTACTTTCATGATATAATATCACTGTAGTGTGAACTTTTTACGTTTTCCATAACTTTCACCCGAAAACCAAATATCCCTAACTTTTTGTGAGTAGTGTATATATATAAAGAACAAAAATAGACTTGTGTTTTCTTTCTTTGAATCTTAAGCTAAACCCTACAATGTGTTATGTGTGTCCACATAAAAGGTGTGTAGGATATGTTCATAGTTTTGCAAGTGTGTCAGGTGCCCGTTTAAATACTGAAAAAGGTTTTTCACGCTGTAACCATTGCTGCTGTTCTTACTTGCCACGGACAGATCCTTTCCTAGAGCCTTTAAAATGGAAGTGCTAGGTATCAAAATCCACAGTCCTTTTTCTGTGCAAAAATGTATTCAAATGTCTGTCTAAAGCTAATATGAAGCTTGAGCTCTCTGAGTTTATTAAATCAAATGGATATCTTCCAAAGTTAAAGTCATTTTAGTACAAAATGTTGAATTTCAGTTTCCCTGGACACTGCTTCCCTGTTGAATTGCAGTGCAAGTAAAGTAACAAAAATAAGGAATTATGCACTAAAAAGCTGCAACTTTGGAAGATATCCACCAAATTTGACTAATTTGGGATGTTAAAGCCTTATATTATCTTTTTTTATTTTTGCACAGATGGAGGACTGTAGATTTTGTCCCCCATCACTTACATAAGCAGCATCTCTTGTATGGATCCCTTAAAGGCCAGTATAGACAGGAGGAATAGTTACAGCAAGTAAAATGTGTTTTGGTCTTCAAGTAGGCACCTGCTCATTGTTTATAAGATAGATTTAAACAATTGTAAATCTATTCTTTAAAGCACAGTACTGAGTGTAGGTCACCTGCATTTTGGAAGTACACAATCACTATACTTATGTGTGTAAAATGCAGGACAATTCTTAACTCTATACTCTATTTAAAGGGTATAAATATGCTTTGCATCAGATTTACGGCCATATAGTTCAGTTATAAGCGAGCCATTATGCTGCCACCATAGACAACTGGATTGATTAAATAGGAGTGTATCTGTTCCTACAGACGCGCATAAGACAGACAACTGAAAAACAGCTAGAATGCTTTCTGTTCGAACATGTCATTTAGAAGGATGGCCAAAACAACAGAAATAAGGCCCATGTTGTTAGAAAGTGGAATTATCATATAAAAAGTAATTTGTGAAGAAACAATAAATAAGAAAATACACAGTACATCTGTGCAAGATTACTGTTAAAAATTAGAAACAGAAAAATATTGTAAAAATCTCCTGCTGCTATTTAAAGTAGACCCTAACACCTCTATAATTTGGTGGGCCAACAAACATCACTGTTGAGATGTCCAATTTACACACGACAGGCTATTTGCAAGCAGCTTTGACTTACAAGCAATTTACCAACAACTATGTCCTCACCTATTCTCTCCCAGGTAGAGAGGGCATGCCCAGATCCGGTAACTGTTTATTGAACAACCTGAGGGCCTTGAGTTGGCTGTTGCCTTCAAGTTACACATTACGAGTGCGATAAAGCAGTCGATGAATCTGCACCCTAACATGTAATTACTCATGAGATGACAACGCCTTTACAAGGGAGGGAAGGCGAAAGAAAAAAAATCAATCATTGTTGAATTACTATCACTGAGTCTCCTGCAAATTACCTGTGCAGAAGAGAAAAAAGAAATTATCATGCATTCGATCCCCCGACCTCAACTTCATTCCAAGACAGTGGCAGGCAGACAGAAAAGGGAACAAACCTCAAAGGGATCACTTGGAAGGAATCCAAAGTCAAAAAGTTCTCTTAGCTCTGCACTGCTAAAACTGAACTGCAAGACTAACAGCTGTTAGTGATTTCTGAATGGATGCTGGCTTTGGATCATAGATACTGACAGACTTATTGATAGAAGATTGAGAAAACAACTATTCAGCGCTGATGCTGAAGGTACATTAGGATAATTATGAAGGCAGTAGGGCTTAAATTGCCAACTGAAATTACTGGCCATTAAAGCTGGAGAATAGCTGAACTCTTGTGTAATACAGGGCTGAGAGCTGAAGGAACATGACAAGAACTACCTCTGTGCAACAATGCAGTCACATTTCTCCGATTAGTGAGCGTTCTCATGCGTCTCAGTGTGAATGTTTACACGATGGGGAACGTCCCTCATCTGCATGTGTATTGGAGTTTCTCAGCATTTTCCAGCACTCTGTGGCTGAAATGCAGTTATGAAACCCATCTAACTTCATCTGGTCAAAGGAAAGCGAAAGACAGCCGACGGCAAAAGAAAGCCAGAGACAGAAGAGATTAGCATCACCTGCGCTGGCATCGAACCAAACCAAAACAGCGTGCCAGGTCACGCCAGGAGAAGATGTTGCCCTGTCCTCGGTGAAGGCATGCAACTAGGAGCATGCTGTAGGGCTGCTGAGACATAGGGCTGAAAAGTGAAAGGGATCAACTCCTATTTGTTTGCTCTTTACCTTGGGGAGCATCAGCATTTTTGCACTGTTTTCCTTTTTTCTAGTCTTTGGATTCTTGGACTCATTTCTGTTCATGTTAGCTCCACATCCGGTAAGGTAATACTATTTAATCTTCAACATTGTCTGTTTCTTCTACATGTTTCTGTCCAATTATGTCTTTCTGCTATGGTGCAATATTACCTCAGAGATCAATGAAGTTTCATATTATCTTTTGTCATCCCAACTTCTCCTTGCCTCATCTGCCACTTTGTGCCTGTGATGCATCTCTTTGCGTCTGCTCTGTTTGACTAAGTGAAATAGAAGAGTGGGTAACAGGGAACAAGGAAACAAAAGTGGCCCCTCCTAAGCTGGCTAACATTGAGGCACAGATATCAAAGACCAAGAGAGCCAACTCAATTTAATGGACTGTTAAGTAGGAGCAGAAGAGGATTTTTTTCCCTTCCTCCCTTCTCTCACCCTCTCACCTAGCTAGCTGAAAGGCACATCTCTGTTCCAAATGAAGGGAGTGCCTGAGCCGCCAAATGAAGCGGGTTCTGTTTGATGACCCTATTTGTATTCTGTGGCTGTGCTGCTTCTGCTGACCTGGGAATGAGAGATACAGGCAGGCAGCAGCTTTATCTGGCCAACAGGCCACCCTTGGTTTCTGCCTCTATCCTATCCTTGTCCACCAACCAAATGCCTTGTGGTGCCTTTCCCTGAAATCAACTGGCCAGATGTCACACAGTTAATGCCTATTGCGAGACAAAATATTCTAGCTCGGTGTGCTCCAATCCTGTGGAGCGAAGGGTGAGCGCACAGAAGTGGGGAAGGTTTGAAGGCATGGTTTGCAACTGGAGCATAGGGTGTGCCAACTAATGTGACCACATGCCTCAAAGGGGAACAGAGGAAATTTAATATTTTTGTATTAGCTGATTTCTGTTCTTGGTTGTGGTTGCAATGCTTAAACAAATACTGTAGGTGGTGCCCAGTGGTTTAAAATTTAAAACTTTACTCTAGTTCTTATATAAATTCCATAGATGAAAGAATAAGAGGGGCCTTACCTGCAGGAAAGTGCTCATTGGCTGGCCAGTTGTCCACCTGCAAAGTGGCGTTGCCCCCGTTCCTGGTGAATCGGACCAAATGGTACTTGCCATCATTTACTGCTGTGGTTGTCTCCTTAACACTGATGTCAACTGTCCCAATGTTGAATGTCACACCTACTTTGCCTTGCTCCTGAAAACAAAACAAAGAGAAGAACAGCCAAGCAGAGTTAGTATTCAGACTCCAGCATTAAATTAATCCAAATGTTTGAACACAGTCATTTACTGAAGTGGCATCAAATGCAGTGAGTACTACTTCAGATCTGTCACAACTGTCAAAGCTAGACAAATTTGACAATTTGAATTGCTACTGTACCAAGTTTCCACCTACATGTATTGTTGTGCAGAAATAAATTAATTATACAATTAAGTAACTGTAAATAGTTCAATAAAGCTACTTGGATGAATGCCCTCGGCTTCTGCTAATGGTGAACTATTCAGAGAACCTGAGGACGCTAGCTCGCTACGCTTCATTATACCACTGTAATGTGATGAAAATAGGCTGCCAGCAGAGATTGTAATGATGAGTAATGCTCCCTGCAGCCTGTCACTACAAAACTGGCAGGACAGATGCCTTTTTCTGCTGCGGTCCTTACGAACAGTATGAATACCATATGTTTTGTTTAGCTCCTAATGCTAAACTGGTTATACCATGTCCATAAATCGTGATGCCTCCCCATCATTTCCTGACTCCTCTCTCTGTGACCCAACTAATTTTCATGAGCTGCCAGCATGTTTTATTGTGACTGCTTGCGTATTCATGGGCATGGAGGCGTTACAAGCAAAAGGTTTTAGAGTGGAGGCAGGGCTTGAGTGAGTGGCACTGGGGAATGGCTGTGTTTTCTGTGTCATTTGTTTTAATCCCCCACAGGGAATCTCTCGGTATAATTACCTACTTTAGAAGTTCAGAGCAGAGGGACAGTTTCTCATAACAAAACCAAAATTACAAAGGTTTGCACAGGGGGCAGACACATATTCTTAGCTGATCAGCTGAGACACTGGGCCTGCTTGATGTTACAATACAGACTTTGATAATGTCAATACAAACTTAACAATTTTCATCAGCACAAAAGCAGTGCAAGATTCCTACCACTTAAAGACCCATTCCACTCAAAAAATATGTTTTTCTTATGTTTAAATGTCCTAAATTGTCTGACTTCTACTATGCTGAGTGGTCTATGTGCAGAGTTTGTCACTAACAGGGTGTTTTCACATTCTCCTGCTGAAGGGGGCTGGTGTAGGTTCACTTCCTGAAAAGCCAGATTTCAAAATTAGGCAGAGAACACAAGATTATCTACGTTGAAAATCCAATCTAATCACAGTTCAATATGCAAATGCAGAGATCAGTGCTGCCTGCTGAAACCTGATACCTGGAACTGCTGACCTGAGGCCAGCCAGAACAAACTTTTGAGTGACAGGAGTAAACTTTCATCAGTTGACAGTAAATATGTTGGAGTCTGCAGTTTTTGGATGTAAACCAGGACCTTCTTACCACTATTTACCCAGACATTGTGCTCACACAAGGATGTTGAAGGAGTCCGAATATGCAGCGCACATTTCAGGCAGGAGTCTTTCCTCAACTACATAGAAAAGTCACAGGGTTTTGCTAAGAGACTAATTTTGAAGCCAGATGCTGTGTGAAATATTTATGTTGGGACACCTACAGTGAGCAGGAGTCAGCATGTAAGTATTTTCTTTTACTAATCCAGAGAAAAAACCTGTTGCGTTATATAACATATATCCTAAGTTAGCGTTCACTTGCTAAAATGAAATCAAAATAATTTTTTTGAAATGAAGTCTGGTGTAAGTACAACTGTATTAAAAATAGGATGCTTACCACTCTGAAACATCTGCCAAACGCCAGTTTTGATGAAAAACAGACTCCTCACCTTAGTCTGGTTCCAACTGAGGTTCAAACATTTACGGCTGAATGTCTCCAATATCTCTGTTCGTTATTGTATTGTTGTACGTGCTGGGATCATTTGCATATAATTAATATTCGTAGATCCTGCAGTTTACAATGAGGGAGACCTCTTTCCATGCCCTCTTCAGGGGTTTACCAAACTTTTTCATGGAAAGAAAACCGTCAGACAATATATTTTTTCATAGCAGAGTATTTATATATGCCTGTGACTGGAGTGGGACTTTAAATGACACAAGACTTAAACCTGTTGACCTCTGCTTAATGTTACAGGCTCTTAATACAGTACAATAATATTTAATAAGGTCACTCTATTCTTAACACAGTCCCTCATGCTTTTATATCTCAAATGGATGCCAAGATGTAGACTATATTAGAATAATATGCCAGATTATTATAGCAAACTGCAGTGTACAGTAACAAATGAAGTGTGCAATTTTATTGGTGCTGTAGTACCCTGTATATTTTGTTCTTGAGCAGCACATTTTGCTGAGTTAGTTTACTCTGCATTTTTTTTATTAAACATGAAAAAAAGAAATACATATGAGATCAATAAGGAACAAATATTAACTTTGAAATCAGGTTTTCTACTAGTAGTTGAGCGCCAAGAAACTTTCGGAAGAAAGTAGATGGCTCTGCTTTTATTCCTTTAATTGAGGATCCTGTTTTGGTTTCTTTCTTTATTTTCTAAGTGCAATGGGGGAGGAGTATATTGTTTTTTTGAATTACGATGTGAATCCGCAATATTTCTTCCAAGTTTTATAAGGAAGTAAAAAGTTGTATGCCTTAAAATGACCTGTGTAGTGACTGTAGCTTCCTTGACAAGACCTTTTTGAAGACCTGGGCACAACATTACAGTGTGCTTGAGACAGTAATGCAAGGTGGCTCTCCTCTGTAACAATTCAGCTTGGCTAATAATGGAAAAAGAATGTCACCAAAGACACGAGAAAGCCATCTCCTAAAAGCCAGGGTAGGGCTCAGAGTGGGAGTCAGCTGAGCAGAATATCTGAATGTGCACTTAATGTCTCTGTCAGATAGGCTGTAAATGGACTCTTAATTTAAGTAGCAGTCATTAAAACTTAGAGAAACACACAAATGCATACTATAATACTATGTGTGTGGGTTTTCAGACTTGCACACTGCTTATCTGGCAGGAAATACACATAATCCATGGACTTGGAGAGACTAAGGTTAGCACTCAAATATGTTGATGATTTAATGTGACACGGAGATGTTCAGTGTGTGTGTTGTGCTGTGAAAAATATTACTAAAGCATCCTGGTCCTTCTGACTAATGACAGGACCTTTCCCTGGTACGAAGAAAAACATGTCTGACAGTCTGAGTGCATACAAAGTATAGACAGGCACATCAGCACTAGTACATCCACTGTGACCTTCAGAGGCTCTGGCAGCCTCGGTCCTCCTGTGTAGTTGCATCAAAGCCACATCACTGACCCACTAATACCTACAAACAAAGACAGATCGTCACCCCCCTGGCCCTGGTACAAACAAACAACAAAACACAACAATTGTACCCCTCTGTAACCGTCGCAGAGTGCCTCTGGGCAGTGTGCAGAGAGGGAGCTGTGTGTGGTAGTGCTTTCGAATGGCGCACCTCAGCCTTTCTTTTGCCTTCTTCATCTGTACTTCCCCTGTTGTCCAGCTAGCCTCTGGACAACAACCCACCCTCATGCTGCAGCAGTGTTTGACTGACAGATCCAATTACGTTTTTTATTGGCCTGTCACTCGCGAGGCGGGAAGGCACTTCATTGTCTCCTGAGCAAAGAGGAAAAATGGCTATTGTTCTCTCAGTGAAAAAGATGATGGCCACTATTCCAGGCGTAAACAAATGATGCGCGGAGAATCACTTCCAAACGTACACACATTTGAATGCAAACAGACATCTAAACACACGCACACACAAAGTCATAGAATCTAACCTTGCACTAAAGAATCTTAGCCGCAAAATATAGCCTCAATCACCAACTAAAAATGAAATTACAGTAGAGAAAGTGGTAATTTCCTGCTATGACGTGCTGAAGCCCTTTTATAGTCTAACATGCCCCCACACTCTGTATTTAATGCCAATCACGAACACAGACCGTTTCACTGCCATAGGAATAGAATGAGATTATGTTGGCAGTTTGTTTGTGCGTCACTTAAGTGTACAATATGTGTGGGCATGTTGTGTTCACGCTCTATGTAACGAAGACTGATAAATGTAATTCCAGTGAACAACGCAACCCACACCTCACCCTGCTGCGAGCTGGCCCGGGCTTGGCACGAGGTGCTCCAGTGGTCCCACGTGACCCAACGCACACTGACATCAGTAATCAGGCCCGCTGCAATCCAATTCAGGGCCGATCAATGCATCCAACACATGGAGTGCCCCGGGCAGAGTGAAAGAGAGAGAATCACTCAAAGCAGTGGTGGGTGAGCTTGCAGACAGCTATCACAGCCCTTAGCAGACAGTTGCTGTACAGCGGACAAGCCACTCACAATAGACCAAATCCCCAGCTTGATGAATGGTCATTCGGGTAAGCCATCTGAAAGTCATTTTACAGAGGTGAGAAGGGTTGCATTAGTACATTTAGCTCTGCTGGGGGGAAAAGAAACTGACAAAAGAGGTATGGCTCAAGAGAAAGAAATGAATGCATTTATGTTGTTACGTGCCACATATCTTGTAGGAGAAAATGTGCACTCCAAATATGTTAAGGTCAAAGAACGTTATTAAAGTGGGAGTTATTTCTCCCAACAAAAGGTATTGTATTGCAATCAAACCTTGATTGAAATCTGGTACGAGAAAAGAGTAGTTGTAGTGGGATAATTCCAGTGGATCTATATTAAGTCTCTGTTGGGATGGAGAAAGATCTGATATCAAGAATGTGAACATGTCCCAGGGTGGGAGTTTAAGTTACATATCCACCCTTTCATCTGACATCAGCGCTCAAGTTAGCATTTGTGGTCAGGGACCATCAAAACTGGATCATAGATGCAGTGGAAGTAGAATCAATAGAGTGGAGAAGCTAGGACAACATGAGATGCGCTGGATTGATGCACCTGGCCTTCACAGTGCCAAAGCCATTTATCGTCAGTAATTGACAGAGATAACTCATAGACGGTGCTGTGATTTGTTGCTGTCTGTTCTTGTGCGCATCAGGCTCTAGAGTCAGAAGGTTGCTAAAGGGTAGGATGTAAGAGGCTGTTGGAGGTCTGTATTTGTGTGCTGGCCTTTAGTGCAAGTCATTTTTTCATGTACAAAACGTACATGCAACTCAACAGGACCCTGACAAGGCGACCGTGTGGCTTATTTTTTAATGGTCCTGGAACCTGGTAACACTATTTGTAAACTGAAAGACCCTCATTACAGAACAAATATCTTTATTTCAACAATAAATTCGGGACCCATTTTTAAAGATTTGGTTCTTCAGTTGAACTGCCACTGACATGATGGGGAAGTAGAAAAATATTGAGAGATGGTCTAATGTGTTGAGGATTTTGGTCTTTCACTTGGGATTTGTTATACTGTCAAAATACGGATCACAGAAGCATTATCCTTTTATCTGTTGTGCTTATGGCACAGAATAAGTTCATTTAGCAACTAGAACAGCAACATGTCTTACTAAAAACAAAAAAAAAACAATGTCCATACTACTCTAGACAATTCACAGAACACTGTCAAGTTTCACAGCGACTTTTTCCTTGATAGAAAGTTGTTATTTGAAAACCTGGCACACAGAGACCTGTGGATTACATAGAGTAACAAGGCCAATGATTTTGAAAAAACTGCCTCTTTTGAAATTTTTCAATGTCACAAAATCCTTTCTCTATTTTACTGGTGTGGCTACTGAAGCCTCAGAGACAGCCATCTAGAGATCTGGCAAAATATATCAAACTATCTGCATGGACAGACACCACTAATTGTTAGTGTGAATAATTTTGTGAAATTTCAATGAAATACATGTTGAATTAAGCCCTTATACTGTAACTCATGAGCAATTATTGACTTTGGCCAGTCATGAAAGGGACATAAGGTCTCAAAGAAGAAAGAAGGGGCAGAAATACATATTTTAATGACATGAATACATTTGACATACAGTACATGCAGCTGCTCAAAGCAGTGATTCATATCAGGCATTGCTGACAGACAAGAAACACAAAAAGCCACTCATTTAGGAAAGATATACTCTACAGCTGCACTGAATAAAAAGCTGCTACACAGTTTTACTTTCTCACATTAGGAGCAGGCTGTGGAGTTCAGGGCTCCTGCCATGTACAGTGACAGCCTTAATGCACTATTCAAGTTAAAATTCCTCTGAAAACTGTGAAATTCTATTAATCATTAATTGGCTCAAATATTCATTCAGACATTCACAATCAGCTGCAGTGCTGTTGTGAGACGTCATGTGAGAGGCCTGAAATATTGATCACACCTAAAAGAACCCAGTGGTCTAAAACAAGCTGTATTTCACACCTGAGTGAGTCAGGAACAGCTTCATAGAATGGACAGGAACAAAATGGCTTCCACCTCGCCTTACTTAGTGCTACTGTAGGTAATTGTTGGGATAATACCAGTGAGTGCATTAGCTAGATGGTTAATGCACGGGAGTGCCAGCTAGTGTTAGCCCAGACTGAAGAGGAATCATTGCATTTTTAATCTAAACACAAGCAGCAGCGTCGCCAGGGAAGGTAATGGCTTTGACTTCTGCGCTCGGGCTCAATGTCAAACTCTGAGCCTCACTCTTTGATCCTCTTGCCGCAGAATATGAATCGCGCAGGGTCAGCCTTATCAATTATTTACAACCACTCTTTCTCTATTTCCTGTTTGTCCGCTCTTGTGGCTGTAACTTGCCCTGACACTAATGGCGGACGACCTGGTGAAAACATTTATCAATGTTACCGCAGAGACCTTTCTAGCTCTATACTATCACTTTCAGCCTTTTGGAACTTAGACTACTGACACTGCACTGATCCTAATCATCACTAACACACTTGACTGTTTTTTTCTCAGTAAAGTCACTTACAGAACGTTTGGTTGCTGAATCCTGTACTGCCAATGAATCTATTTATTTTCACCTAATACATGTTTACTCTGAAAACTTGTCTTCAATAGGGTGAAACTCAGGATTAACTGTCTACTTTGCAATAAATTGCTGTACATTTTTTGTATATAAATATGTTGAATGTATAGCATGGTAACCTGCATTTCATGTCAAATATCTGAAATTCTATTGTATGCAACACATAAAAGCCTCAAATTTGACATTTTGCAATTTAAATATTGCTATATTTAATGAATGTGGGTTTTGTATATTCAACTACTAGATCAGCTTCTATCTAAGAGTTATGTATTTGCTACATCCAGACATTTAAACTACTCATTCGCATTTTCACACATATAGCATGGCTGGTGAAAATGACAAACAGGACTTATCGGTTACCACTTTCCATATAATTATGGTCCTTCAAAAAATATATAACCACACATCACTTTGTTACAACATGTTATTACAGATTGTCCACAGATAAAATATAGAAAGCAGATCTATTCAAAGGTGTTACACAGCTTAAGTAATTATAATGCATACTGCCCGATTACAAGCTTGCTAAACCACAGACACATGGTGAAACGTCAGCTATTTATTTTCATCTGTGTGACCTGCTGCTTTACTACTTCATTTGCACCATTACAATGCAGGGTGCTTTGACCACCAACAACCATCAGACCATAAGCAAAAGCAACAGACCTCAGTCGCCTGAACAGTCATGCATACACGCACCTTCAGTAGTGCCAAGGGTCATTTTAATATTCAACTTGGACTGATGTTTTGCAGTTAAGAAGGTGCTGTGTCTGAAAGCATTTACTCAGTTCAGAATTGACTCCGTTCACTCACAGTAGCTCTGTTCCAGCGTCCATTAAAGAAAAAGCAGGTCTTGTGTGACCTCACACTGTGCAGTGTTGGGCCACAGTCCTTGCACGCCAGGGGGCTCATTTAGGAAAAAAAAAAGACCCAATGAATGGGATTTGTGCTGGATGGAATAATATGCTGTGAAAGTCCATTAGGGACTAGGCTAATGAAATTGAAACAGCTTGGTGATCAAATTAGAATCTGTTCGGCAGATATTTAATTTAATGTGCTGCTGAATTCGAACACTTTCTATTTGGTAAAACCAGTGCGCAATAAATCAATCAGGGACGCAATTCATTCTAGATTCTCTCCTCTTATTTTTCTGAAATGAACTACTTTCCAATGTCTGTATTTGCACAAAGCCTAAATCACATTATTTTCTGAAACAAAACAGACTAAAGAGTTTAAGTAAAAGTAACTGGAAAAAAGTAAAGTCATACCAGTGTACCACACAAAGAGACTTTATCTTTGACCTTTCAGTGTGTTTTCCCATAGAGAATACTTTCAGTCAGAATCACATGCATCGCTGCAGCTGTTTGGTAAAGAGTCACAGGGTGAAATTATTTGAATAGACACACAAAAGAATTCAGCTTGTTTGAAGAGCTGCCCTCTGTATTTTGCACGCTCTCCTTACCATGTCTGGGCTAATATGCAAAGCAAAACCACACTGGGAGAAAGAGAAAGAGAGCGAAACAGTGTAGAAAAAAACAGTAGCTATTTCAGATAGCTGCATATCATCCCAATTAACAAAACGGACGGTAATTATTGGAACAACAGATACAAATTCTAAATATGGGGGCAGCAATGCTACAAAGGCTCTTTCTAATAAAACGGGATGGACATAGTTGCTCTCGTCTGGTGTGTTGCAGTCACAAAACCGTCTTTGAACATCAAGCAAAGCTTGGACCACGATTCACTAAGTGTGAAAAAACATACAAAGATGTTTAGAAAGAGAGAGAGAGTGAGGCACAGCTTCTCATCCATCTGTTTATTCAAACATACTATTCTGGGCACGCACTTCCAGGCACAAACAGACGGGCTGATGAATGTAAACACGCGCGTGCACATGAACACGCACAAATAGACACAAACGGTTGTTTTTTTATTTTGTCACAGCCCTTGTTTGTCCAATGTTGTCTCTGCACGCTGCATTAAAATTAGAAGTGCTAACACCCACATGCCCGGGAACAGGTGTTAAAATGCTAATGCTAATGGCTGGCATCGACACTAGACGGTGTTCTGATCCATCATCCTGGTATGTCAGGTCTAGATTGTGGAGGGTAAAGTGAAAGAGAAGAGGGGAGAGGTGCGTGTTCCCCAATCACAGGAGATGATGAGGCAGAAAAAAGGGGCTTCTTTGTTGTCCGCCAAGGGGGAAGCAGTTGCCAACATTGGCGCCAAAGCTAGTTGGATCGCCCCAAAAGACGCTGGCAACAGAGGAGTGGGTGGTCTGTTGCCAAGGGTAACCTGTCTGGGATCAAGACTCTACCCTCCACCTTGCTTGCATAGGCATCAGGGATGAAGGCAGAGGGAAAGGAACGTAAAGAGAGAGAAATGATTCACAGGATGAAAGTGAAAGTGAAGAAAAAATATACTAGTTAGTGAGAGGCTATGAGATGAAGTGGAGAGAGAGAGAGAGCTGCAGAAAAATGATGACTGAAAATAGAGTGCATGAGGCACCCTGTTCCCAACTACACTCCTTTTTTTCTGCTTTCCATTTATCTGTCTTTGATAGTCTAGTGAAGAGGAGACTCATTTTATTTTGATTTGAGATTCATTTACTTTCAAATCCACCAAGTCTCTCTGTGATAATATCAATTCGTGGGTCGCTCCCTCCCACTAAGCACTGAAGACAAAGATTGCTGCTGTTTAAATTCACACCATTTGCAGTGTAATTGCTTCAACTTGGAGAGATTATGATTCGGTAAGAAGATAAAGTGCATCTCCAGCTGCTATAAAAACTGTTATAATGAAGACATATTAGTGGAGCTTGTAAAATGTGTACAAAACAACACCTGCATGACCAACATAGTTAACCAAACAGATAACATTTATAACACAACCTCATGTCATATTTCATAAGTGGTGGAAAGCACATTTACTCAAATATTGTACAATTTTGGACAACTTAGATATTCCTTTATTTCCATTATATTATATTTTCTATTTCTTTGATAATAGCAATTATTTTTTATTTTCTGATTTTGCATAAAACACAATATAAAACACAATCTATTATTAAAGATTAATGCAGCTGCTGCTAACCTTATGGGCTTGTGACCCTTTATAAAATAAAAACTGTCTGATTTAAGGCCCCTATTAGCATTCAGACAGTTAGTAGTTGCATTAAAGAGATACGAGTTCATGTTGGTCAAAAAATGAAGACAAGTTTGTGTAGAACTTTGTTTTGATTAAGGCCGCAATTTCACTTTAACTTGATTCCTATGGTTTGATAAAGTTGTTGTTTAACCACATCAGATTTATCTTTCCACCCTTTAGAAGGGCCAGACCCATAGGTAATGAACTGGACTAAATCTAATAATGCTATATCTAATAATAAATAAAACACAATGAGCAGAACTAGCTATTTTTTGAGAATTCTAAGTACATTTAGCTGATAATCATACATAACTATGATTCTGAATACAATTTTTTATTTGTAACACAGTATTATGACACTGATGTATTCGTATTTTTACTTTACTGTAATTAAGGGATCTGACTAATAATAATAATAATAATAATAGTGAGATACTTCCCCTTGAGGAAATTGTTTTTGGACAGCTGCCAGACAGTACATGATGGTGCTACTGTGGGGTTTTGGTCTCTTGTCCAAGGATACTTCGACATGTGGCCAGGAGGAACTGGGAGTCAAACCACTAACCGCAGGGTTCATATACAACTGCTCTACCAACTGAGCTACATGCCGCCCCAATACTTCTTCCATCACTGTCTTTCTATGACAATCAGTTATCTTAACCTGCTCTCTTGCCAGACACCGTGCTGTAACCTCGAATGAGCTAATCAAATGTATGAATGAATACCTTAATGGACATAATGTAGCAGTGGAGTCAAAACTCTCCTGTGGCGATGGCTCAGAAACCACACTGGGCAACATATGCCGTCTCTGTGTGCAAGGCTGTCATGTCAGCTTGATACTGGTCACCAGTCCAAGTCTCACTTTGCATTTATTCATTTCCAATTCATGACCACATTCAGTGCATTAGAGCTGTGTTAAATCAACCAGAACCATATCAAACTGTCTGGAATGCATTAAAAAGATGATGAGCTCTGATGATTGATAAAAGATGTTTTTGAAGCAATTATCTGACCGATTGTTAGTCTTTCTCTTACATCATGGAGCAAAACAGTATTTAGGCAATCAGACAGAGTATTGTAAAAATGAGACGGTTGTTTTCAGCTAAAAGTAAAATTTGGGAGTGAATTAAACCAGTTTTTGTTCTTTTGAGATAAGGCAAGGTATCAGACCCCATGCTGCTAAGCACAGTAGGATATCTCAGCAGCTGTCTGAATGTGTTGGTGCAGTTTAAAACAACTTTCATGTGTGTTTTGAGGCTGAGCGGTGATATGGACAGAGGGCATTGGGAAGGAAAGCTAGAATGAACAAACAGTAGCCATATTCAGGAACAGAAAATAAAGACACAGATAAAGGGGAGCACTAAAATGGAGAGATGAATAGCCACCACCTAAAATGGCTGAATAAACAGGAGGAAATCTAGGTCGGTCTGTCTCTCCCACTTCAAGGAACATTCAGGCAAGTGTCCTACTTCTTGAATGCTTTGGACACTTTCAGGGCAAGCTGTCGTCAAAATGAGTCTCCCTTACACTTAATATGTTCAAGCTACGAGGCCAATTCAAAGTATTATTTATGAACTACAAAATAATAGTAAATTTGCATTCACGTTCATCCTTCCTACGTGCTTGTCCTTCCTTGTCAATTATTCTTCATAATTATTTTTTCCCCACCATTTCGAAAAGGCATTATTTTTCATGAAATTAATTGGCCCAAAAGTAATAAGGCACCAGTCATTTTTAAAGGCAATTTTCTTTTCCATAATGTGAAACTGCTAAAAAGATAAGTGCATATCAAAGGCTCAGCAGATAGCACTCATTGCTGCTCTCACAATTAAGAGCGCTGCCTGCAGAGAGGAGGCATGAAATCTAGGTAATTGGAATGCAAGGAGACACCAATGTAATTCTGAGAAACGCTATTAACGTTAATCGCGGCTCCAAATGATTGATTATGCTGATGCCTTCTTGCAATGTTGGGAGCCATGCATGCATGCTGATGCATGTCACCTGTTGGATGCATGTCAAAGTGCACGATCAAAGAAGCTCATTTGCTTATCGGTGTACTTTTATCAGGCCTTTTAGGATTTGGTGGAAACATTGTAATAAAACAACAATTTCCCCAAGGGGATCAATAAAGTGTTTATTATTATTATTATTATTATTAATAATAGCTGCTGACAAATGAAACTGTGGTGTGTGTGTGCACACCCAGGAACCGTATGGATGTGCGAGAGAGAGACATATAGATATAGATAGGTATGTTGGCACATATATCTTTATTTTTTTCTATTCTGCAATAACTACATAGAGGTTTGCAGAGGGCACGTAATGGTGAGCCAGAGAAAGTGAGAAATATATAGTCTGTCTAGCGAGATGGTGGGATTTTTTTTTTTTAAATGTCACACTGACTCTTACGGTCTGTCCTAGATCAGTCTGTCGTTGCTCCAGAACAAGACTGAAGCCTGAAGAAGACTCATTCACTCACACACAGAAAGGTATACATACATGATCACACAGGTTCTGCCACCTTTACTACTTGGAAATATCCGAAAGCAGGAGTGGATACAAGCACACACACATCCTGAGATGTTAATTTGATGCATGTGACAGTACGTAAACTTAAATGCAAGGGTCTGAGGTCTTCACAAATTGAACAAACAATTTTAGCTTCTTTTTAGAAGACTAAGTCTAAAGAGCAGCACAGGCTCACAAAAACACATTATCGCAGAGGCTTTCAAAGGCAATTTTCCCTTTGCTAATGCCAAGCAAGCGCTCTGTGCTCCACATGAATTAGGGGAGATAGAAAGCTTGTTCATGCATAGATTCCAGTGTGCAAAATTTCAGTCAAAAGCCAAAAATACAAACAGGTCACAAATAATTCAGATGAGTAGTCCAACCATTCTTTAAGAATCTTCAAGAGGGATAGGAGGAAAGACTGGGCTAAAGAGAATGAAGACTACAACTCCTACTGCTTCCTTGCCCATCTGTGTTTGCCAAAGTAGAGCAAATATTACCTTGCTTATTTCTTTTCACCTTCCAGCATCCCTTCCCCCACTGAAAAAATGGCCACCCACCACCATCAACTTCTTCTTCCACCAAAGCTATATGAAAACTAGATGGTGCCTCTTTCCCAGTGCCAGATTGTGGATACAGTGGGCCAAGTTGGGCACAGTGGGTGTCTGTCATTTCGGACTCACTGTCGGGTGAGTTTATCTGTCATAGAAGGCGTCCTTACACCGCAGCCCCTGAAGGGAGATTAGACACGCTGCACTGACTCTCTCTACCGCTATCTGTTTTCCTGCTCTCTCCATATCTCTACTTCTTGTCTGTTTCTCTCTCCCCATCAATATTCCCTCTCTCTAGCTGTCACTGTCTCTGTCCTCTATCTCGTTCTCTCTACCTTCTCCCTCCCGTTCCGTCCTGCTATTTGTCAGTGTGCGCTCCACTGAGCCAGGACTGCGAACAGGTTACAGTAGCTGAGAGGGGAGGTCCACCAGGATCAGTCATGCACGGCACAGATGGGCCTCCTCGTCCATTCAGCAAGATTGTTGACGCAGGTTATAGCATAAAAATGCACATGATGTATTTCAATCCCTTCTCTCCGCTAGATTTGACAGCTAAGCTAGTGAAATAATGTCAGATTATGCTTTATATTATGTCAAAAATACATGGCTGTCACTGCCAACATCCATTGTTTTTCCCTTCTAAGTTGCCAGCAAGTTGTGGGGCAGATTTCTGCAAAACATTTAAAAAATGTACCTTCGTTGAGTCTACGGGCAAAAGCATTCATCTGCAACAGCTTGGATAATAAATAGCCATTTATGAATTTAGAACTTGTCAAAAACTCCAGGCGTTTACACAATAATTGCACAAATAGCAAAACCCTGCAGTATCCATACAGTAACTATAGTCTGTGGGCACACAAAGCTCAAATAAACTAAAGCCAAAACAAGTTTTAATCTCATCCCTGCCAGCTCTGCAGAAGACTATTTTTCATAGTGAATTGTATAATTAGAGTGTTATCCAACTTGTGCCATCCCCCGAGTGGCAGCATTGGCACATAAGAGGAGGAGGCCCCTTGGAGGCTTTTCCAAGCAAAAGGCGTATGTAATGAGTCATGAGGTCTCTCTGCGCTCCAAATGACATTAATTGCTGTCCAGGCAGAAGCCTGCTGGAAAATGGCCAACACATGCGCAGGTTAAGGCAATTCAACACTGCAGCCGCATTTCATTCTTCCTAAAACGTGTGCAATTACATCATGCGTAGGTTAAGAACGGTCATTAATCAAAGAACAGTCTCATCTAGAAGAGAGAAAATATGATAAATACTATACTGGATTTTTAGTGAATGTGTAAAGGATAAAGTAAAGAAATGTATGTCTTTTTTCCCTCTTCTATGGTCGGTCTGGCATGTTCCAGCAAGATGTGAATGAATTAAAGATAATGTGCTCTTCAGCTTTCAAATGAACTTAATCAAAGGGAACTTGTGAAATTCAGAGGCGGGAGATATAGAAGGTTCTGGGGGGGTGGTCAAGAGAGCTGTGCTTTCATGCATGTCCAATGCCCTAACATCTGACACCTTTGTGCTGACTTGTACTGTCATGGCCATAGGCTTATATCTTCCAGAGGGTAGGACAGAGGGGAGTTATCAGACAGGGAATGAAAGTACAGAGTGCTGACCCTATTTTTACTTTTAAACTGAATGTGCATATACTGTGGCTGCCACACAAAACATTGTGAATATTCTAAGTATTGTAAATAATAATATTCTTGACTTTATAATGTTTTCCTTGTATTTCTGATTTAGCATGTGTGTTGGACATTTTGGTAACGCTTTATTTAATGGGTTCTGTAATTTGATAAGGGTAACACAACTGAAAACCGAGACTCATAAGAGATCATTTAAAAAAGCAATCGTCAAAATCAGTGTAGTGTAAGCCATGACATCTTAGTGTTACTAGTATGGGGCAAGCTCCTAAAACACTGGTTCGTACATTTCCTATAATGCAAATACTATGTTTACATTTAGACCCTACTCCCTGGTAAATGCCCCAACTCCACAACTTTAGTTTGTAGAAGAATTATTAACAGCTTTTTTCTCAGACTAAACAAGCTTCTCCAGAGCTACAGACAACATCATGCCACTGCATTCACAGGTTTTACTCTTCAAAACAGGTAAACTGACTTTTACATTTGATGTTTGTGTCAATGGAGTTGCCCTTTTCTTAGGAAATTTATTAGAAACTTTGGTTTGATTGTTGGAAAAACGGAGGAAATATTCTGGGACGAGTAGAAAGATTATATACTTATATAGAGAGTAAATATTTCATATAGTTTTGTTGTTTTTGTTAATTTGGACCATTATTTAAATGTATCCATAACCTGTATGACTGGAAAATTGCCAGAAATTCATTTAAAACAATATAAGTAATTATGTATTTGTTCAAATGATCATTCTCTGTATTTGTTTAATTTCATTCTTGCCTCCAATACAGAACGAAACAGATGTTTAGCTGATCTGCTGTGGCCTGACCTTGGTTTACATTAATTTACAATGTCAATTCATAAATGAAGGTTTGCCCATTGAACACTGTGCACATTCTCCGAATAATTAGTTCAAAATGTTCAAGAATTTGTCAAAGAAAATACAGTAAGCACTTCTTTTGTGATTATCATGGAAAATATAGGATCTTTAAGACAAAACATCACTTACACTACTAACAAAAAGTTAGGGATATACGGCTTTCGGATGAAATCTCAGGATGAACCTAAAATGCACTATAACCTTTATAGGTCATAGGTGAACTTAATGTGACCTTCCCTAAACTTTTGAATGCACATGTCCAACTGTTCAATGTTTCAGTACTTTTTAC
>JAUMHL010000017.1:5068550-5081289 GCA_032362345.1 Sandelia bainsii
AAAACAAGTCCAGTTGCCATTGAAAACCATTTTTTGAGATAACCATGACCTGGATGACTGAGAATCTTCACAGATATGTATGTGTTTTCCTCCTGAAATTTAACAAACTTCAGATAGTGTTACTCTGAGACAGTTCCAGTCCAGGTACACTGACTTAAATAACAGAAAATTTAAGGTGACAACTGCCTCTGAGAAGAATTACCACAATACAGTGAGGATCACGTATTGACGATAGTTTGAAGCATAAGAGTAGATTCTTCCTTCCATTTTCTTTTGATTTAACCTCTAATCCTTGCTCTTAAAATGACCCATTGCAGAAACTATACACTAGCCAGAAAAATCTAACCAACCAATACATGCATAGATCACAGAGAGACACTATGTTATCAGGAAGGTCACAACCTTATTGGTTGACTTGGATTCTACTGGGACCCGCGGCTTGTGCGGAGCCAGCTTTGACCTGACAGGAAATGCGCTGTGTGTGTGTGTCTGCGTGTGCATGCTGGGGCACAGAAGGAGCGCTTTGCAGAACTGAAGCGAACACTAAAAATAGAAAAGATTTTTTTCCCACAATAGACCGACAGAGGAAATGGCTTATGGCAAAGGAGGAGCAGAACAATAGAGGTGGAGTTGGCTGTCATGTCCTTGGCCATCTGCCCCGCTGCCTGCCCAGAACATTTGAGGATCAATAAAATTCTGAGATACACTCTATAACCTGATTCAGTGCTTTTAATAATTCTATATAAGAGACATCCAGATGGATGTTTTATTCCTATAGATTGGTTTGCTGATGATCCCAGCTACACAAAAAAGTGATATAGTCTTTTTTGTCTCCTTGTCAATAGAGCTTTGTCATGGTGGGAGTCAATAATAGGAGGATTAAATAAATACAAACTCACTCTCAGTAAAATGCACAGGTGCTCACTTTCACATTTTCTCTCCATCTGTGAAGGAGCTTTGCACTCAAATTTGATCCCCCTTTTTTATCAGTGACGACAGAGAGAGAAAAACAACTTCTTACTGCTTTTTCTTTTAACCAGCAGGCACTTAATCCTCCATGAATACATTTGCAGTGTGTACATGTGTGTATGTACGTGTATATTTGTGAGTGAGCCAATCTGCCACACTGTCGCTGATACTGAAGGCAGAAGACTTTTTTCTTGCCTCCTTTCCACTAGATTTATTTTCTAATGTTGACGTTTATCACTTGAGCATGCCTGCAATTCATCATCCCCTCTTCTTGTCGATAATCCGAAAGGGAGTCAATTTGCTAAAATGTGAATCTCTTTCTATTATTTGGTTTTACTCTTTCTCTCTCTCCGTTTCTGTCTTCCTATTCGTCTCTTTTTGTCCTGTGGAGACTCAGGTGAGGAGCAGAGAGTGGCTGTAACAGGGTTATGCCTGGCCTTGCGGGAGGATTTAGCAGCGTCTTTTGAGCTAAGATGGCATCTTGGCTTGTGTGTGAGATACACCTCAATCAATTCCAAACCCCTCTGATCTTTCATTAGGTGCTCGTCACAAGCTGTCCCACTCATCACTCAACCACACATAGTACACTGTAGCGTCTGGAGCTGGGTAAATAGAGGAAATTATAGAATGATGCTATTGCTGCTGTCTGAACTGAGGTGCTTTGATCTCAGACAGCATCTTTCTCCATATAAGAAAGTGCAGATACTTAAAGACAGAGTTAGGTGCAGTTAGGAACAGTTTTCACTTGATATGGCAAGAATGTTAGAAAATAGTTGTGCATTTACACATCAAGCAGAAAGGGAGCATTAATTTAGAATCATGTTTATGTCCACATGACAAATGTGTGCAAAATTAAATCTCTTAAGCTCTTTAGTTTTTGGTCTCTGCCAGCTCCTAAGATAAATATCTGGCTGTTAAGCTGCTAAATGTTGCACTGTGTTCACCAGTTGCTAAATGTGCCTTCTGCTTCTGGACAGGTAGTGTTTGGTGTTGTTTTTAGCACCTTGTGTTAAAAAAAAGCTGCCTAGACGGATGAGAAACAATAAAGTTGCAGGTTGTGAAAACACAAAATATCTCACAGGGCTGAGGGGGACTCTGTAGTCAGGGGATCCATTTATTGATTTAGTAATATGAAAATATTAAAGCAGCTTTTACAAAGGTAATAATTAGCATATGAATAGCCCATGACAACTTGCCAGTACAGAATAATGCACATTTTATATCATTATAACTATGTGGTTCTTTCATATTTATGATGTCTGATGAGATCCATGAACACTCAACTTTTTTTTCATTTTTTAGCTGCAGCTTTGTTTCAATGCCTCTACATATATGTCTTCTGATGAGTCAACGATCAAACTAATGTAATTACTTTAATTAAATTTCATTAAAATAATTAAATGTGGAATAAGGAATAAGTAATTGTTTTAATTAAATTTCATTAAAATAATTAAATGTGGAATAAGGAATAAGTAATTCGATTTTTCAAATTACTTGCTCAAGACTACTAGTATGACATTTCTGCTACCATGACAAATAAATGGTTTAGCAGCAGAGTGGAGTTTTAACAAGAAAATATCCACTGCAGAAATGGCCACATTCTACACCTCTGTGAGTATAACCTTGGCCTCTACTAGGGGCTTTAGTAGAGTCATTTTTCGCACTGCAGCTGAATTCAAACCGACGGACCGCCCAGCTTCCAGCGCTCCCAATCTAGGCTTTAGTGTGAAAACAATAGTGCTGTGGCACTGTAGCAGAAAAAGAAAGAAAGAAAGAGAGAGATAAGAAAAAGCGAGAGATAAAAGGAAGAAAGTGGGTGGGTGGTGGTGTTGTTTGGTGATGGTGGGGTGGCAGCGTCAGAGTGAGACAGAAAGGCAACGCATAATTTGGAATTCACAGCCAATGTGCTTGTGTGCTGAGACCTATCTGAGCCAAGTTTGTCTCTGATGCTGCTCTGAATTCTAAAATACCCACATCTCTCTATCTCTCTTCCCAACTTCTTTTCCACCCACCTCTTCCTATTCTTTTTTCTTCTCTTTTTCATTCAGCCTCTTATATTTGTTCTACTTTTGGATGTACACGATGCTCCACTCTCTGTCTCTTTCATCTTCTCCTTCTGTCTCTTCATCACTGCTAGAATGGGATTCATGTCCTACCGTGAAACTGTGAAAACACGAGCATCCCCCAGAGGGGTGTCTGTCAAAGAGCAAAGTAAGGAGAGGGAGGCACACTGTTTGTTGTTTCTCATTGAATTTTTCATCTTAATCCATGAAACTTACATCACTGTGGCCAGGGCTAAGGCCACAGACCACATGAGTACATTGTAATAATGTTGCTCTGTTTGTCCAGCTTGAGCGGTTATTACTTGCTGCTGCTCTACTGACATAGGAATGGGAGGGTGACACGGTGTGTGTGTGTGTGTGTGTGTGTGTGTGTGTGTGTACTACATAAACTGTTCCCCCTGAAGTGCCTTTGGTTGACACGAATGACAGACAGATGTCCCCGAAGACTCATGTTTGAAGTGTCAGTGCCAGTGTACTGAGGTGTAAGAATTTGTTGAAGGAGCTTGTGAAAATGTGTGCGTGCTGTGTGTGTTTATATATACTGTATGTACGTAGCTGAGAGTGAAAGAATAAGTGAGAGTGAGCATGTGGGTGGGTGTGTATGAGAACCAGAGAGCGAGAAATAAAGAGTGTGGGTGCTTGTGTTACATATGTTTGTGAGTATCCATGCATGCGCTTGTTTGAGGAAAGTACAAGACACAAAAAGGCTTTCGGTGTAATGTGCATTTAACTGCATCTTTTTCTGTGTCTTCAGTCAAAGCCAAGGTTCCCGCTGATTAATTATTAATAACCATAGGCATCAAACTCCCAACCTCCTCCTTGATTATCCTGAGCCAACTCACGAATGGCAGTGACATCACTTAGTTAGAGATATAATATCTAACTTTTTTCATTTTTTATTGTGGAAATATGCTCCAAAACTTGGAGAGGTGTGCAGAGGTGCTTTTGAAGTTTCCTGTGATGCAGACTCACTGAACAGCACTGCAAGGTATAGCACAGCAGACAGAGTTACGTCTGGGTAAAGCAGAGTGGACTTATTTCGAGCATCCTTCTTGTGGTAGCTTAAGTTGCATATTATAGCTTTATAAATACAAAAATTAAAATTAATCTACTAATGCAATCCATCCATATTCTTACTGAAGAAGATCCATGTTTGCTAAATACCAAACCAACACAAAAGAGAAGTTCTCAAAGTAACTTAAATCCATGTTTTTCTCAATAATAAGCACTGCAGACATTGCTGGATTTCCAACAAGGCAAAGCAGACTACTGCCCTGAGGCCCTAGGCCCCCAGGGACCCATTAAGCCCCAGGTTCACTGCATGTCAGTTGGTAGTAATTAGTTAATTGCAAATTTGTTTTGCAATTTTACATCAATAAAATCAACTGATACAGATTCTGCAGTGTGTTATTAAAATTGCCCCAAATTAACTGACACGTATAAAACGTGGGGTAAAGTAATATTATTTGAGCACAGGTTAACTGGATCACTCTCAGTGCCAGTATTCACCTCATTATGAGCCAGACTCAAATTTCTTCATCACTGTGAACTGGTTATAGTTGTTTATTTCAGGCCACCGACTACGCCAAATCTTTAATTCATTTATTAAAGACAGCTAAATTGTCGCCAAACTAACCTTATCTAATTCTTAAACCACTCACAGACTCACAAACACAGCATTAAAACTATTTTATGATCCTTTATGATCATATAGTTCTTCCACCTTCTTGTGTAGGAACCAACCATAGCATGTAAATGTTTACCTCACACACATATGTCCCCTCACCATCTGGTAGCTAGTTTGCTAGTTAAGCTCAGCCTGCTGTGAAATGTCATTATGGCAACAGTGTTAGCCTCTGGGAAGGTACTGCACTAATAATCAAGTGTTACATAAAGCTGTCAAAGTGCCAATAATGTTTTTGGAATGGACATTAAGTTATAGTTTGTTATCAGTTTAAAAGTAAAATAACACAGTGTGTTGTATCAGCTGGGAAATCTGAATAATAAAGCAGTGAAGATAGAAATGACTCTGCTGTTCAGCTGCAGAATAATACTTATTTATCAGCAACATTACAATAATGCTGAGCACATGTACTGCATGCAACTACTGTAGTTGCAGCAAGGTATGTTTTCCTAGCTTTTTATTTCCGTGCAGGGAATCAAATGTGGGAGGTAAGGAAATACAAAGTCAAATAATAAGCTGTAATGTTATCAGAGGCCATGAGCCATAACCTCGATAATATCTATCTTTCCCTACCGAAGTAGAGGAACTTGATAGAAGCAATACATTACTGGCCGTATACGTGCTGATGCACACCGGTACACATCAAACATCTTATATTATGTCTGTCAGACGACGATGGAGTAAGAGAGCGAGGGAGAGTTAGATGGGGAAACAGACACTGTTAGACATTCACACATACAGACAGAAAAGATGGATGGATGGGCAGAGACAGGAGAGGGTGAGGAACTGAATGAATAACGCATGTGTACCCCTGCATTAATACATTAAAATATACATGCATTTATTTATGTTTGCATGTAACATATGTAAGAAAAATGGAAAATGGAGACAGCACGGCCTGTGCGAAAGTCACCCATCTCATTTCACATCTTGTGTCTGCACTAGGGTTTTCAATTATCCAGCAGCCGCACCTTTTCTCCCTGTGAATTAGCATGAGGGGAAAACTCAAGTGGGTAATGAAATTCCGTGTGCCGTCACTCCATTAGGAAATATAAGCCCGATTTGTTGTCAATGTTTCTGAGAGAGTGAAAAGATTTAAAACATCTCTATGGATGAAAATAAATGTGTGAATACGTGTGTTAAGACATCTGGAGCATCGAGCTGGGAAAAGTTTTATGAACGTCCTTCTCAGCATCAAGGTTTGTACGTAGTTCAAACAAGCTTAGTTTTAAAGTGCTTTAAAATTATATATGAAACTTAAATGTCACATTTATCCACATGATGGCAATTGGAATTTATTGTAATGACTATGGATGCAGTGCAGCATATTTTTAAGTTACTTCTACAGAGAATGTGTTGCATTACTCGCAGAGTCTTTATCTTGTCAGTTGTCTTGCTGTGATTTCCACCTTAATTGGAAACCAAAAAGAGCTGTCAGACATAAAAGTTGAAGGAGCGTTCTCCAATTCGGCTTCGCCTGACTCCAACTTGTCACCTATGACGTCTCCACAGAAGTGAGTTCATCTGAGCTCACTGAAGCAACACTCGCACACTTACACTATCTACTGTAGTGTTTAAACAATGCTAAAGAAAACAGATGGGACCTTTCTGGTGGCTGGTGTACACACAGTGTAAACTATGTGAACACATTTTTATATTTGCTGCATCTGTGATATCTCTCTCTTTTACTGTATTTACCTTTAGACACTCCCAGTGAGTGGTGATTAAAATTGATGATATCCAAGTAACAAGGTTGTGTCTTCAAAAGAAAAGGAAGAACACTCTTATCTTTAATATCCACACAATATTTTGAGAGTTTGAAAAGTTCAACTTGAATATAATTCACCATTTCCAGCAGAGTTATCACTGTTGTGAGGTTACGTCAATGTCTTTCAAGCAGTTTCTTTCATGTTTACTGTATGTCTATAATTGCCCTGTAGTTTCTGCGTTTTTTTTAGTTTATTTTTCAACATGAGTGATGTAGTCGAGAAGGGATTCTGAAGGATTTCTCTCACTCTGTGAGTCTGTTTGTGTATGTGTGTTACATCTTGGGTAATCTTCACCTGCAGTCATGTGCAGTCCCTGGTGAGAGACCGTGTGAGTCACGACTGGCACATCTAGCCCACGGCTTACAGTTTTTCAGGCATGGATTTAAGCTTACAGACACACACACAAACACTTTAACGTTTACATACTCCACATAGACACACACATTTTACTACAAATCACTGCGGTATTGCCATAAGTCCCCCTTTTGGCTAATCTTTCACTGAAAAGTCACCTGTGATACACACATCTTTGATATTTGTTTTCCATGCAGCTTAAGGTTCATATACTGTATTAGCATTCATGAATCCCAAGATGTCACCTGACAAGGATTATACACTCTGCATTCAGAAAAACAAATGAACCCGTAAATGAAATACCAGCGATGGTGAAATGTTGTGCTCACCTCCGCAAATTGCCCCTCAGATTTCAAACCAAGCATGCAGTTGTTCTTAGCAGTTAAAATGTAAACACTACAATCAGCATTTTAATTCATGATTGCCAAACAAGCCGTAAGCTAATCACAGAGAGGAAGGAGAGGAGATAATGAAGAAAGCAAAAGAGAGAGGAAGACTAAGGCGGGAGTCAGTGATTAGGTCTTGCCTCGAAACGTCGAAATGTATTCCTATTGTTTTTTGTCTGAGTAAACTGCAAGCACAGGAAATTTACGTCAAAGACAAGGTCAGTGAGGTGTCCTCCTGGTGAAGTTTTATTCGTGAGGAATATGGAGAATCTGTATGCAACAAAAATCTGCTGAAATCATTTCCCTTTCTGTTGACTTGATTTTCAAGTAGTGACCTAATAATTGCAAAGGCTAAGGTAATGACCCTGGGCCTGATAAGGCCTTTGGTTAGGCCTATATCTAGAATCGACAGGCGCACCGCCGTTAACCTTTTCTTAAAGATTAATTACAACGCTCACAGTTAGGACCTGTCATCTGTCATTACAAGGTATTATCTAATGACATTTCAGTGAAGTCTGCAATCTCATTTTAAACACATTTCTACCACACATAAACCTTGAAGAGACAGCAGAGTTGTTTTAGTTTAAAATGAAACCATGTTCATAAAGTGAAAAGCAGATTGTAAATCAAATATTCCCACAACTGGAAAACTGGAGAGAAACAAAGTCTAATGAAAATGTGTTATCCAGATAACAACAACAAACACTAGAAGTGAGGTCAAGCAGTGGCTTGTTTTCCCCAAGATTCACCAGTCTGGCAGCTAAATATTAACTCAAGAACTGATTAATTATTTACTGTTTACCTGTGGCAAAAATTCCAGCATTTTTCAGTGCTGTGATTTTTGCCAAGTATTTTATAGTTCAAGGCTACAATTATTGTTAATATTAAATGTAGCCCTCTTTGTTTGTACACCCTTCGTTATCAATAAATCATATGAAATATTAGTGGTGCAATGTTACCCACGCAGTAAAAAACACACACACAATGTTCAGAACATGCTGCTTCTCTGAATGAATTGGCAAAGTCTACAGTTGCTTTTTTCTATTAATAAATTCATTAGTGCCATGAGACTGGAGGAATGAAGACATTCGCTGCTCAGTGACTCGCAGCCAAATTATAAGAGATACCCTGCTTGGCTAGCTATGCTGTGATATCTAAAACGAAGAGTTAAAAATGCATCCCTTTTCCTTCTTTTAGAAATCTGTGCAATTACTCACTCGATTAGAAACATGCAGGGAGGCGTTTCCCACATCGCCCTCACTAGCTACGGTACATCTTTATCGTTTTCTCTCTATCCATGACACTCTAATTCCTCCCTCACCTACACACACACACACATTTTTATCACTCTATAATGTAAAGGCAGCTCAAAACTGCTTGTTGTTGGCCCTCATCTTTGCAGAGCAGATGGCTGCTTTTCTGCACCACATGGCCAGCACTCAGGAGATGAGGGGAGCTCTTTAAGAAGAAAAAGACTTTCAATCTGCTTTAGCAACTGTAGCTCCTCCTCATCATCACATCTTTTTTCGCATGGCATCAACAGCAACTCTTCCACCACCATCACTGCCGCCGCCACCACCACCTCAACATACCTCCACTACAGCGATTCGATGCCCTGCATATATCCAGTTTCTGTTGATGATTATGTAAATACTTAATGCTTATGTAAACAATTCAAACACAAGGTCACAAAGCAAGATTATTAAGATGCTGCATGGATGCACAGTTGGCTGGCCAAGAATTCCAACTCGCAGCCCCCCTCTCCCCGGTTTCTATCATGTTTCTCCAATATGTGGGAATACATTGCATATGTATGGCGAGCTGCATTCATTATTCATGCTGGGAGTCAGTTCGAATGTGGTGGAGAACTAGCTTTTGTCTGGAAGAGGATGCCGAGCAGAGACTTAGAGAAGAGGAGTGAGTTATCTTTTATGGATCTGCACCATTTGTATAATTCAGTTTGAGAACGATGAGCTGAATTTGACCTAAAGACTGCAAGAGGTAAACCAATAGGTAAACCTTGAAGAGAAATGAGCCAGAGGTATGGTCGTGGTCATAATCTTGGCCAGATTCTGTATGCTTGTGGTTGCAATTCTAGAAAGGCACTTATGGAGAGTAAAAAAACCAAACATAAGCTACTGTAATTTATAATCAGTAGATTGAAGAACCTATTATAAATCGACTGAACCAAACTAATCATATGACTGACTTGAGTGAGTGATATTAATGTGTTAAATAATTTTCAATGGATAACATTGGTACTTACGATGTGGAGCATGATGTAGTCACCCAGACGTGGGGCACTGTCAATACGGACAAGGATGCCATCCTTGATGGTAGTGCTAAAGCCCACTGCCAGCCTGTCTGTCCGTGTGCTCGGCCTCTCATTATTGGGCCATGTGTATGTGATCAGACCCCCTCCTTTACCAAAGATGTAGGTGGTGCCAGCTGTGGAAACAGAAGAAGTGAAAAAGGGAAGGAATTAGATTTGTTGTAGTAGAAATAGAGGATGATAAAAAGAGATAGCATAATATTCAATTCTGTGATGTACAAACACAGTCTAACTCTAACTAGACACCAGGGAGCACAGTGTTATCACCAACAAGACACATTCTGACAAATCCTTATCCAAACTAGTTTCAATAGGGGCCAAATGCTGCTGTACAGTAATTCCTTTATGGCTACCTTGCCACTGCTCCAATATAATTGTGCCCAGTTCTATTTTAGATTTTTAATGGTATTCAGCCACCTTTTGGGTACAAGCTCCCCCAGCGCCATCTATGACCTATCCAGTTCTTAAATATAGCCCCTTTCCAGGGAGTAACAGCCAGTATGGCCAGAACCGGATAAGTCTCCCAATCCTCATGTTTTATATATGAGACCTGCAACCAAAGAACAAAGGCTGGCACAAGAAAGGAGAGAAGAGGGGAAAAAAATCGAAGAACATTCGTCGGGTTTAAATTGACAAATGCACTGTAGAAAAAAAGGGCTCACCAGAATCTAACTTTTGTTATTACATCAGCCAGTATGCAGATTTGTGTCAGATTAGAAGCTCTCACTGGATCAAGCTAGGCCCAGGGCCACAGAATATGCGAAAAATGTTGTGGATTTCCTTTTTTTATTATCACGTGGAGCAAAAAAAAAAAAGAGGGAGAAAAGTTTCATTATTTGGTTGCAGGGTTGGATTCAATTCCAACTCCTGAATGCTCCCTAAGGTGCATCAGAATTAAAGCACTGAATCCTTGAGCCGCTTATCCATTTCGTCAACATAAGGCAAAGATAATCAAGAGATCAAAAGCATTAGACCTACAGCAGATAGACTAGTGGGTGAATCAATATGGGAGACGTAACTACTCCTGTGGCCTAAGGATAGTGGAAAATATTTGGCCCACCCCCGAGGTTGACAGGGGATTCCTAATGAAGTCTCTGAGTTTTTACATCAATTTTATAATTCTTTTTTTTTTTTTCTGCCTCGATCATTCCTCTGCTTCCATTTCTCCCACTCCACCTCTCTCCCTCTTTATCTCTCCGCTCTTTTCCCCATTCAGTGCCTCTCCAAGTCACCTGAACATCTGTTTGGCCTTGTGATGGGTGCCCAGCTGTCTCGCTGTTTCCCCTATGAAGCGGCCAACAATCTGCTCTGTGGTTCAGAATACCCTGGAGACTGCAGGAACATATGGATGAGAGGGAGTAAGAGAGAGAGAGAGACTTCGTGGACCAGATGAGTGTCTTTATTTGCCTTCAGGCACACAAACAGGTCTGTATTTTACACACCTCAGGTGTCAGGATTGCAAACGACCAGCTAAGGTCGTCAATGTGACACGAAAAATATCTAAATACTTAAAGCATCTCGAATAACTGCTTTCTTCTAATAACTAGACATGATTGGTTTAACACAGCCTCATTTTGAAATCAATGAAATCTCTCTATTGCTTTCAATGACTTTGAAACAATTGAAGCATCGTGTATCACCTGCCTCAAATAGCTCATTTCCTCCATGGCATCACGTCTGTCTGAAAACAAGGCCCTGATGCCATGTAGACAGCAGATAGCAGCCTGCAGCCAGGTTGCACCGGATCTGGCCCCGCTGTCTCATTGCCTCAAAGTTTCTTCTTGCCAAAAGAGTTCAGGCAGACTTGGGATCAGTTTCCCCAGTATACGAGCAAACTTCGCCTATCTCATCTAACACACACACACACTTTTTTTCTGGAGGGGATGACGATGATGAGCGGCAAAGATACAAGCACCCCGGGGAGCCAATTATCACATTGAGGAGATTTGCTTAGTGTTTCAAGAAGACAATGTTCGGCATGAAACACACACAGGCAGCCACACGCACGGAGACTGACGCGCACAAATGCACATCATCAAGTATAACAGTGTGAAAACACATGTGCATACACACAAACACTCAAAACATGATGCTTTCTCACATACAATCACACAAGTGGGTGATTATCTGCACAAGTACAGAGAACAGAGAGAACCCGAGATTGCAGAAATGTAGCACGTTTCCCTAACAACCTGCTGCGCCCAAACTGCACCGGCTGTATTTCCTCACAGACAGGAAGTTCACAGCATACCAATTCATACATTCATTGTGAGCAAAACTATCAAGTGTGGCATCATCATTTCTGATACTCTTCTGATACTGAAAATTTCAACACAGTGAAGGAACTGCACAGATGGTTAGCAACTGTGCAAGAAATGTGTGCTGGGCTAAGCTCCCAAGGTCAGTGGTTTCATTTGAACTACAGTGCAGGAAGTTATTTTCCAGGTGTGGATGTAAGGAGCACCAATATAACTTTATTTTTAGCAATTATTTTGCAGTATTAGTATATTTTACAATTAATACTAACACCTCCTTGGGCATTAACATGGTTTGTTAATACACAATTGTCTTTTTTTAACCTAAGACTGAAGATTAGCAACACTAAAAGCAGAAAGACAAAATGTAAAAAAAAAAGTTGTTGAGTTGTTCTTCGTAAAAACCACAACATGCAATTTAAACTGGCGTTAGCATGAGACTAGAAATAATCCCACCCCTACCTCTTCCTGCAGTTTTTCCATCTGCAACCCTAGGCCAAGCTCTTTAGGTATCAGTCATTATTAAATTACAGTGTATAAAAATGACACCAAATGTATTCATCAAGCAAAAACCGTTTCAGTTCTCTGATTACAGTGCATTCAGAAAGTATTCACAGCGCTTAACTTTTTCCACATTTTTCCATGTTACAGCCTTATTCCAAAGTTGATTAAATTGTTTTACCTAAAAATTCTACACACAATACCCCAGAGTGACAAAGTGAAAAAAGTTTGCTTCAAACTTTTGCAAATTTACTAAAAAGAAAAAACAAGAATAAAACATGTATATAGGTATTCGCTCAATACTTTGTTGAAGCACCTTTGGCAGAAATTACAGCCTCAAATCTTTTTTAGTATGATGCTACAAGCTTGGCACACCTATTTTTGGGCAGTTTCTCCCATTCTTCCTTGCAAAACCTCTCAAGCTCC
>JAUMHL010000017.1:5081389-5133734 GCA_032362345.1 Sandelia bainsii
GGTTCAAGCAAACTTTTTTCACTTCACAATTATGGGGTATTGTGTGTAGAATTTTGAGGTAAAAAATGATTTTAATCAATTTTGGTATAAGGCTGTAACATGGAAAAATGTGGAAAAAGTTAAGCGCTGTGAATACTTTCTGAATGCACTGTAGTTAGAAGGCTGAGTCTAGCTAACTTTTGCCATGCTGTTCTGTGAGTCTGATTTCACAGGAGGCATTGATAGCACTTTTACACATTAAGATATGTTCTGAAACATATTTAACATAAAAAAATTAAAGAAAAGACATTCTGTAGATTTAAAATTAAATAAACACGCTGCTTTAACTGTTTTGCAGCAGTGTGTATTCTTTACACTGATTTCTTTCTCACATCTGCAAAAACATCTTTTTAAAATGTTAAAAGAATAGGTTTGTTCATTAACACAATACAGGAAAACCAAAGAATCCCTGTAACAAAGTGTGATTTAGTTCTTAATAGTGCAGACATCTAGAACAGTATGTTGATCTAGTAAAACATATTAAAGGAATAAGGCAGTACAATTTGTTCTTTGCTCTTTGGATAATAGCTAAAAGTCCTCTTTAAAGTTTGTTCTGTTTTGTAACCATTCCTGTCTCCCTTTCTTTTCTTCTCCTGTAATTACAGCAGACATTTCATTTGCTCCTGTGTTCATTCTTGGCATTCTTTGCGAGATGGACACTGACAACATGGCGCCATTATTGTTTATGAGATTGAAGAGTTATGGCAGTAGACAGAAATTATGCGCTCAATGTGTGCACAGCTTTCACAGTTACGAAAGTCTGGTGAAAGGCCAACTGCAGAGAAAATATCATCAAAGGAATCAAATCTACAAACAGATTACTGCACAAGATGTTATTTTGCTGGATCAGAGGGGACTTTCATCTCCATCTTTGAATAATGCAATCTTGCAATGGCCAGGGGGGTATTGGAGGGAGGATATCTGAAATCTAATTGTACTATATGGATGCTCCATTGAGTTGTGAGTGAAGTGGTCGGAGATTGGAAGCCCTCTGACAAAATAATGACCCACACGGATTTTCTCTGATTAGTCTTCAATAGTTAAAAAAAAAGTACCTCCCAATGAGTCTAAAACTCTATGATGTTAGTTTTAAAATAAAGGTACTGCACTAATGCTCCAGCCTTTTGATTCATTGCATCTGCTGTGTGCCTCCATTTAGAGACAAACTGTAGATGAGAGACTAGGTCAAAGCCTTGGCCTCTATTTCGCTGAGGTCCCCTGAGGCGTGGGAGAGCAGACAGAAGGTCAGGACACCTGTCTGCACAACAGAACTATGTCTGTCCTTCAGGCCCCCACGTGACACTATCCAACAAGAGAGAAGTAGAGGAAAAAAGAGGAGGATACATCATTTTCACACAGAGCCAGAAATGGTGAAAGGTCACTGGTTTCAATCCACTTTCTGTGGGAAAAAATCTGTGAAGAGCACACCTTGCTCATTAAGCCACAGCTCAGGCAGTGTATAGTGTTAAAAAAATCATAACAAAAAATATTTACATTTATTAGTTATAGTCATGTCTAAACACTCCCACCTCTCTCGTCTTTTTTCATAAGGTATATAACTGTACTGCTATCTATAAAAAAGCAAAAAGAGCAAAGCAGCTGCCGCGGTGCATGTCTTTTATAACTGGGTAATTGGTTGTATTCAGGTTTTACACCATGCTGTGATAAACACTCGGTTTAGATGCAGATGGTAGAAGACCTATAGTAAAAGAGTGGTACTGTCTGTCCAGCTGCAAAGGCTGCAGGGAGGTAGCAGTCAAGAGGTTTTTTTTTTGTGGATGTTGGATAGGGTGGTGTGTGCATGTGTGTACAGATAGCCACAAAGAAAAGGTGGCACTACCCACAAGGCACAGAACTGCAGTGGGTAAATGCTCTAAGCCTTATCTCTGTGTGTAAGTATCCATGCACACACGCATGCTCAAAGTCAAAATCTGCATAGACATGAATGAGTCTGAACCTTTGCACACAAATCCAAAAGCACACATACACACACTCTTCATCTCCTTTCTCCTTGGTGTGTATGTGTGTGTTGTTTATGTGCTTTTATGTCTTTCCCCTTGTTATCTCTTGGGCTTTCTGCAGCGCTGGCACCCCAGGGGATGGAAAAAGAAGACAAACACAGTTTGATGTGGTCGAATTTTTCTGCCATCGCAGAATGAGGAAAAGAAAAGGAAGCCTTAAAAAAAAAATCCTGAAAGTGAGATGCAAAATGTAATTGCCTCCTCAATCACATTCAAAAGAACTCCATCACCGCAATGCTTTCTCCGGCAATGCTTCATACATGGGGAATTATTAGGCTTGCTGTCCTTCACACAACTACAATAAAGAATCATTGACAAAAGAATCAAATTGTGAGATACTGAGCTGTGTAATCACCGGGATTTATCTCCATTTTACAACCTCTTATCATTTCATAATTCATACTTCCAACTGTTGCCTCTTTCCTCTGGGATAGAGTGATGGATCAGACTGATGATTGAACTCTCTCTCTCTCTCTTGCCCCAATCAGTTGCCAGATGCAAGTATAGGGCAAATGGCTAAATAGTATAGATGTCTATGTATGTGCATGGATGCTGTCGGACTTTGACTGCATTACTGTGGCAAACGTGTCTCTATATTGTCGGCACACAAGGTGGCCATGTGGCCCATCTCTCATCAATGACACTGAGCGAAATGCAGCATATGATTTATGAAGAGCACTGTGTTGTGAAGAATGTCTATGCTAGGAAAACAGCCAGCCCTGAATGATTTACACGGAGTGTTTCCAAGTTATAATAAGCTGTAGCATTACCACACAATATGGATTCACGCGCCAAAAACCAGGGGTAATAGAAGTGGAAGAAAAACAGAAAAGAGAAGCTGAATGGACAAAGCACACACTGTGAAAAGTGGGAGCTGTATTATGATATATAGGCAGACAACATACTGTAAAATAAATAGAAAATTGGAATTAAGACACATCCGTGTATGGTTTCTTATAAAGATTTGTGCAAGATTGCCATTTTAAATGTTTTTCAGCCTAATGAAACTTTATTTGCATACTAGGTATGTAAGGTATGGTTACTACAATAAAAGTCGCACATGTAAACTTGAAGGAAAACTAAAGAAATGCTATAAGGTGGCAGAAAAAGTACCAGGCAGTAACAAGACTGTGTGTGGTTATGGCTTTGGACATTGTTTCCCAGTCTATACAGTGCATACAGAGGATTGTACGGATTATTCTACATTGTATAACATTTTGTCAGAGTCATATTCTAACTTTATGAACCAGAGCACACTAGCAAATGCAACAAAGCGAGGCAGTGGCTCAGGCAGCTTCTGCTGCCGCTGCAAGCGGCACCGGTAGCTGGGGTGATAAAGTCTGAGCCGCTGGGCAGCAGCTCCACTCGCAGGGATTGAGCAGTCAAATACTACAGTGGTTGTATATGTGCTACAGTTGGTC
Organism: Sandelia bainsii; assembly: GCA_032362345.1. Taxonomy (NCBI): domain Eukaryota; kingdom Metazoa; phylum Chordata; class Actinopteri; order Anabantiformes; family Anabantidae; genus Sandelia; species Sandelia bainsii. The sequence goes on from JAUMHL010000017.1 coordinate 5,084,871, forward strand.
AATGATGCCAAGAAAAGCTAAGGCCTTTCTGCTGCAGTGAGATTTAGTGTTGACAGTTTAGTTGGAGTCAGCTGTTGGTGCCAGTGCACAGGGACTGCGGGTGTGTGACAGGTAACAACCAATGTGAACAGAGAGGGAGCATATTGTGCTCCCTATTTAAGTATCTTATTCTGTCTGTCCAATCAGTTTACAATTATATAAGAAAAAAAATACAAATGTAACTCATCCTCACATATGAGATGCTTTTTAGAGAGGTGGCGTTTCATTTTTATGGTCTACTGGGAGCCTTTACTGGAACTTTTTTGCTACTGTTAAACTGATTCACTAGGACATGTTTGTAATATTTTGTCCACCGTATTTACAGCGACAACTTTAGAGCCCTGTGAGTATAACAGAAAATCATCCAATCGGATTTACACAGGGTAAATAATACTTACAGATTAAGCGTGTATTTAAATTAATCAGATATGGTCTTTAATTTAAACTTAAAGTTTCACTGTCATTCATTTAGTAAACCTAATTTTAACTCCAGGTCCATTTAGTGATACTGTATGTAATATGACATTCTGAAGACCCAGCACACCCACACAGGTCTTTTAATCTATTCTTATTAATTAGGCCTCAGCTCAGGTTGCTGGGAGTTATGTGCGGTCATTGAGTGCCACAGTTTGCCCATGGGATATTTGCTAACTCTTTTTCACTAGCTTGAACATTATTCCTGGGTCTAGGGCTTGATGATATATCACATTAATTTGATTAATTTGTTTCTTTGTTTTGTAACAACTTGAAAAATGCTCATATGCCAAAATCGAGATTAGTGCTTCCTCTGCTGTCACTCAAATGGCAGCACCAGCAGTTCTTTGGGGTTACAAAAGTAATATGTGCTGTTAGAACTTCCTGTTTCACAGGTGTCTCCAACACCTGTGAAACAGCCAGCAAGCTTGGGAAATGGTGGCCTCAGCAGCTAAAGATGAAATAATACCAAAGAAAAGTTTTCTTTGGTACCCTTTTCCTCTCTTCTAGTCATTAGTCAACCTGTCACTTGCTTTTCCATATGGGCTTTACATCAAGAAAGTAACACTGTATCTATATATAAAAGTCTTAGTGTGAGTGTCAGCAGCAGCTACAACGGTCTGTTTATGTTGGAGGCGTTCAGGGACAGTACAGGGTGTAGGTCACCCATCTTTTTGAAGTGTTCAGAGCTCAATATGCTATTACTTTTGGTTGGTTTTACTTTTGAGTTCTTGTTCCTTTCAGTTATTATTTACAATCTTTACAATATGTAAAAGGAAGCCTTGGTAGCAATGTTTTTTTTCTGATACCAGTATATAGTTTTAATAAATAAAACTGTTTTTGACACAGACAATCACCCAACCCAACTGGGACTACCATACACTAGCTAGCAAAATAAACGTGCCTCCTGTAAACAGATTGTTGTATGTCCTCCACTACAGCCAGTTCTTCTCTGTAGCTTGAAATTAACATGTAATGTTTACTACTGGCTAGTGCTCAAAAACACTTGAGATACAATAACACATGGTGAGATGGCTCAATCAGAAAGTTCTTATCTGTTTGGTCACCCTTCACTGGCGGGGGACATATACTTCACGTGTTTCCATGATGAACAGCTTGATTTGCCATCTGTATCATGTTGCTGGAGCAGAAGCAAGGAGAGGTGGAGAGGGAGAACCGGAGAGAGTGGTGGAAGAGTCCGTTTTTGCATTAGGAAAGAGGGAAGATACGAAGAATAAGGAAATGAAGACACAGATGAAGAGAGAGAGAGTCAAGTGGCGTAGATGCAAGTCTGAGATGTTCCAACGCCTCTTCTGAGAGCAACAGGAAGAGGCTTTGTAACATTGGTTCCCTACCCACAGACATGTCAAACTATGCTCAGATCGCTGCAGAAGAACAGGAAGACCGACTCACAGACACCCATTAATGAAGCAGTCATGTATCCTCACTCCAGCTTCATGTAACACTGCAAAGGCGCAAATATGAGTACACAGAAGTGAGAATACCCTCACACAGACACACACACACACACACTCATACAGCAGAAGGTAAGCCATTACAACTCCCCCCTCATTACTGTGAAACTCCAATAGCCAGTCTCACCCTCCCACCCTCTTCTCTCCTCCTTCCTCCTCTATGTCTCCCCTCCTGGTGCATTACTGACACTCTTCTCTGTTGTAGCGGCAAGCGGACAGAGAGGAGGGGCTTTAAATGATTTTTTTCTCGGTTCTCTGGAGATGTCAGTTCCTATTCTCTTTGCTTGGAAAAGGAAGAGGATGAGGAAGAGGGAAAGGGGTCTGAAGAGGATTTCAGAAACTGGGAGAGGAGGGAGAGGGAAAGGGGGAGCTGAGATCCACACAGCACTCTAGGCTACAAAGAAGGCCTGTCTGCTGGCTTTCATGCTGCACGCTGCCACCAGTAAAATTTTAGACGTTGCAAAGAGATGAAACGAAAGAAGGTACAAGGTAGAAGAGATGAAGAGGGATGGTGCGTAAAAGAAGAAGAGATAAACAGACAAAAATGGGCAGCAAAGTGGAGCAAAGTCAATCTGAGATGACATAAACAACTCAGACTGACTTTGCAAATAAATAGCTGGGACACTTCCACACCCAAGCTCTGTAAAACCTGATTCAATACTGCTCTCCTTTCTATGTCGAAAATTAGCATTCTGTCAGCTCTAGTGTTGATGTTCACACTGCTCTCAGCAAAGTTAGGACATGAGTGTCTCCTTCCCATCATTCATAATGTATGACACACAATGTGTGTGAGGCGTATCACTTGAGAGGCAGGCCACACCAAACCCTGCTGAGGATTAGGTGAAGAAGATCTCCTAAAGAATAAGGGATTCCAAGATGGCTCCGAGTGGAAGCATCATTTATAATTGAATCTCCCCCAGAGGATAGTGCAGCCTGTCTGCCTTTGCCAAGGCTTCGTGGAGAGCCCAGAACGCCTCTCTCCCTCCCTCTCTTCCAGTCTGTCTCTGAATCTCTCTCCACCTTCTCTCTACAATAACTCAAAGGCCCTCATACACACATACAACACAGCAACCTCAGCTACTGATCTTATCCAAAGGCCTTCAGGAATCAAACCCCAGTTGGACACATTTACTCATTCTGAACTTTTTACAAACTGTGGCACCGACGTCCTTCAGAGCACAGTGGTTAAATACTATCATAATTCTCACAATTGTGTTTCGTAACTAGTTTATACGGTTCATTTAACCTTTTAATCCGAAATGCCTATCGTAGTCACACTTTTATTCTGAAATGTGTGTTGTGGTTGGTCTGTCCTGCCATCTTGTACCGAACATGTATATATGTTTTTTTTACCCATCCTACAGAATGATAAAGGCCCTGAGTTGAAACACGCTGACAGAATAAAAAGCAGACTCTTCCAGTGAGGCAGATAGTGTTGCAGAGTTATTTTTCACCTTGTCAACAAACCACAGTAGCAAATGGATTTTGCTAGTTCTGTTTGTTTGCCTCAGACTAGTTGTGTACAGAATGTAATAAGTCAACATGGATTGACTATCTGTCAAATTGGCTGCCACCTTTGCCACACCAAGCAACTAGTTCGAGTAGTTGCGGCATGTATATATAGTAGCAGGTGTTCATTACAAACACTAAAATGATAACGATAGCTGCATAACTTCTTCACCTCTCTCCTCCTCGAATGGCTTCAACAGAAAAGCTAAAGATGTGGGAAGTGATAATTAAGGTGGCACTTCTGCATGCAGTCTACCCCGACATACAGTAATTGCTACTTTAAATGGAAGCTGACAGCCGCAAACAAAATGCTGCAAACTGAAGGAGAGTGTGAGCTTTCCCTTTCTAGCCCTGTCAAATAATTTGTTCTTCTGATTCGCCAGTTGCGTATTTAAATTACAGGTAGATTCTATTTATAAAGCAACTTGAAAATCTCTGTCATCGATGCCCGCCTACTTTTGAAAAATATGAATTAGAGTGTGGACGGATGGATGCTTAAAGGAATCAGTGTTTTGTATGAAGCCGTGCTAATCTTCCCTTTGATATCGACAACATCAAATAGAAAGCACTTGAACCTACAATGCTATACATAGTGATGGCTCTTCCTCACAGGGGAAAACAAACAGCGCAATCAAGCTGACAATACAGATCTCTGTTTGTGAGATCAAAATCAAACTGTGAATAAACATGCCTGATGACCTTTTTTGTTTACTCCGTGCCTTCCTTTGTCTGAATTTGATGATTGCCCGCTGAAACACAGCTTCATTGTCTTTTCTAAGGTTAGACCAGCTGTGCCTGTGGTTGGCATAGAAACCCCACCAATGTCTGTGACAAATCTGATGTCGTCTCCAACTCCACCTATTTCAAACACCTTCACATCTCATTGATTAACTCACAAGGAGTTCTTCTGCATGTCATCCCCCGATAAACAGAAATACTTAATGTGCATTGCAAGTCACCTCCTGCTTCTCTTGTACTCTCTCCCACACAAACAGAAAAAAACACAAAATGCTGGCTGAGTGTGCTGAGTGAGACTGAAAAAAAAAGATTCAATCAAGTTTGTGCTTTTCAGAAGTTTACCCAGTCGCCTCCCTCTGAGCCAAGGACTTCAATTCCACAGTAACATTTAAGGCAGTGATCACTGTGGCCCTTTTTTCTCACTAAACAACTCTCCAATTTAAGCTGAGGCCTAACATCAGTGGTAACCTTGATGAAGTGATTGGTTTTGACAGGTAGCTCTTATTTCTGTGCGACATGCATTGAAACATGTAAGGTACACAGGGTCTACAGTTAAGTGCACCGGTCTGCCATTCTTTTATGGAAGCAATCAGTACATGGTAATGGTCATTCATCAAAGTGAATCAGAATCCATCTCTCTGTGGGGCTTCACCTGTGTGCACCGCTGAGCGCCTCGCTAACCTTCATGGTGCTTCTGCGGTATTATTTCATGCTGTGGGAGGTTAAGAGTTTCCATGTAATGGCCTTTGTTGAGTTGACTTTGAGCGACACTTAGAGCTGAAGTTAGGTGTTGGTAACAATAGCTGAAACTTCAGGTGGTAATCACTGAGAACCCATAAAGGTTAATGTTTGAGCAAGTCTAACAAATTCTGCAAAGATGTTATGTTGGGTAAGACTGAGTCACTGGTGACAAATTATAAGTGTAAGAAAAAGTGAAGAGGAGAAACACAAAAAGCAGACGCCTCCATACAGGACAAGAAGTGTCACTGAATGAAAGTATGAAAATGATGTCAATCATATATGCTGGTGTATACAGTCATGAAATGAGAACCCAGCTGAACAACTCTGGGAGATTTTAGACAAAGGTGTTCAACAGAGCTCTCCAGCAATGCCATCCAAATGAGGGGATATATTTTGGAAAAATGGAGTTCATCCATCGAGTAGACTTGTCAAATCTATGTCAAGGGGCATTAGCTTGTGGTGGATCAACCACCAACTAATGCCACAAGCACAATTTTGTCCATTTTGGAAACTGGAAAGACAGGACATGCACCAACAAAAATAATCAACTAAAGTAGTTGTGGAATTTGGTTACATGTTGTAAGGTACTTTGTGTTGATATTAAAGATGTTCACTCCTCTAACCAGTCGGAAAATTTAAGTTTTTTCTGCTTGAGTTTTTGAGAACTCATTTATTGTAATTTCATAACAACTACAAGAGTGGATTAATTTCGACTCTCATGGTAACTTAAGTTACGCACAATAGTCTCTTTCTTTTAGTCCTTCTCATGGTCAAGCACACAGGCACACACACATAAAGAAACACTGTGAGATAGATAACACAAACTCTGATGGAGACAATCTTTATCACTGCAGCTGGGTACCGATATTGGAATTGTACGCTTTTTTAAAAATCCTGTTCCCTCTGGCACATTTAACCTAAGGCCTCTATTGAACATGTCAACCTTATAATTAATGCCCTTCCTCTCTTCAATTCACCTCTACTCTCTTCTCTCCATTCTTCTCCTGCAGACTCCTCTTACTCGACTACTGAGCAGCTACCTTGACCGAGTCTTGTATGTAGTTCTCCCACCTGCTCCAAGGACACTGAGCCTGAGACAAAACACAGCAGTGACTCAAGCCATGGGAGGAAAATGTGGCAGCAGAGCCACAATCCATCTCTTTTTAGTGATTTAGCCACAAAGCTGCAGAGAGGTTCGTCCTGCACCACCTCTTGTGTTATCTGTTTCCAATCCTTAATCAAAAAGGGGGAGAATGGGTTTAGGAGGAGGTGGGGAAGAAAGGAAGCAATGGAGATAGATGCTTAAAAGGCCATTGCCATGGAGCCTATCTATAAATTAACAACAAGAGAGTGGAATCGATGAGAATAGGGAGGAAGGGACAGATGTGGGGTAAAGGTTTCTTCTTCAAAGCTGTAATTAACGGCATCCTTAAGCACAAGTTATGGATTGGTGAAAGGCAGGAGGGTGTATGCCTGTCTCACTGAGGACAAAACAAAGACACCAAGTAAGCACCTGTTTGAGGAGACTGCGTACATCTGCATGCACATGTGAGCCTAGAAGTATGAAGTCGGCTTGTGTGGAAGTGCATGTGAATGTGAATGCTGATCAGTGGCCAAGGCTTAGCTGAATTTGGCTGGGGTGAGGTTGAGAGGGCCAGGGGAGTTTGGAGGGCAGTGGGATGGAACATGCTGGCCTCTCAGTGTGTCTTAGTGTCGACCTAATTAAAAGCTAAGTCAAAAAGCTCTCCATGTTGTTGTTGTTGCAGTTCAGTGTGTGTGTGTGTGTGTGTGTGTGGATGTGCTCACAAATGAAAGTGTGTTTGTGGATTTTCAAGAGCCTGAAAATCTGTGCTTACATTTTGGCATGTACCTAAATACCTTATGGCAGGTCTTCCATCCTGAGATCCCAATTTTATGTGTCAAAATTGTCATGATGACAGATACGAGTTTTTCAGTTGATTCATATGATTTTGGGTAACGACCAGTATTGTCCTCCTGATCGTTCTTTATTGTCAAAGAAATGTCATATTTCTCACGACTAAAGGCCAATTCATGCTTCCGTTTGCCCTCTGACTGATCCACATCTGTAACATGGACATGCACACGCTGCTCCCTACATGTGAACACATTCCACATTATACACACTACAAACTCTGGAGAACAGCAACAATGACAAAATAAGCCCCTTTTTGTTTGTTGTATTTGACTGAACAACGTAAAAAAGTGAAAAAAAAAAACCTATATATGAAACAAGCTGATAGTTTAAGTTTTTTGGCACGTGCAGTCGGTGCATTGGCATTGCAGACAATCTCTGCTGACACTCATTTTTGGGTCGCACATGGACGTCTGCAGAGCATTTGTCTGGATCCTTACAGACTGGGGAGGTGATGAAATGTAATCACGAATGCCATAGAGGACATGCAAATATTTATTATTTGTTTTATTAAATATATATCAAAAACAATGTGCCAGTACTAGAAATTATGGTTATCAAGTGGTATCAAAAGTTGAGCAACTTTTCTTTCTGTGTGGATTAGTGTGTGCCTGCCTTTTGGGATTTATACCAAATAGATCTATATCTAGAAGCTAAGCGAGTGTTTCTTTTTCTCTCTCCACATCTATATTCTCTACGGCTTCGCTCTATCTTTCATTCATATAGCTCAACCACACCTAAACCAGTTGAGCCCAGTTGCTGCCTTTGAAGATGTACTTAGCTTAACTGACGAGAAATTTAAAACGAGCAACGACGGCTTTCAACAGCTCATAAAAGGGTAAAGAAATCTTCCACTCTGTGTGGGTCAAATGGATGGGGGAATTGTTGCAGTGGCATAGGTAGCAGGGACAGGGACTACAGGCAAAAATAATAGAAGACACATACACAAGTTTGATTATATGGCATGTATGAAAATCAGCAAAGGAAAGACAAAGACAACCTCAGCCTGAAGAACCATTCAAATATACTGTATTTTGGCATGTCCTCATTGAAAAGTTTTTTTCTGTCTTCTCCCTGGAATAATATATTGACACAAAGCATGCACTCTTTTTTTCTCAGCCAGAAGCCAAATTGAGAATTGTATTCTACTGCCCTGCGGAGTCAAGCTCATTAAAACATATTACTACTCCTGTCATATGGAGACCTACCAACAGGCACACAATCCATTTCTGTTAAAATAAAATAAAAAAAATGCTCGGTGACCTACACACTTTAAATATCTTGCAGCAGAAAGGCAAAGTGACAGGGCCTATTGCGTAGTCTAGACATGAGCTCTTGTTTCATCAAAGGGAAGACATCAATCCGTGGGCTGAGCCAATAGGGCAACAGGTGCCAGAGTCACATAGAGCCTATCAGGATCTGACTTCATTTTATGGTGGAGTTGGATATGAATACTGATAAGAATATGTTTGACTGTGCCAATGGAGGCATAAATAGCAGCACAGTCTATGCAAGAAGAGCAACAAATATCTTTGAACTTTTGTGCCGTAGCTTTATGTGTGTACATTCTCATAGACAAATAATTGTTTTGTATGTAGGTGACAGAGAACTCTTTGATATTAGAGTAATAGTCTCCTGTCTGGTGTTATGGACATAAGGCATATTATCTGTATTAAATGCAGTGATACAGTAGGGCTGTTAACCTTGAGGAAACACAGGAGGCTGTGGGAGGAGAATAATAATACATTGACTGTGATCTACAACAAAACCATTTACCTAAGGAAAAATCAAAAAGGAAGGTAAGAAAAATCCACTGCAGTTTTTTCAAGCCCACCATATGTCACCACCCAACCCAGAACAATGTGCACCGAAACAGTACAATAAGAAAACTGAATCCCCTCTCCTTCATAATATCACTCTACAGCTAAACCTCTGTGCATTCTTGTTCATATTTCAAAATCTCCACTTGTCAAATCCTTTCTTGTACACAACCTTGATACCACCAACCTCATCACTGTAATTGACCCTAAGCCCCATGAAGGAGGTTGTAGGTAGGTCCTCGGTGTGAGATTTGAGGCTGATTTTAAGTATGAGGAACTGAATGATTGAACAGAAATACGCCACTAAAGCACCAAGCAGCATTAGGAATAGATTGGATGCAGCATTGACCGTTACCATAGAACTATTATGGTGCATAACACTTAAATTGTATTCATTATTTCAAAAAACAGAGTACACATTCTGCTCAAAAAGCCAAGATGTGACAATAATGGAATATAAAATTAAAGTGATGTCAAGGAAGTGAGATAGTGATAAAAGATAGGACTGGAAGGCATCTTTCTGCTGTAACAGAACATGTATACATCTACTCAACGTGCAACCCTGACATCAAACATGGAAACAAAGTGAAAACATCAAAGTTGTCTCTGAGAGAACATTTTGCTCTGTCAAACTTCACATTACCTTGATCAATTTAAACTTTTATTTAGTTCCATCAAGTGCACCAGAAGCAAGCTGCCAGCGAGTACAATAGAAGTTCTTCACACCGATGCCATTTTCATCCAGGCAAAGAGGCATTAACTGTTGCAAAAAAGGGAACTGTTGCAAAAGGGGGAAATGTTGTTGAGATAGGGAAAGGAAAAGCGTGCATGGGGGAGTGCCAGTAACTGAGCATTATGTGTATACGAATGAGCATAGATAAATACATGTAGGAGCATTTGTGTGCATGTTTGCAAATGCAGACTTGAGTATTTATTTCATTAATTCAATTGGCTGTAGGTCCTTAAAATAACCCTGAGTAAATATTTACATTACAGTATGCTGATTGCTTCACTAATGGTTGGTATGGAGTGCTCTCTTGTGCTGAGATGGTCAGTAAGGCGAGATACACGGTTCCAGCATAGTAAATAAAGGTGGCAGGGGTGAGAGGGGTAGTGTTGGGAAATAAACTGTTAATGTGTCTGGCAGACAGGGGAAAAAACACAAAGAAATGGGAATTTATGAAGCCTCACATCCCATTATCCATCACAATATTCCACACAGTGTGTTCTCCACACAGGCCTCCCATGACTAACTGTCCTGCTCATTTCGACCAGCTGTGTTTGTATGTAAAATGTGTGAAAAATAATTATTTCTCATGGGGAGTAATTTGTACTGATATTATGGATACAAAAAAGAAGAAAAAAAAAACATTAGTTGAATGCTAAATTTTCCAATTTTATCCTATCAAGATTGCGGTTGCTCAAGCCTCTTTGGAATCTAATAAAAGATTTAGACAGTTATCTGAGCTTGCAAAACCAAGCGGGAGAGATTAGTCTAACAAACAAACTCCAAAGAAAATCCTTATCTCAGTTTGTTTTTCAGAATATTTGCACAGAATGTGATGGTAATCAAACTTCATAGAAAATAAGGGGTGCTACTAAATATTTCGCTTTCTCTCAGAGACATGCTAATCGTTCAATCTGATACCACAAGTGTCTGGCTTTTGAGGTTGGAACAAGGGTGGGACAGTCAGGGCGCTTCAGCAGCAGGAGTCATATTTAGTGGCTGGCTATAGCCCTGTGTAGCAAAAGGCGTTGTTTTTCATTAAATGCTATCAGCATTATCAGGTTTGGCTGCAAGGTATTTCACTTATCAGAAAGGGAACCCAACAGGCTCCAGAGCTCCTCTCTCACCAAACACTTTAATTGAATCTTTTAGCGCTAATCTGCTGCCCCCAAAACATTGCCTGGGTTTTAATTAAACAAATGCCATATTAGATTTCACTTAGGGCTCTTTGAAATGCCACATTTAACTCAACCACAGTGACACAGGGGAGTGACGCAAGCCCCAACCCCAAAAGCAAAGTGTGCAGTTTACAAATCCTTTACAACACTATAATTCAATGATTGTAACGTATTTAAAGCTTGTATTACAAACTGATGTTTTACTCTGCTGGAGATGTCCCATTGTGACGATCTTGGCTTCTGTGTTAAACCCATGTCACCATCCCCACACATAGTATCCTCATTCGGACGCCACTACAGATCTCAAACAGCCCAATTGCCTCATTTTGACACTCCTTGGCTTGGATTAATACCATGACTATTCAGCCAGAACGTGTCAACAACATTCATATTTCTCTCTGAGATGAGGATAAATGGATCATTCTCATGCTGCCGATAAATCAATAAAACATTACACTGAAGAGTTCCCGCGAGAAAGCTGACAGGCACGGAGGGGCTTACCACCACCGCTGTCTTTCTTTGGACAGAAAAGAATAACGACATAAAAGGAGGAGAGGCATTTTCAATTTCATTTCTTTGTTCCGACTATACGATAGAAAATTTAATCTCAAATAAAATATAAAATCATTTGTTTAACCCATTGCATCAACTCATCCTAAATACCAGTTAAAACATTCAGTGGTTGACTGAAGGCTGCACAGTAATTAGAGTCTTGTCAGATCTCAAGAAATAAAAGCTTACCATAGAGCACTGTTACAATTATCCAAACATAGTCCACACTAGGTAGGAGGAAAGATCAACTACTGCACCCTTGGGTGCTGAAATAAACCTTTGCCGAGTCCTAGTGCTGACAGTGTATCAACTTGTGTGAGCCTAAGAGAGTTATCTCCCAGTCCTAGCCAATGAGAGTTTGACTATTTCCTCACTTACAACCACTTACCGCAGTCACACCGAATCAATGCCTGTGGATAGTTTGACTGGGCCAAGCTCCCCTCCCTCCCTTAAGCAAGGCTTGTCTCCTAGTATACATACTGAGCACACTGTTTCCTTTGCGTTGCCTTCCACCCACCACTTCTACTCTTCACTGCCCAAGGGTGCTTTTTAGCTCTATTACAAGATTTTAATTCTCTTTGATGATAGGCATCTAACACAGTGCCCTTAACCCTAATCTCTCTCTCTTTGCCTCCTCCTCTTCTCTTTGCTGTGGCATTGAGGCAATCATTATTACGCATGACATGATTGTGAATTTGACGGCAGGGGGGCTGTAGTCCAGTATGTGTGTTACCATGTGAGCATTTCTTTGTTTGCGCGCATGCATGTAAAATATAGGAGATGTGAAGGTATGCACGTCCCTAAAGAGAAGAAATGTGGCAGCACACCCACATAAGACAGACAGGAACGGGCTGGTGGTGACTTTAGTAGCATAACTCCCCATTCAGCTTTTATTACTGCTCACTGTCAATGCAAATGAGCACAGCGAAAGCTATCAATACCACCCGAGCAACACCAGAAGGGACTGCAGGCGCCAACACATTCCTGCAAGTCCTTGATAAAACAATTGTGTAACGTATGAAAAAGAATAACTTCATAAATGATGAATTACCCCTCGTCTTTCAGGAACTTTTTGATTGATCTAAAAGCACATACTTAGATATATAGATTTGGATTTTTTGCTGGGTGGTTATTGCACCATTTAAGAGCATTGGTATTCTGTTGGAACTAGCTTCCTGGATGTCTGTGGCCACTCAAGGGAAGAGGAGGCACGAGAGAGAAAGTGAAGGGGAAAAGAGAGTAAACTACATTAAAGTTTCGATGACGACAGTGAAAAATTGCTTCAAGAGGAACCTCAAAAAATGGATGTGGATATGAAAAGCAATGGAAAGTGCGAGTAGGAGGAGAGGGAGAAAATGTCATAGGAGAGACAAAAAAAGGGACAAAGTGAGTAATACCTAAAGGCTTGCAGTATGGATCTCCAGGAGTTGCAGAGGAGAAAAAACAAGGGTGACGGATAAAGAACCAAACAATCTTTGTCAAGATTTTTTTACACATTTCTCTCCAGCGGCTCTGATTCTCTCTGTAGGCTCCAAAAGGCCACTATCTCCTACCTGTGTGTGGGTATGTGTGTGTGTTGAACTGGCTCTCTGCCTAGCCAATTATGTCCTTGTGCTAGAGCCATCTCCCCGTCCCTGACCTTTACCGCCCAGCTCCCAATAGACCGCCCTTTACTCCAACACTGAATGTCTGTCCCACTATTGCTCGTTGCTGCCCCAATAAAAAAAGTGTAATTTTTTATAGAAAACTGTACAGTCCATCATCCTAAAATTATATCTGTTTTTGTTGTCTTGTTGTTATCTAAACATAGCTGTAGCTCTGAATACATTCCAATTTTGTAGTTGAATTTCTATCTAATGTGAAGACCAAATGAAAATAAAATAATAATGCAACTACATCTAGCCATTGCATCCTGATGGCAAACCTCAGCAGGGCTCCACAATCCAATCAAACGGCAGATAATGAAAGCAAGGAAGTAATTTAAAACCTTGAGGGCCCTTCAAATGCAAAAAGACAACAAATCAAGCAGATCAGCCAATATTACGGCAGGTAATCCAAACACCTGACACTTTCCCCCCCCTCTTTCATTGTTTTTCTTTCAGTCTTTCTTGCTGTATTTTGTCCTTTTTTTCTGCCGCAGTTCTGTCACTTTGTCTCTCCCATTGCATTGATAATTAAAGTTCTTTGATGCTCTACCTCCCCAACTACTTCACAGGGTTAGAGTTAATAGAAGTCACTGGCTTCTACCAGACCTTAGACTTTAAATTGAATGTCTCCACTCCATTTGAGAGCTGCAGGAAAATAAAAGGGCAAAGTGATGAGGTCTTTGCTTCTTGTTCATGGAGCTCTAACTAGACAACTGGAGACACTTTAATGGTCACCGCTCTGCATTATATTCATGACAAATGAATACCAGTTGAATGTGAGTGCCAATAAAATGGGTGATTCTCTGGTGCACGGCTGCATGTGTGTGCATTGATGTGTGCGTACTAGTACATGGAAGAGCACTGAGAGTGGAAATGGCTCCTTTGAGAGTTGAGGCTGATGGTTTTGGCTGGAAACTGTCCACTCTCCCTGCTTCTCTTTTCTCTTGTTCATATCTCATCCAAACATTTTTGAAAATGCAATGCTGCCAACAAAAAACAAGCCAAGAGAATGGGGCTGTACTGGTGGCTTAAAGACTGGTTTTGTCAGTTTTGAACTATGCTACAAATTAAAAACAAAAAAAATGTCAGAAGCTATGTTTACTACTACTACTGTATTATCTCACTTGTTGTTCAGAACTGGGCATCAATGTCCGGCCTATATGATGTGGGAATACCTTTAATAATAATAATAATAATTATAATTGATACTTTATTGATCCCCTTGGGGAAATTGTTGTTTGGACAGCTGCTAGACCTGTGTCAGCGCTACTACGGGGTTTTGGTGTCTTGTCCAAGGACACCTCGACATGTAGCTTGCCGGACTACATTTACTGTGAATACTGCATGCTATTTGTACAACAACTGGAAACAAAAGCAGATTGGCTGTGGTAAAGTGTGTGACTTTATAGCACCCTTCAGCTTGAGATGAAAACATAGGCACATACAGTACAGTACCTCGCCACACAAATACACATACGTATTCACCCACGCACTTCAGTTATGTGTAGCCTCAAAGTGCCAGGCTGTTTGGCACTAATGCCTCTTAGCTGATTAACAAAGCTTGCTTCTATTAGTGTGGGAAGTGTCTGGTGTATAAAATGCACATATATATTTGCAGTTTTCTTAAGAGAATTGAATGACAGCTCTAATCAGTAGCCTCATCTCTTTTTGCTTCTATTTTTGTTTGCCTGTGAAGATATGCTTCTGATGAATCCTCCACAGGATCAAAATAAATACCTTGTGCCCCAGCTGTCAGTGTATACAGGCTTGTTCTGCTAGAAACTATTCACTCCACAATAGAAATCAAGACTTGCTTACATTCATTTTCCAAATCAATGTCACCGCTGAGATATGGGTTAGGACCTCTACTTCGCCTTGGCGCTGAGGTTTATGGGAGTGTATTGTCTACATATCACTAAATGCATGAAGATTCCCCTAACCTTGATACTTGTAGAAGTGTTGAGCAACTCGTGCAGTGTAGTGAAGGGTGCATATTGACTTGTCTGTATGTGTAAAACATTTTTTATAGGCGCATCTACAGTGTTTAAGTCTGTGTGTGCCTGGGTAGATGTGTATGTGGAAGGGCTTTGAAGTGGATCCATGCCGGGGTAGCATTCCACATGGCAGGAGAATTGCTCCTGGTGATACCATGGCTATGCAGGTCACTCAAAACAAGCACAAGCAGGAAACTCAGATACAGACATACAGTACACACGTGGACACACAGCTGGCGGCAGTCTGAAACAGAGTTGCGACAGCATTTCATGAGACAGGAGAGTGGGCTGCAAAGCACCATACCTGCCAGTTCCTATCTAGTTGGCAGACTCCTGGAAACCAGACCTAACCAGACTTGCCAAGTTTGGTCTGTTATGAAGCATGGGATTTTGAATTCGGCACACACACTGTAGGCTCATTTTCTGGTTTGCCTTCCTTTTAAATGTTGAAATATTATGGCCATCAGTACTGACATTATAGACTTGTTTCATCATCTGGTGAAGATTTAGTGTTAAAATAAAATATGGTCCTTGATAATAAGGGTTAACATCGTAATTCCCACTCGGCACACTGAACCTCTTCACCAACAGCCAACATAAGGATCAATACAACACTTCAGTATTGAATCTGTATTCTGTGGTCAATAACAAGTCCAATAATCACCTCTTTTCACTCGTCAATTATGCCTGGTCCACTGCTAAAAGTTAGATAAGATGTTTTTTAAGAAGAAATGTTCCTTAGAAATAGTAACAGTAAGTAAATGGATAATGCAGTAAGATAATCTCTAATAAATCCTGATTGGCGGTGATGAATAGCTCAAATCGAGGGATGGCATGTTTAAGTGTACATGTGAAAAAAGGTGATCACATTCTATAAAAGAGAAATACTCTTTCAAAGATGTGTGATACAGGCAAGAAACCTTCCCTGGTTTGTTCTAGTATTAAAAAAGATATGTTTTTCATTCTTTAAGGTCGGTAACTTGTGAAGCAGAGCAGCCTTCCACACGGAGAACATTAAGGTCAGCTGAATCATGAATTCACTCTACAGCATAAGTTATTTGAGCTTCAAACTCTCACACATACACACACACACACACACACACATACTTATGACATTTGAAAACTGCGACTGTGTTGCCTGGACTGGCACTGATATGTACACTATGGCATTGCAATGGAGTAAATATCCGCTTCTCTTTCCTCTTCTCTAGTAGAGCCTGATAAGCTCTGCTGCGGCTTGGCCAGATAGACAGAACGAGGGCTGAGTATTTTTTCCTCTGCTGTGTGTCCTAGATGTCTGCACACATTGGCAGCGCTGCGTTAATTCGCTCAGACGCTGTCACGAACGCGGCTCAACGTAGCCCAAGCCTGCTACTTGGCATGAGGGTAAAAAGGAGAGAGGGGGAAAGAGCTTGAATGGAGGGCTGGATAGAGAGAAAAGCGGAAATAAAATCAGAGAATTAGACAAGAGATAAAGAAAAACAGCAGGATGGATAGACAAGGGATAAAGATAAAAACAGAACAGAGGCTATTTATGAAAATGAATGGCTTGGGATGTTGGTTTGTGGAATTAACATCGGTGACAAATCATGCATGAGAATCAGTGTTAAATTCCATTCAGGAGACACGTGGTCGAATGCTCATGCCTATGGATCTGTGAGAGTGATACTGTGTTAGGATAAGCCTGATTATTCTAAGGCCAGGTCCTTTTCATGTACGTCAATCCATAGAGAAAAAGAAATGAAATGAACACTGCTTCCTCTCCTTGAAATACAGACACAGAATGTGTTCAGTCCAACCTTGTATGAACATTAAAAATCATAAATACCGCAACTACAGAAAGACCAAGGCCTTTATAAGAGAACAGCTCACATTAGAGACAGGCCTATATTCTTACTTTGTAAGTATATTTGATCATATTGCAGTAACTGACTCAAAACGTCCTCAATATTCACCTGTCTTAATACATTCAATATAATGCATTTCCCCAGCACTTGTGTCCAGCAGCAGCTAATCACAGCTACGCGCATCATATTGGCAAGTCTTCTGCTAAATTACTTTGACTCTTATTCACTGTTTATCACTTCTACTTTTTAATTCTACATTTTCTACAGAGTTTTTTTTACATTCACAGCTAATTCCAGCAGCTCAAAATGTACACTCCTGACATTTCCTTTAGGCTTTTAGGATCAAAACACATGAAGGAAGTGCATCAATGACAGTACCTTAACAGCAATAAGAAACAAAAAACACCAACGTAGAAGCAATTCTTAACCAGGAATGAAAACAATCTTTCTGTTAAATTACACGATTATGAAATATACATTATGAAGGATTTACTATGTGATATAAAAGTACAGACAATTTGACTATAACTCCCGACAATGGCTTCCTATACTGTAAATATTTTTACATTAAATGTAGTTATTTTTTGGCCACCCCCTATTATTTTAAACTCCATTCATGAATGTCAGCTTTTTATTTGATAACTTAATGCAATTAGTTAAGAAAGATGGAGAAATAGCTAGACTGAGGTAGATGATTGATATTGTAACACTGTAAGAATGGAAAAGCAGGTCTTCTGTAGGGAAACAAAATCTGTTTAGTTTACAGTGGAATAAGGATAAAATGTGATGGCTAGAGGGCAGCCCTAGAGAGGAGAAAATCAATTAGACAGAGTGTGGAGAGACAGGAGAGGGAGTTTTTGTATGAGTGTGTGATTGTATCATCAAGTTCACAGCACCTAGTGCAGAGCTGACTGATTTTATGTGCGTGATGGACGAGAGAGGAGGAAGGTGGAAGAGGGGGAAGACTCACCTGCTGGTGCAGAGTGTGTTTGCATCCAGTGTGTGGACTCAAACACGCTTAAACATTTGCATAGACAGTGCAACGGCATTCACACATACAAATTCCTCTCTCCTGTCTACAATTTAACCTGCTCCCCACAAAGACAGCACAGCCAGGACAGACATATACACAGCCACACAATAAGGGACCGCACTAATCTCTTCTTCCATTCAACAGCTTTGTATAAGTTGAGGCTCAGTCACACTCATACACGCTTACACACAGTCAGTATCAAGTTGGAGTCAGCATCTTCAGATAAAGCAACTTAGATAATAGCTTGACATGGTATCATTGCTGTGATTAATCCTTGGGCCTGCTTTTGAGAACTTGATAAATCAAATCAAGGAAACACCCACTTCAACTCACACACTGACACAAGCATGCATGGAGTAATGAGCGTCTAATCAATCTTACTCAGGCGGGGTGGTTGCAGTTTCATCCTGCTAGCGAGGCTAAATTGCTCCTTGCACTCTTCATTCTGACAAATATGGGACATATATTGTTTACATCTACAGTGCCCTGGGGGTGCTTTTGGGATCCATATGAATTATCCATATCCACTAAGTGCCCTGTAAAATAGGATGAATCACAGGTTAAGGCATGCTTTAAAGTGTCAATCTGTTATGTAAGACTCGGCTGAAGGAGAGGTCTGCCTCCTCTTTCCTATCTCTCTTTCCTTTTCATATCTTTTTTATGTTAATTTCGCCACTTTATTGTACACTCAGGATGGCAGCAAAATAAAAATATGTATTGCTTACTGTGGATGTACAAAGCATTAGCTATGATTCTAAGCTGTGCGTAGAGAGGCAGCCTGAAGTCCAAAGAGGCAGTTGTCTGTACCATAAACAAGAGGTCAAGGAGTAAGGAGAAAAACACTCATGCCCTCTGATCTGCTCTTAAATGTGTAACTGGCTGTGGCACATTATTGCCCTTCAGAGAGTGCTAACGATTCCCAAGGGAATACGAGTCTTTACGGGGTGCGGCACTGTACTGGGAAGTGCGGTTGATTGGGAAAGCTTTGTAGCATGTGCCATTTCATGTTCACATTTTTCCAAAATGAAATGAAAGTTAAGTGTCAATTATTTTTATATGTGAAAATACTTAACAGGGTTTTATAAGATTACATAATCAACCAAAACAGTGCAGTGATTAGAGAGCTTTGACATGCAACAACAAACAACTAGACTCAACAAAAACACCTTTCCTCTTTTTATTCTTTAACTGTTGCACTTTTTTGAGGTCTAACATGTGTCCATGACCATGAATTTGGAGCAGCAGAACAACCTGTTTAACACTGCTTCTAAAGGACAGAAGGATGTCACAATGGGAAACTGTATGTCCCACAGTTTTTTATGCTTCCTGTGTGATGTGTGAGCATGTATATTTAAGTGTGTTCTACTACTTGGTTGTCATTCTTAAGACAAGTGCCTGGCCTGTTACAAGTAATAATAAAGAGTGTGCATGCCAGGACACAACACATGCATGTCTGAACACCTTCATTGACCCATCAGTCTGCCCAATCAATTCTCCCTGCAGGTGTTCCTTCACAGGCTGCGTCAAGTTCAGCCTCATGCTGGCTCGGCCTGCCTACCTCACCGTCTTTCTGGCTGACTGTGTGTCCATATTAGTGGTGCTAGCAAGATGATATCATGTTTCCGGCTGGCCAGTGAGCCTCTTAGCCAACCCTGGCTGTCTGTTTGCTAAGGGACTGCAGGAAGTCCCAACGCAATATCCACTCAGTGCATCTGGGCAAGCCCATTAGCTACTTTAGCCGGGACTAGAGTGGGTTGGAGAGGCTCTCCCAATCTCTTTTCTCTCTCTGCTGCACTGCTTTTCCTTTCACATGTTGTCTTTTCGTCTTCCTCTCACTTTATCTACCACCTTTATGCTATCTCTCTTTCTTTCCAAATAGTCCTCTATCTCTCTGTTGCTTATTCAGTCTTTATATCGCTATGCTTCATTCTCCCTCTGCAGTTTTTCGCTCTCCATTCGGCCGTGATAAACCACAATGAAAGAGAAATACAGCATTGGAAACCTGGGAGAGCAAGAGATATTTATCCAGTTCTTGCGGGGCAAGATGGAGGGGATTACAAATATTATATTTGCTTGGCGGTAAACATATTTATCAGGGGTTGAATTATCTGTTGGCTGTGAATGTGTCTGCAAAAACATGTTTGTCTAGAAACTTGAAACCAGCTCTGGAGTGATGAGTAATAACAAAAATTACATGTGACATGGTGTTACTTACTAAGCATGGAAACACACAAAGTGTGTCATCTAATGCACTGCCTATATGAAAATGAGCAAACTAGGTAAACTCATATTAAAGGGGATTCATTAATTTAGTTTCTTGAAGAATAATTCATTTCTCCTATGGCAAATTATACCAATGAACTATTAAGACATCCCATTAACCCTAAGGTGATAATAAACATAGGTGGCATTATGAATCATTGTCCATAGTGCTTCATCTTACTGCCAATAGCACCAATAGCCTCTCTCAGAGAATCAAAAATCAATCACTGAAGTGCTAATTACTGCCAAGAGACACATCCTGGAGAGGTACGAGTGTGAGGAAAAGAGGCTCTTTCAATACTGTATATAAATCATTCACCTGCTCCCCACAAGGTCACAGTCTTCAGTGCACATGTATCTAATAATATCCTAGCGGCTTCAGCGAAGTGAACCAGCTCAGGTGATGTCAGGCCCGTGATGTCAGGTGGTGAGTGGCAGAACTGAATGAGAAAATGGAGCGCATGAAAGGTGTTCTCATGTCTCACCACCTGATGGAGACGATAATGAGCTCAGAGTGAAGGCACTACAAGGGGGCAAGGGCCAGCGAGCAACCCATTAGTTAACCTTATGATGCCACTGTAAGTTACATTCAACATAGTCAGTGACCTCTGCAGGAAATCTTCGCTCTGCCTTGGAGGTTCTATTGTGGTCTCCATGGAGACAAACATGACCTGAGAGGCACAGCCATTCAAATTAATTGGCAGCGGGATCAATGCTGGAAAGAGTCACTATTCTACTACATCCACATTTTGTGGAGTGAGTAATATATGTAAAAAACCTTAAAAAAAGAAACAGATGAATTAAAAATGGCTGAATATAATACATTCAACATTAAATATCTATAGATGTTGTTCAATTCCTGCTCCCCCGATTGTTCATTCACAAGAATGGATTTATTTAAATGAAAAAATCATTTGATGCATTATTATGAGATCCGTTAAAGAGCTAGAGAGCATAAACATAATCAATAAGCCTAGTCTGGAATGACTGAGTATGGGGAAACGTTAGCACTGAATTTGTGGAGAATGGGTTCGCGAGGACAGATGTTTTCTGCTAATTTGTAGAGAAAGCAGTTAAAAAATACAGTGATGCAAAACTTTCTGGAGGAAAAAAGTTGTTTATCTATATGTTGTGAAAGAAAAGAAATAGGAACAAAAAGAGAAAGTCGAGAAAAGAAAGGAAAGGAAGGTAGGATGCGAGCTAAGCAGGCATAAAAGTGAGAGAAAGGTCAGGATGAGAGAAATGCAGGAGAGAAGGCATTGTGATGTCACTGTCACCTCATTAACTTTGTTGTTTTACTTTGTTTTACAGCCTAAAAATGCCTGAACTTGTGAGGGCAAAAAGGGGCGAAGAAGGCAAAACCTAAAATAACCATCTAATTAAGCCCTCGAAACAATTTTTCCTAGCGATTTTCTGTCCAGAGACTAAACAAGAAAGAACAGAAAAATAAACAAGACAAGTCAAGCGAAGAAGAGTAGGATGAAGAGGAAAAAAATCACGCAAGGCAATGTTTTCAAATCAGAATGTAGCTTGCTGCATCTTTCTCTGAGATATGGAGGAAAACAGTCCACAGGAATCTCTTCTCCTCTATCCCTCAACTGGCGTACTTTCTCATTCTTCACTCTGTTTTTCCCATTTAATTCTGCACCCATCATGAATAGCTAGAGGGCAATATCATTTAAGTGTACCAGTGTGCTGTATAATGCCTTCACAGACACACATACACACACAGGCAACTCATCAAGGTAGACTGCAACACAAAGCGTACAATACTGCCGGTTCATCGGAATAATTCATATACGTGCTACATGTGGGACACATTATTATGCAGCCACTGCACCTGGACCAATACATTTTACAAGACACTGAGGGGTCAAATACATTTTTCATAAGTTCAGCTGTGACAACACAAACCAGTATGTTGCCATGCTATCTCCACAAGCTACTGAACCCACTGAGAAGGAAAATGAATACTTCACAGTTTGGAATTTGCAGTTGTTTCTGTGCCCTTGACACAATAATGAAAAATGTGTTTTAGCTATTACCCTTCATATACTCTAACCTAAACCTAAAGAGGTTTAGGTTGGGGGCGCACTTGCTGTTTGCTGACGTATATGCATAAGTAGTGACAGTGCCATCTCAGCCATCATATAGTTCCTTGTGTGCTTTGTGTTGTATGTGTGGAGGATTTAAAAGTTTAGCTACGAGAGGGCAAACTAAAGCCTAATCGTGCCTGACCAATGGAATTTTTTCTTTATGAATTTCCGCCTCTGCACAACATAAACCGAAGCCATGGCGACAGAGATTAATGTTGAGATCACGACATCAAATTTCTGGTGATTAAAAGCTGTTGCTGAGTTTGTCTGATACTGCCATACCGGATACGATGCACCAAATCGGCGAAGGCTAAGTAAGGGCACCAGGTTGTGTATGTGACTGCTTAGTTAACAGCAAGTATAACCCTAGCCCTAAAGCAATCACTTGTGGCTAATGTTTAATGTCCCTCTGGCTTCAATGCGAGAAAAAAAATGCAAAAATGCAAGCAGGACACTGACTAAATATCTAAATTAATTTAGTTTTACATAAAAGGATACACTACGTTAGCCATGTTAGCACCTTTAGGAGGCTATGTTTAGGTACAGTGGCCGTTTAAGTTAAATGCTAAAGTCTTGCTAGCATGCTTTAACCATGTTTGCATTATATTAGTTTAGCATGTTAGCATGCCAATACAGTATTTGCTAATTAATACTATATATAAAAAGTTTTAGTTGAGGAAATGCTGTTAGATTTCTAAGTATTTAGTCTTTTAGCACTGGACAAATGAAACAAAAGCTTAAAGTCTCACATTTCACAGCATTCCCTACAATATATTAGTGTTGGACCAACTGACCAACAGATTGACAGGCCCTTCCATCCATAAAGCTGTGATGTTAGCATGCTAAAAATCTCACTAGTGGGACAGAGATTATGGCTACAACATAAATAAGTGAACATTTTTCCAGTACCACATTACCGATGAAGAAGCAGCGCTCACATTCTACATGAGATGCCAGAAGTTCACACATAATATACTTAAAATATTTATTTCAGAATAGTTTTTGATACACTTTGATCTAAGGGCTCCAGTAAAGTTTTTTTTTTTGCATTAGAATTTGTTCACCTTCTTTTCAATTATTCTTCCAACAGTGAGAAAAAGCCATTTCTCAGTTAAACTAAGTGCCAATGCTGCCACTCTTCCCTCACACTGAGTCAAGGGCCCGCGGAAGAAAAATAGCAGACTCAAACCCAAAATGTCAATCCTTTGATAATTTGTGAAAGAAAAGGATTTGATTCAGCCTTTATTCAAATCACAGAGCTTGAGCTTATCTCAGAGAAAAGTACAACAGTATCTCAGCCCCTTCCTCTCTCCATTTTAACCTTCTCAAGACTTACAGTACAGCACAGGTCCGTTGTATGTGGAAGATGATGTTTCCAAAACCACTGTCTTCAAAGTGATCCTGCATCAAACAACTGCCACACACACACACACACACACACACACACACACACACACACAGGCAAACAGCATGCACACTCTCTCTCTTTTACTCTCTAAGTGCTAAGGGCACATCTTCAAAGCAGGTCAAACCACTGTCATAGTTGTTATTCAGTAGGTTCATCCACTTTTCAACATGGCCTACACAATATGTAGCAAAGTGATGATGCCTTTACTATCACTTGTAGTGCACCCTGTCCATTTTATTCTCAGCACAGTAATACATTGACATTTGCATTTACTCACTTACATGTGTTTACTAAAGCACTAATATACTGCATGTGTCTGTGGAATTACTACATGTGAAACTAAAAGCAGTATTGCAGAGATATTGTCTCTAACTTAAATACTGAATAATTGATATATAGGTCAGTTGTCAGCATGATAACGTTGATTAAGCCACTACAAGGAACATACGGTATACTGGATGTTTTCATGTCAGCGCACAACTACAAATACACATTCCTAAGCATATGCACTTCAGTATATTGACACATCTTTCCAGCATCTAATTGGTTATGGAAATACTGCCTAATGAAACAAAACACATTATGCTTTCACTACTGTAACTTACCACTGGCCTCTCACTGCTCCTGCACCTTTCTCAGAACAACTATGGGGTTTTTTTTCAGTTTGGTGAATAAATAATAATGTAAAAAATTTATTCTTATTGGATATGCATGCCTACAGCAGTCTGAACACATTGCCTTATTTATGAAAACCTCTACTCTGTTTTGCCCTAACAGAGAAGATCATTCCCAGTCACTGCCTCTAATTAAGAGTTTACATACACACAGGGCACAAACGTTGAGTGTGTGATGTGTGTGTGTGTTTAAGGGTTGTGAATATATACAGAAAGTATCTACACATCTCTCATGCATCCATGTGTTGAGGTGTATGTGCACATACAGTATGTGCGTACACACAAGTGAACATTACAATATACCTGATGTGTCTTTCTGTGTGTTTTGTTCCAAGGTCTTTTCTGCATCTGTAATTACATTTGTGCCAAAACCAGGGTCAGTGTGTTGCTGCTGAATTGTAAATAGGCAATACACAAGCACTCACACATGCACACATACACACACACACAATAAAGCACGGTAACAAACTGTCTAATCTCCTGATTTTATCCTCTGTCTTATCTCGCTCTCTACCGAGTCACAACATTCTGCATGCAAATTTATACAAACGTAAACCAGAACCAATCTCAACTAGTTAATAAAAAGTTAGAAAACTCTTGACTTGTGAGGTGTATGGTGATGTGCTAGATAACAGGAACTTCTAGTGCTTGTATTATGTTGATACCATGAGCTACAGTTTGTGCAAGAAGCAATTCTATGTTCCAACCAGGATCCATCCACTGAAATAGAGATTTTAGATGAATTAAATAGACAGAAATAATCCTATTTGTGCTGCAGTCTAAGACATAACAAAGTGTGAAGTAACTTCCTGTGTCTGACCATCAACCATAAGCAAAGGAAGTGACACTGTGGCAGGATATATGTGGCAATTAAAATTACAGGATAAAACAAAGACATCGTAAAATATACAGCATGAATTGATAAGTGCACTGGTTTCTGCTGGAATATACAGTGTACCTATGGCCTTTTAAATGGCTGCCACCGAGGCCCTGCCCACACTCTTACACTTTGTATGGTTTGCACATTCTACATTAGTAATACAGATCCTCTCTCCCTCCGTTCTCTGCCTGTCAGGCTCATCTGCTCCAATAGCCCTCAACGTGCTAAAAATGAGCCCTCGGATGTGTTAAAAGGAGTCAAGCATAGACCTGGCTCAAATTTATTTTTCAAAAAGATTTGATCCCCCCAAAGGGATTGATTGATCCAGTGTGACACTAAGGCACAGACCGGATTTTCTCAAATGCTGCAAACACAGAATAAAGAAAAGGCCTCTTGAATTTAGTCTGTCATTTTTTCCTTTCAGGCATCTTTTGTGTTATGTTAAAAAAATCCTCAGATGTATTTCATTTTAACGTTATAACCCAACTGCAAAAGTATAACCTAGCTTCTTAAAATGTGACCGCAAACTCCAAAGACTTAAAATAAATACCAACTTTGGGTGGTAGACTTTATGCAATCAGAGTAATTTGCATATAAAATATATTTATATTTCAATATAAAAGTCAACATAGAAATAACCATTACATGCTTCTAACACATGTAGTAACTGTCTACTGACTATTTGCAGTACAGCCATTCATTGATAGACAGGTAATTACAAACAATATAAAAAATTTATATTGTTACAAATCTTAAAACAACAGCCACCTAATGATGCCATTGTAATAGAGTAATGCTGTGAAAAGCCTGTACTTTGTACTGTTAGAGAAACTAAAGATCCTTCAACTGATGTCTGTGTGATGCCTGATCTAATGGTGCAAACAGATTACATTAAGTACCTATAAAGCAAAAGTCAATATTGAAAAGGCATTTGACCACCAGGGCTAATTCTCCCTCCTGGGTGTGTACATTCAGTTGCAGAGAAGAAAAGCTTGCGCTGCTGTTAGAAGAGATAACACATGCGTGAAATCCTACATGGGCATTTTTAAAGAGGGTTGTTAAATTTTAAATCAATTTCAAAAAGCCACGTGTCCTAGTGCATTTTGTCTAACGGAAACCTGACATGTAAGAGGGCAAAACCCTCAACAAAAGTGCGGAATAGTATTAGACGTATTAAAGATGAGGAGAACCATCGTCCATCCCTTCACTCTCTATCAGTCATCAATTACAAGAGCATAGAACCAGGTGGGATCAGGGTAATTCAGAGGGGCCACTTGTTCCTCAGTTGATAAGAGTCACCGTGGGTGTTTTGCTTGTCAGTGCCTTTCACTGACAATTAAAACTATAATCTCATAAAGGATATACAGCTCCACATAGCAGTGCCGCTGTCAACTATCGTTAGCTGTTCATGCTGTGGTGGAAGAGGGAGAGCGAAAAAAGAAAGACAAAGACAGACAGATAGTGGGAGGGAGGCAGTGAGCTTGTTTTGGGGAAAAAAAATAATAGAGAGGTGGCTACAGATGGCTCCTTTTCACTCTGATCATTTGTGATGATAAGTTGGCTGAAACAGTAAAAGCCAGAGGGGAGGAACAGGAAGAGGCAAGAGGTGTATGGTGGTGACAGGACTCACCGTGGCCGGCACGTAGTGAGGCCGGGGAGCGGTATATGGACACAGGTGGCTGATGGTGCCTGGGCCCCTGAGGGCCCTGCGCGTGATCTGGTCGAGGCAGGGCAGGGGGCTGGGGGGCTCCGGGGGTAGGAGACAGTAGATGGAGGTCTGAAGAGGAAGAGGAGGAGCCCCAGGCAGAGCCCAGCACCATCCATCCCACCGCCAGAAGCAACATCCAGAACAGCTGGCCCTCCTGGGGCTTTCCTTTGGGGAGCATGGCTCAAGCCCCCCTCCCTTTCTGGATATTTAAAAGAGAGTAAAGCAGATGTGCAAGGATCTCAGAAAAAGTGACCTTCCCGTAGCCAGGAAACAGCGGCAAACTCCATAGCAGAGAGAAATCAACACAAGCTCCTTGTCAATGTAGGATCCAGCAGTTCAAACAAAATGCAGCTCAAGCTCATCTCTTGGACTCCACTCGTTGGCAGGCAGCAGATCTCCCGCTGTTCTTCGCTTGCTTGCTGGCTCTTTGAACCAGAATCCAATATGTCTTTACTTTCTGTTCTCGCAGGATCACCCTGTGGCTGCTCCTTTGATGAACATGTATCGTTAGTGTGTGTGCGCGCGAGCAACTACAGAGATTGTGTATGCACGCTTTCGCAAGCAACACCTGGAATGTGTCCCTGTGCGTCCCTCCTTCACTTGCAGGCGTAGAGTGAGTGACAAGAGGGGGACCAACCTGCGCTGCAGCGTTCTGCACGCTCGCTCTGTATCGTTCGGCTCTGCACAGCTCTGCCAACTCTGCCAAGCCACAGATAATACACAGCCTTGGCTATGAGAGCAGGGAGGAGGGAGAGATGGAGAAAGGGAACGCCAGAGAGACGAGGAGCTCCACACACTGGCACGCACAGACTGTCAGCTTTCTGTCTCGTTATCGTCTCGGAAGTAACACACTCCCTTCTCCCTCACAGTTCGGCTACAGAACCTCAACGCAAGGTGAAGATCCCCACTCGTGCTTTATCTCCATCTTTAAGTTTGGATCCAATACTTGTCTGACTTTTTCCTTGCTCTTTCTCCAGCTCTTTCTTCTTTTCTTTTCTAATGTCCCTTGAGAACTGGAGTGGTCTGGCTTGTTAACCCAAGCAGACCCAGACTGATAGCTCTTTGTATTACTCCACAGTAGAAAGAGAGAGATTTGCAGACAGATAAAGAAAAGCGAAAAGCCAGGGAGAAAGAAGAGGATGTGAAAATGAGAAACTGCTGGGAGGGAGCGAGATGGAGGGGTGGATGGGGAGAGTGAGTGATGAGGGAAGAGCAGGAGAAAGAGAGAATGGAGGAGAGAGAGCGAGAGAGAGAAAGAGAGGACGAGAGCCAGCTCAGGTGAAACTAAGCGAAGATGATGGGACGAAGGGAGGGAGGGAGAGGAGGGGAAAGGGGGAGGGGAGAAGCGGCAAGTGGGCCAGTCTATGCAAATCCTTGCTGAGCAGCGAGCAAATCAGGGAGGCAGGCAGCCACTGCAGAGGAGTGGGCTGCCTTTAGTCACAGGGAGAAAAGATGTGAGGGAATGAACAGCAGAGAAGGAGAGGTATGGAAGAGAGAAATGAGAGAGTGATGGAAAAATTGAAAGGGATGTATAATAGTGCTACCACTATTCCTAGAATCACATTTTCTACCCAAGCTCGAGGTAATGTGGTGTCACTTTCCCCGCAACAGCATGTGACCTATTCTTCTTCTATGTTTCGATGGTTCTGAAAGCTCACTGAAGCCAAACCACTGAACTTAAAAAAAAGAAAGAAAGAAAGAAAAAGATCCATGCATTATGCACACGACAACAGATTTCGTAAATTTCAAAAGGAAATCTCTCCACACTCAAATAGAAATGACAGAGAGGAAAGGCTTCCAGTCCCTCTACTGTCAATCTCTCAGTTGAAGGGGATCTCTCTCTGGGCCTCCGGAGACATAAACACTCAAAGTCAAATTGCAGTTTAATCATGTTGCATCTCGAAACATAATCTGATTTGACACGAGCGTTCAGTACTTTGCCGCTGACCTTCTGGATCGACACAGACGTATTCCAAAATGACAAGAGGAATGCATGTACACCAAGCGGTGGTGTTGCCACTGATGTGCTGTAACTGAGGAAAAACTTTCTAAATGTATGAGTCATTGTTAGCTTTGAGGAGGCACTGTGCACGGCCCCTTCGCAGCTCCAACTTAGCTCTGTTTCTTTGCATTTGTCAAGATGTCCCTTCGTGTTTTTCTTTTTTTTTCTCTCTTTTGGGAGAAATCTTTATCTGAAATACCCGAGGGCACAATTATTACACTGCTTGTTGTGAGCACAGAACACAGAGATAATGTTTCAATGAACGACAGAGCTGAGAGGACATTCTGACAATCACTGATCCATGAACAAGGGCGGCAGCAATTTATGCTATAAATATCTTTGCAACTGTACAGGAACACGGTGCAAATGCATACATGTATTGTACAATGAAACATTTAATTATTGTATTTGTACGTAGCAGTGAAAGTACTGTTTATATCTCTTTGCAGCATCTGTGTCCCCCTTTTTTTAATGGAAAATCCACAGATCCTGCTGTCAGCAGTTTTGACAGGTACTATTTCTCTGATAGAAAGCAGTTCCACCATCTGCAAACTTCAAGCTTAAGAAAATATGACTTAAATGTGGACACTAGGAACTCCAATCCTTTATTTTCCAACATCGTTATTTATTTTTCATTTTGCTTATCTACTATATATTTATTTTGTAGAGGGAAACATATTTTACTTCACATACTGTATGCGCATTCTTGCTGTCGCAAATTTAACGATTAGAGAAAGAAAAAAGTCCTGCTCTGTAACATTAGAAATTCATGACTAAATAATAAACAATAAAAGTTCAACTTTAGGGGAAAATAGATTAGCATGTGGACAACAGATACATGTCCCTGTCAAAATTTTTGGGAGGACAGAAATGTCCCTCCCAATATTTTGAGTCATTTTAGATCATTGTAAAGTCTCTTGACCATGGCAAGGGAGTCTCCCACAAATTAATAGCAGCTCCTTGATGCCTGCAAATCACATATAATATTACATTGGATATATTTTTGTAAGTGCAGAGTTTATGTTATTGTTATTGTTTATGTGTGAGTAGCCTGTCAGCTGGGAGGCGTTCAGGAACCATGCAGAACACAGGCCATTCATGGGGAGCCCAAACCTGCGCTCTTGGTTCTAGCAAATCCTAAATCACACAATAAAAAAGCTGAGTGACGTATTTTAACGTTACATTGGACATGGCGGAAAAAACACCAGAATTACAAAATAATTTCAGCTATTTTGTCTATGGGTCTTTAGATATCACAGCTACTATTTTCACGAGCATGGCTGCTTTTGTACTTTTTCATGTGAAATAAGTGGTGGTTTTGTAGAACCACCTCCAAGTAAATGCAAACTACCGGTGCAGAGTGGATTGAAATTCAACAAGACCACAGTCTTTGTTAAATACTGTATATCAGCATGAGAGCACTGCCTGGGCTAAATATATCACAATTAAAATGAAATTTGCATGCAGTTTTACTGAGGTTCATAAACTTCTGGCTACTTTTTGGTGAGCAGATTCTTTTTACTTTGAAGACACTGCTTGAGTTGACGCTCTGCTGTAGCTCTGTTCGTCTGTCTGCTCTCAGGGTAGGTGGACTGTCATTCTCATGCTGAGAGTCTGATATTTCATGAAGAGAACATAACAGAAGCTGACAAGCCAGCAAAGAGATATGTCATCTATGACATTTCATCCAAATTATGTTTTCGTGTCAATCTTCTATTTTATTATTGGATGTGTGATTAAAGATGCCAAAATTTATTATTCATTAATTTATTAATTTTAAAATTATTTTACTCTTGTCTTGAATGCCATAGTCAGTGTTTTCACACTTTAAATTTGCCGCTTTAACCTTTATAAAAAACAGGTCTTTTAAGAACATTAAAAGAACATTTGCAAATAATGATCTCACAGCTCCAATTAATATCTACAAATGACTCATTAGTACTCTCCACCTCAATAAACTCATTGCATAAGTTATGCTTTCTGTCTTTGTATAGCACAGCAGTCATACATTTTATATACATATAGTTCCTTGGAGGCTTAATTCTGGGTAATAAGCTACAGTATGTGTAGGTGAATCCTATTTTTATTAGTCTTTGGTGAAAGGTAAAAACAAGCATTAACAGCATTAAAAAAAACTGGGGCTGGGGACAACTTTGAGAAAAAACATTTAAATTAAAAATTTCTGTCTATTCTTTAAAAGCACATGCTCTGTGTTGGCACACAGACAAGAAGAAAGCAATATGTCACCTTGATCATTATTCTCCCTCTCCTACAGCTAAAGTGGACGATTCAGAAAGTAGTTATTCTCTTTAAAACCCAGTACGAGAGAGTGAGCAGTTGATCCGCAGTCTTATTCAAACGACCCATCAGGGCGTTTTGCCTTTCAACAGGGAATTCATGGGCGTTTATGCTGCAAGTCTCTGCTGTTTTTTCTGCATGCCAGCCACAACAGCTGCTCTGCAACTGGGATTCTTCTTCTCAATTTGCATACACACACTCATGAATAAGCAAACAAGCCACCTGTACAGAGCGCACACATGTAATACAGTAGCCACAACACCAACTGGTCATCGAGCACAGGCCACACCCGATGGCAGAAACTGAAACACTGTGTGTTTTTGCTCCAAATTAGTCAACCAATAAGAATCTTGGGAGCACAGAGTCTCATGCTGACTTGGTAATGAACCCTCATCACGATCAGGGCTAATTAGTGTTTTACATTCTGATTTCTCTGCGGTGTCTCTCTGTGACAGATTAAGTCTGTTCTGCCTGCGCTACACACAGGCAAATGGAGCGCAAAACATCTTAATGTCACAGAAGAGTAGGGACACAGAGGAAAGGAGGATACAATCTCTTAACACTATTAACCTCAACTCCTGATTCATAACTAACAAGTGTCAGCCCAAAACAAAACATTCACACTTTTATATAACTACTCGCAACTTAACACAATGATATTGAACATGAAACTTAGTATTAATTGTTAGCAGGCGTTCGACTAATAATTATTCTAAATATTATTTAATCTATTGATTTTTGTCAATATAAAGAGGGATATTAGGTATTTTGAGGATCACAGCTTAGCATGAGACACATGACGTGAAAAAACAGCCTCGACAACAATATCGACAGCAATATAGTAAAAAGCATTTGAAGCGGCCTTTCAAGACGGCATTGCTTTGCTTCACCAAAACCGTGTACGTGTGTGTGTTTGTTTGCGCATTTGGAGAGGTCTTGTTTTATTTCTTACTCAGACGTTCACATGCGCCACTCCTGGTAATCCTTTGTACTTCCAAGTAAGAGACATTGAGCTGCTTCATTTTTAACACAAGCATCAAAACCTTTATTTTTCAAAATATGCCAAACACTCACACCATATTTGAGAACAGACTACGAGACAAAGAATAACATTGAAAAGTCCTCCATCCACCCAAACCACCTCCTTCCAACTCACTTTGTTTTAACAAATGTGGCATTTCATTCATTAAGTAACATCACTTCAACAGAAGAATCTTTTTTTTTTAATACGCCTGTATTGTATTTCATTAACTTATAAATAAAATAAAGTGATATGTTGTTTTTGAAACTTCATTCTTGAACTCGCATGCTCTAATTTCTTAACTCAGCATTCTGAATAAATCTATTGGTGTAAAATCCCTAACCATAAGTTAGGGATTTTATGTAATGCACTCCTCTGGTCCCACATACACATACAGTAGACTCACCCTGCCCATAACCAAAGTGCAGTAATCCATCTATTGCACAGCAGCCTAACGTACTTAATAATGAATGAGTCACAAAATCAAAACTGACAAGCAGCAGTTGAAACGTGGCTGTTTGTTTGAAAGATTAAAAATGCAGTAACAGCCATATAAGTTATGAATGAAGCCTGAAACCACAATTGGAGGACAACAACTCAGGTGAGCTAAGCAGAGCTAAAAGTGAGTCAAACTGTGCCAAAACACACAAATTCCTACATAGAGATCCACAAAAGAACACACAAGAGGAGACACATACTTCACAGGCACATTTCTACTAGAAATTAGCAGGTAAAATTGTAAAATCTAATTGGCTTTTAAGTACTTGACCATTGTGAAGCAGTGAAGATATTTCATAAATGTTGTTCGAAGGTATGAATATGAATGACTAAAATGCACCAATTTATTTTTATTCTCACATAAAATGTGAATCAATTTAAGTCCCACATCACAGCATGTTCCCTTGGGTGCAGCACTGAGAACAATACAATCCCCAAAGACCTATTTTCTACAGAACAGACACCTTTTATTTGTCGCAAATAAAGAGCTGTGCAAAAGATTAGGGTTTTATTGCAAAATACGTCTATTGTATTGAAGTTACAGCACGCATTTTTAAAGTGCTGTTGGAGAGGAAATCCAGATAGTTTACTATGCTGCCTGTAGTCTTTAAATGGAAATGAAAGCAATGCTAAAATACTGAACAAAATAAATGGTGCCAGAAGCAGGTGGATTTTTAAAACTACTGTCATAAACCAGTAGTAAAATGCCCAATTCCAGCTTTATCAAAAATCTGTGTAAACTGGATTCATCTGGTGTTAAACCATGACTAAATGAGAGCTATTTTTCTATCAGTCTCCTGTTAAAAATATGTAAAAAAAAACAAGCCAGGACACAATTATTAAGAAAATACAGTATGGCTGTCTTACAGTTAGAGAGCTCATTCAACTGCATAACTTGATTTCAATTTGTGTTGGCGAGAATCATCACTACTAAAGTGTCCTTGAGCAATTTAAATTCTCAATATACACCAGCTCTGGGAAAGCTTTCTGCACTGGAAGGGAGAAAGTGTTAAGAGAATTTCCCTGTGTAAAACAGCTGCAGCCTCCAGTAACAGCAGCATATGACATCTGCCAGCCACACGGCTAACAAGTACTGGGTGTCACACTGCTATACAGGGGGCCTTCAAAACATCACATTATGGTGTAACCTAAACTTCTTTTGATATTAGCTTTCATAATTTACTTTACTTTACTTGGCAGACGCTTTTATCCAGAGCGACTTACAAGAAGACACAAGCAATTACCATTCAGGTTCTGTAAATTATGAGTTACTACAAACTAAGAGCCCTGATAAGACCCAAACTTGTCAAGAAGAAAACATGCTAGGAATTGTTAAGTGCTAGACATTTGTTTTTGTGTGTGTGTAAGACTCATTTGAAATACTTTTTAAACAAGTGAATTTTCAAATGTTTTTTAAAGGTGGTGACAGTCTCGGCTAGTCGAATGGAGCAGGGCAAGTCATTCCACCAGCAAGGGACAACAAAATATTAAATAAATAATTGCTGCTTTTCAGCTCTGAATTTCCACACATGAAATGTGCACAAGTAAGCAGGTAACACATTGGACACACAGGGCAAGCTCAGCACAAAAGCATAGGAACAGAAATAAACTGATTTGGCCTGCTTTGGCAAAAAAGCAATGAATTATCTCAAGAGGGACGTTCCATTAGATACATGTCCCTCCATTTTAGTGTATTAAAGCTATCAAACAGAGCTTCAAGTATACCCTTGCTAAAATAAAGGCCCCGCAAAGTGTAGATAGCTGTTCACCGTGGGGTTGCACTGATTTGGTCCAGTCCTCGCTACATTCAAAACTCTGTATATAGTATGAATGGGAAACAGAAAGGAGAACAAACCAGCTTCCTCCACGCAGCCTATGAAGATACTGCTGGCTCTGTACTTATTTCACTGGCAAACACGAATCACATGATATCTCAACCTGCACCTACACCGTCTCATGCATTTACCCAACAGAGATAAGTGACAAGGCAATATAATCATGTGGCATTTTGCATGATGACATACTGACACAATACTGTCCACTTTAAACAACACATGCAAAGAAGATTGTATATGGTTTAATTTATCAGAAATACAGTGTTAAAAGTTAAAAGTATCATAGCTGGAAATGGTTGTTTTTTTAATGGAATATACACACAGAGGTCCGTTACCAGTAAATATTAGTGCTGTGTGCCAATGAAATGGTTTGTTTCCTAATGCAGGTTTCTCAGTTTAAAAGGCTGATAACTAGATATGTTTTATGGAAAAGGACACTTCTATGTGACCCCAAACTTCTGAACAGCAGTGCACGTTAATTGTCAATATATCTTCATTATTTTAATAGAAAATGTAATTCAGTTGAGATAACGTTTCCTACTAAAATCAATTTATGTTTGCAGTTCAGTTGTACGGAAACAGGTTTTGGAGACAGGGTTGAAACAAATACACCCACTTGTACTCAATGACGTCACCATTTAGCAGTCTACATATGTAGGTTGCTTGTGAGTGCATGTGAAGCAGTTGTCCAATTCCAAACATAACATTATGTCAGCACCCCATTAACGGCCAAATGATTCCAAAGTGGTCTCACTGGTTTGTGCAAGCAAAACATAACATCTGTGCTTTGTTATTTATCAAGCTATCAGTTTATTTATATGACATCTAGTGCTTATGACTTCAAAATCGATGCAAAAATGTTTATTTTGCAACAATGTGCAGATGAACAAGTTACGGCGTTGGAGTCATCTAGATTTTAATCAGGCACTGAGGCCTACATATGTTAAAAAATGTTTGAGTTTTCAAAGCCTTATGTTTATTTCCCCTACAGAAATGCAAGTTTATCCTGTACACTTAACGTGTGAGTCAACTCAACACTATATCTCTATGTTTCCGATGTCTCAGAAAGATTGGGTCCTTAACAAAAGAATGATGGTAACCATGGAAGAGTAGGGATTGAGAGAAGTTAATGGGGGAATATTTATGTTGCATGATAGCATAAAAGTAATGAAAAAGCTGTAAATAAATATTTTGGTCCTTACATGTTATCAAGCTAAGTGCTTATGCGTGTTCCCTTAATAAATAAGAAGAAGTACTGAAGGCACAGGACAGCACAGAGAGGAAGGGAGCACAGTAGTACTGTAGGTCAGGATATCTGGGTCTCCAGTGCTCTTCAAGTGCCAAAAGTTCTTAGTTAATGAACATAGACAACAAGGTGAACACGAATAAACCTATGTCAGTGATTTAATAGTATTTTTGAGTTATCTCTGCACTGCTGTAATGTGAATTTGTGCTCTGGGAATCAATAATGTCTTAGATTCAACATTTTCTAGATATACTTTAATTTTCTTAGCTGTGTGAGAGTGATACCACTCCCATATCTGTTCCTTTAATACATACTGTGCCTGAGGCCAACAGCTGTTTAGCCTAGCATAAAGACTACAAGCAAGTGGAAAAAGCTTGTAATTCATACTAAAATCACAGTGTTCAGACAGAATCAAGCTAGTTCTCCCTACTTCCAGTGTTTATGCTAATTTAAGATAAGATTCAATATAAGATTACAAACTGCTGGCTGTAACCTCATATTGAATGGGCAGATATGAGAGTAGTATCGATGTTATCATACAAGTCTCTGCAAGAAAGAAAATAAGTATTTTTCCCAAGATGTTGAACTGTTCTTTTAACTGCATCAATATTTTGTACATAGCAATAAATATATCTTGTACTGGAAAAGTTTGCCTTTTACAGCTGAAATTTCCTTTTAGTCCGTGCAAATACTGTGTGTACAGGTCTGTTCAAATACAGACACGCAGTGAAACCTCTCACCTGACTGATCTCCCTCTTTCTCCTGTTCCTTTGACATTAACCTTCTGCAGACATTGCAGGGTAAAGTACACATCTATTTTGCCTCCCACATGGCATTGCCTGAGCCACTTCCACAAGGTGATTCAGGATCAAAGGATCAGCACGTACAAATACACAGGGTCACATACGCTCACACACGCACAGCCGATTCCCTTCATCAAAGAGGAAGGAGTGATCGACTCTGACACCAGAGGATCAAACTAAAGCACTCGGGGAGCTCAGACGACTTGAAATAATGGTTCTGCATTTTAAAAATCCAGTAGAGTGTACAGACATACTACACAGACTGTGTGTTAGTCTCACTTCAGAAATGCTTACTGCACAGATGCTGTGTTATTTGGTGTAAGACAGAGGGAGGAGAGGGCTTGTGGAATTGGCACTACTTTACAGCAGAATGAGAGTTTGATTGCTCTATTTCATGAAGCCTGATGATGCCTTTTCCCATTTCTCAACATTTTAATCCCTGTCTTAATGCACTCTGGCAAATTGGTTCCTGTGAATACACACTGGTTTGCCAGTATGATGATAAACTAGCACACACATTAGTTTGCTAAGAAATGGTAATAGAGAGCATTTCAACCTTGAAAACTGACACTAAAAACACCCATATATAGCATTTTACAGTTTCTGAGAAAGGCTTGTTTGTATTCTGGGTACAGTAAGAGTCAGGCACAGAGCCAATCTGCCCCCTGCCACTTCCCAGGTTTCCTCAAAACAGTTCCGGCCAAGCGATTTACAGGCAATATATGAAATATGGATCATACCTCGATGAGGGAGAAAGTGCCCAGAGATTTTGTGCTGCGTGTGTTATACATGTGACAGCTGAGTGGGTGAGAAACAGAGATGATTGCTTATGGGATGGTGTAGGAATGAGAAACCATCACAGTGGTTATATGTTCATGTTACCTGCGCTCATCTGCACACTCGCATGCTTGAGTATGGATGGAATACATACAGTATGTGAACATACAGATGCAAAAACGGGCACATGTTCCCCTACATGTGCACAAACACAGTGTATGTCTGTAATATTTTGCTCAGATCAACAAAAGCACAACATCTGAAGAACAGAAAAACCCTCATATTAAATGACAAAATAGGTTGCTTAGCAATATCTTCAAAAGAACAAGTGAAACTGCAATAAATCGATTCATATAAGCTTTTGCTGATCTTCCAGCTGCGTAGTTAAAGTCTAAACTCTCAAATTCACACTTAACACAATAAAATTTAGTGGTTGTGGTCAGTGGAAAGATCATGGATATGGTTAAAAGAAACTGATGTTGCCAGAATGGACATGAATGACTGTTTCCTGCGTCAAAACCTGTTGACCCAGTGGCTCATTTATTTAAAAAAAACAAAACAGTTTTGTTGTGGCGGCACCATAATTACTGACTGGATTAGGTTCAGAGGCAATGTTTGTTTCTTAACTGAATGCAGTGTTGCCAAGAAAGAGGTTTGGATGTGGATGTGCAAACGTTTGACTGTAAGAGCAGACACCAGAGTTATTGATTGTTACAGATGGGACATTAATAGTCTCATCTGTGGTTAGTTTGGACAACACTTTGTGTGATGGTTTTGGTTAATAATTAAGAGGACAAAGACCGAATAATCCAAGGTGTTATTTTAGTTTGAGTGTGTTGCTACATCACATGCCAATACACTGCAGCAGATAAAATACCCTGTGTCAGGACTCCAAAACTCTGGTAAGCTCTAAGAGAAACACACACACAACATGATATTATATCTTGTACAGCATGTATTTGGCATTTGCAGCACATTATTGTATGACTATAAACTGTAATATAGCAAACTTTTTTGCCAGATGACAACTTCATTTTTATGCTCTACACCAGGTCCCAAACTGCACAACGAAATCCCTCCATTTTTCACACAGATATATACAGTTGGTTGAAACACGGCCTAATAGTTGATTGTGTTACTAAAATGTCCTAGAAAAAAGAAAGCCCAATGGCTGCGTAACACTCAATGAAGAAGAGTCAGAAATTCGATTCAACAACTCCTCTAAAAGCCATCATGATGTTGTCCAAGATTTCACATGCTGAGCTCCACTTATGAGAGGACAATAAAGACTCGTCTACTTTGAAAAACAGCATCATTGTGTTTTCAAGTGCGGCACAAAATGACTATTCAAAAGCAACCACCACGCCTCCGCTATCGTTCAAAAGCTCAATTTTGCTTGTTTTCAACAAAAAAAACAAAAACAACATGGAGCATCTACAAAGCTCTTGAATTGGTCGCACCTGCCACTCA
The DNA here is from genome assembly GCA_032362345.1 of Sandelia bainsii. Taxonomy (NCBI): domain Eukaryota; kingdom Metazoa; phylum Chordata; class Actinopteri; order Anabantiformes; family Anabantidae; genus Sandelia; species Sandelia bainsii. Next base: position 5,123,555 of record JAUMHL010000017.1, read on the forward strand.
GCCCACATGTGTCCCCCACAGGCCAGCTCGAAGTTGACGGGCAGCTAATTTGTAGAACAACAGACAATCACCTGCTACCTCCACTCCTACATATACACACATAAACAAATGCACACCCTCACACGCGCGCATACCTCAGCAAGCTCCCTCCTCTCTTTCGATCCTTCCCCGCCTCGCTTCACTTACCAACGTGACAGGGATGGCAAAGCTCAGGTGCCAAGCTGTCTCTGTGTTCTGTGTGTGTGCATGTGCTGGCACAGGAGCTTTTGCATCAGCACACACTTAATCGGGCCCGTATAACAGATGCTAGTATGCAGCAGGTATGCAGAGCTCGCTGCCAGGTGTGCCTCTGCAACACTGCTGTCACTGCAAAATTGTCAGAGCCCTGGAACTCATGATGTGTAGAGATGTTTTGGGTCACATCCCGGGGGGTTGAAAAGGATGACATAATGCACAGAGGACTATTGCACCTCTTCTTTTGGCTGGAATAAACCAGTGTTTAGTATCACAGCACTCTAATAGGTTTCCACCATCTTACGATTGCCTGTTCTAAAACACAGCACACCCATAATAACCTTGAATTATAATGCATTTCAATAATGATATCATGCTTCACCAGCCGGGTGTAAATTAAACGGAGGACATTTTTAATTACCCCAGGGTAGCTGAATATTGGCCATCCTGCCCTAGTGAGACTCTGTGCTGATACTGCGGTGGGGTGATAAAATTCAACCACAGGCCCCTTTGAACACAATCCAGGCTGGTTTCCATCTTCCCTTTAGCTTAGGCTACCTGTGCTGGTCCAATTAGAGTTGGCTGAGGATAGGACAAAGCATGGTAGGAAACACTGACATTTCACACAGGGCGCTCTCCCTCATGAATATGGAGTAGAGTAATTACGGCTGTAAAGCAATCTCTCCTTTTCCCCGTGTGTGGATGTGAAGATTTTAGGTCACTTTCAAGTGAAGTGAGGATGTAGGCAGGAGGGACACCGGAAGCGACTTCTAATGGCACGCAGCTCGCCAATTACAAATGAATGTCCAATTAGTTAATGTGACATGGCAAATAAGCATTTGCATGGTTTACGAGATTTTCATTCCCTCTCAGTGTCACAAACATATTTCTGACTAAACTGTTTTGTCATAGGTCAGTAATTTCAAATTGTCAAGTGCTTGGCCAGCACAAAAAAAGGCCGGGCCCTGAGAAACTGTATCAACGTAAACGAAGGGGGGAGACGGCGAAGTAAATTTAATATGATATATAAACCGCAGCATGTTCATCGTCGAAACAATATAGTCTTGCCATATTCACCACTCAATTGTGTTAACTTCCACATTTTCACAAAGCTGTTTTCACCCACTCCTAAATTTTATGTTAGTCATTTGATTTTTCAGATTAGTACTCAATGCTTCCTGCAGAAAGGAAAGGTCAGATTATGCAATTTGAACTGCTGGAAAGCTTTTAATGTAAAACTCCTGTGCAGAAAATCAATTGAAATAAGGGCAAAGTAAAAATAAAAACAGTATTTGCGTTTCCAAAATGCAGAATAATGAGTTTGGCAAAATTCTGTTAAATAATATAAATAAAATGCTTTTGACATTGATCATTATACTATGTTTTTCAATGCAACAGAATTAGAAAAAAAGGCATGCCTGTAATGTAAAGGCCTACTCAGTGTTGGAAATGTAGTATGTGATAAACTAAACATGACTGTGCAAGAATAGTGCTTTGGCTTGCATTACCAAAAGAGTATAACCTTTTTCTCCTTCTATTATGATGTTTTACATCTGAAATATTAAGATAAAGTTATCGTCTACTCAGTCTTAACCTTTAAGCGGCAAGTTAGCGTCCCAGAAGACAGGTGATGAGCCATGTGATATGAGCAGATAAAAAGATGTATTCACTTGCCTTTGTTGATAGGCAGATACACATGATATAAGCACATACACACACCTCAGGCAGAATGATCTGAGGGAGAGAAATAATTCTGATCAAGTTCAAACCACTTGTTTTTTCCCCCCACAGGAGTTATAGTTTGCATAAAGATCAGATGACTCTGCATCATATTTGTGTGTCTAAAGCTCCAATTATCAGGTCAGGTACTTTCCATATGCTGTTATTCATAAAACATATGTTTCCTGTTTGTTTTTCTTTTTTGCTCTCTTGTGAGTACTTTCATACAGATTCAACATGATTAGTAACACAAAATAAAAGAAGAATTGTAAAGAACCATACCACAAAAAGTCCACTGAAATGAAACAAGAGCAGCAGCAACTGGTTGTTTTCTATGCACATTTCAACACACACATATAATAATCCTCCTAAGTTCCCTCTTTCCATAAGTGAAACATTAAATACAAGACACTTTTTATGTTTGCATCATTACTATCCAAGTGGAATAAATATAAGCTAAAAGATTTCCATCACTTTTAACATTTATATTGGCACACAATGGTGGTTGTATAGACATATATGACATCAATCATAACATAAACATCAACATCAACATAAACAGTTTGCTCAAACAGAATCAGCCAATGTCACATTTGTGACTATAAGTACTTACAAGAAGGACAAATGCTATTATTGGCTAACACAGAAATCTAGTCCAACTAATTCTTGACCTTGAGTATCCAAGAAACAGTACATGGAGTAAAGCAGTGAAAAGAGCAAGCAGCGTCAATATTTCAGCTGCACCTAATGGAAGAACTGAGCATAGCTAAAATAACTCAGGACGCTGTCTTTTTTTTTCAGCTCTAGCTAGGCTAAGTGCAATCCCTGATGGGCCTTGGCGAAGGCAATCATGCCTGAGCAGGAACATCTGCCTGAAAGTCTCTGAACGTTGTGCATGCTGACAACAACGTTAGGCTTTTAAAAGAGACATTGACTTCCATATAGTCGCATGTTACCACGTCTCATGCCTCGGTTATGTTGTGTCCTGCCATTCTTTTCGCCTTTGAGAGGAGAAAGAAGAGTTGCCTGCCTAAATGGAGATAAACTGTGGAAACCCTGTGAAGGGAACAAGACACTCTTTGCTGTATCTGGGAACTGAAAAGTTCAAAAGGCTTAATTTTAACAGAGGCCTTCTCCTTCTTTTAATTTTCAGTACCTCGTGCAATGGTGACTGTTAATTAGCCAATTAGCACAGCATGTATTCATCAAAGGGTGAACATTTACTGAAATGTAACAAAAACTCAATTTCATTAACACAAAATTTCAAAGAATGAATTAATTATAAGTCAGTGAAACAACACCTGTTAAAAGATGACGTGGGGGCCAAAAATATTTGGCTCATGTAACATCCAGTAATAGTAATAAATGGTTTACATGTCAAACACACACAACAACACAACACACACACAGGTGGAAGTCTAAGAGAAATGTCATGCAAATTTATTCCAAAGTCAAAACAATAACATTTCTTTCATTCAACCATAAATGAAGCAAACCCTATTTTTGTGTATATGTAACCTATTGATTACATTTCAACCTCAACAGTGCAACACAAAGCATACGTTAACACATACATTGCATTAAAATAATGAGTTTTTGGGCACTTAAACAACACAAATTTATCAATTATATGTGCATTCAGATACAATGCTAACTCAATAAGTTTTACCATTATCTTCATTAAATCCTCAAAAATACAACAATCAGCAGCCACTAACACACTAACACCACCTGGTGACTTTAACTTTGTGGCAGACAGAGGTCAGCGTGGGACAATTTTAATGCTGGCCACATTTGACAGGTTATCATGATTGAGAAACTTGCTGCTGGTTGTGTTCATGTTAAGGCTGATCGGTGTAAAATACACCAATAAGCAAAACACTTACATCATAAAAATCTGTTTGCACCACTTCTGAGAAACTAAACTGGCCCAGTGCTGGAAAAATCAGCCCGTGGTTGAACCAAACTGCTGATCTCCTGATCCTTTCTTTCATTAACCTAAATTCTAAAGTTAGCTTTGAAAAAGATTCAAAGTAAGTAAGTAAGTGTTTTTTTCAAGCTGGGCTGGATGAATGTTCAAAGAATATTTTTCTTGGAAACTGGTATCACTTGATCTCATCTCAGACTACCTTCATGCTTGTTCAGATAGCTAACAGGATTCTACTGCATGTTTAGACTCTATTCATTGGCTTCCTAATCTTCAATAATCCCCAGTGGAATAGCACCCTTGTGCTAAAATAAGAGGGTTTATTTGGATTTCACACCAATTGTGAGACTTTCCCCAAATTTATTTGCATTTTTTACACTTTTCAGCACAAACTAACTCTGGAAATGGAAACCCTAGCATCCACCTGTGAAAACACCACAGATCGAGACCAACTGTGAACTGTTACCTTCAAATTAAGATGAGGAAGCTGGTATTTTTCTCTAGAGCATGGAACACATTATGTTTATCCAGTGACAGACAAAAAACACAGTTGAAGCTATTTGTTTACACAAGAATCAGCTTATTTTTTTAAATTCATACCTGATGAGCTTGTTAGTACAAAAGCAAAGATGATTACAGAGAAGTCGATAAAGACAGAAAAACACAGAGTTGCAGAATTTTCAAATGACTCTACAAAAAAAAGGAGATTTTCACTTAGGGAAGAATCTATTTTACCCCCATCCCAGCCCACATTTACTTCCGTTTAAAAGAGCAATAAGACAAGTGCCAGTTTCCTACTTAATTATCTCTCTAATGGAGGAAGAGAAAGGCATTTAATTACTCGGCCCCAGATTTAGACTCGTGGCATGCAAGAGGTAAATGGATTTAATGTTGCGAGGATAAATTGAGCTACAGTGATGATATGCAGATGTTTGCACATGTGCAGCAGGCGTAACAAACTACCACACAGCACTTGATGCTGTTACAGCCTTATGTCTAATTCTGCTCTGCACTATGGCGGCCATAAGGAGTAATCACATGGCACTTAAAGCCCAAACACAAACCGTAAAGGATGATGCGTGTGGGTGTTATTGAGTGCTTATCTATTTAAAAGTCTGTTAGAAATATACGCATGCAGGAGGAGAGCCAGGGTTGATGCCCACAAAGTTTAGAATCAGAAAAATTCAGGGTGTCAACTTTAAGGAACAGCTGCCATTTCAGATGTGTTCAAATTCTGCAACATGCACAGGATGGGGGAAGAAAATATGAAAACTGAGGTTCACAATTGTTACACACCCTCTTCAGAGTCACGATGATAATAGCTAATCATATTTTTTTTATGTTTAGAAATGTGCATCAGTTTCACAAAAGGAAAAAGCCAAATTACAGTTTATTAATTTGAGACTTTTACACCGCCTCCCTGCAGTGTTTCCATTTTTCCCCTTAACTCTGCCCATTCACTGAGACAAATGAGCTTTTATGTCCTCCAATTATATTGAGCCTAGAGAAAATAGGGCTTTGAAAAGATTAAAAAAATGTCAAGATATTTCTTGTCATCATGTTGTATATCAGATGCTGCCAGAGGAAAGTCATGGTTGCCTGTGCTATCTTACATCATCCACATACTAGATCTACACTAAAGGACAGACGATGCAGCAACCGGAGGAGTCATAGGCAGGCTAAGAAGCTATATGTGACTATAACGGGTGATCCAGTCACAGCAATATGTGGCACCACTGGTGTACAAAATACATTACATGGATTCAGAAGACTAACGCACAGATGAATGGAAAGTCAGAAATGGAAATCAACACTTGAAGTCTGTCAGGTGAAGTTGAAGCTGAGAAACCAAAACCAAACAGAGGTAAAACAACAGGTGAAGTTAAGTTAGAAGTTAGCTTAATGGTAAAGTGTATGATAATGGTAACTACCTCCAAACGCATAAAGAATAAGACTTGATTAAACAATATTATTTTATAAGGGCTTTCCATCATATGGCAGAAGATCAGAAAATCTAGGATTCTTGGAGTATTTTCTTTCGTCAAAATATTCAATCTACAACAGTCGGTTTTCTCTTCTGCAAATACGGTCTTGCAGTACAACTGTTTTATGACTCCTGTGTTATTTATGTTTTGTATGATTGCGTTCAGGCACTCACAGCACTGGGATAAGGTCAGGGAAAGATTGTGGGCTGACTTAATATCGAAAAAAAAAAATCACTTCACATGTCTTTATGAAAATTTAAACCAAAACATGATCTTTCTCTAACCATAATAGAAGTGCTTTTCTTGTCTAAACTTAACCTGAAATGGTACTCTGGACTCAAAGTCTGGGGTTTGTCATCCCTGCATATTATACGCCTTCAATCCACCCCAATCACTGCCTGGCGACTCGCTTTTCCTTAATAACTGCAGCACTTCATTCAAAAAATATTTTGCATCACACCATAATACTTACATTTGCTACAAAAACATAACTGTTGTTGTAATTTAGTTGCATGGAAATTTAATTTTGAGAAGAAGACAGGGTTGGAACATACTTTACATGTAAACTTAAGCAAATGTGTTTCTACAGCCTCATCATTCAAATTCTACAATATTAGTTGGTCCTTATATTCATGACATTACAGATATCAAATCACTTTATCATTGTAATCTTATTCTAATTCCATCATTTAAATAGTGATTTGTGATAGTGGTTTCTAGATGTCTACAACATAATCAGTGTGACTTGACAAACACCCACTTCACCTCAAGTGCATTTGCCCACTTTTTGCCAAAGGGCAACACTGTAGAATTTAGGTCTGCTGAATACATTAGTCCACAGTAATGTCTTCAAAATGGGGCTGCAAAACTATGGGGAACACAGAATTGTCAACAGTAGTTAGCTGGTTCATCACAAATCCCTGTTTCTGTATTTAATTCTTGTTCCCCCTCACAGACTAAATGGGAGATAGAGCTTTTGTACTTTGGCTCTGATTTCTCCTAGGTTAGAATTAGCTGTTTAAAATGTGCCCAATTGGCTGCTTCAGATGACTCTTACTGAGTCATATACACGTACATAAATGCGCCGGAACATTTATAGGATTTCTTGTGAAGTGAAGACATCCATTTGTTCAGTAGTAGTCAGTAGCAATGGGAGGGTGCACATGAGGAGCAAGAGAGCCCAGGATCTCCTAAATAGCCCATATAGTACCTTCAAGCAGCTGTAGCATCACACTACTGAAGTGTAATCAAAAGCCTCGGCCCGCCTCAAGGTCAATTCACCAGAAAAGTTATCATGCCTGAATTATACATGACAGCTTCTGTAAACCATAAATGTTGAATATCCTATTTGCACACATGAAATGACATACAGAAATGATGGAAAATAGGAGAGAAAAACAAGGAGAGAGAGAGAGATTGCAGAGAATAGCGGCTGAGCAACCCGTCACTTACAGTAAAATGTCAGCGGGGGGAAGCTTGTTCACCAAGGCAGGCAGATTTAAGGCAAATCAAAATAAAAGGACAGTTAATGCTCAAATGAACTGCAGGCATCAGCATCCAGTGCAGAACAAACATCATCATCAACAAACGTTGGCATGGAAACAATCAGATCAAGGTAACAGTAATATGTTTTACAGCTACATGCTAACAGAACAAAAAATGTATACGCTCTCGAAAATGTTTTCACAGGGACATAAGAGAGAGAAAAGGTGATTGGAGTTGATCTTATTCACATCTGCTCCTCAAGATGGAGCCTTCAGCTGTTAAGTTCCAGTGTCAGACTCTTGCTGTGAACCCAAACGAGCAAATCAATAGCGTATCGAATGAGGTCAGCCTCCTTGACCTCCCGCTCTCTGCTTCACTCGCTCGCTGTCTCTCTCCATGCGTCTCTACTTCTTCCACGTTCACATGCGCTTTTAATCTCACCAGAGGAAAAAAGAAATGTGAGGGGCTGATAACTAGCCAAACAAAAGCACCTCACATTTTCTGCTAAGTATATCAATAATAGTCAAGCACAGCTGCGCAAAAAAAATTATTTGAATATTGTTCAAGCACTTAAACAGCATGAGGTGACCTAATACCAGAAATCACAGCACTTACAATGGAGCTAATAATACTTATTAAAGTATTCAAAAAGTTCAATATCACCGACTCAAGAGCCGTATGGTATGGCTAGTGGCCAAGATTGATGTTTCAGTTGAAATAATTCATAAGCAAAGAAATAAAGAAAAAACAAACTCAGTTAGATAAAAAGATCCGTTTAATTCTGAAAGTGAGTTAAAGCCTTTATTTCCGCGTTGTCTATGCAAGTGCTGTATTAATGTTATTTTATTCCTACATGACCATGAGCATAACACTGGACCAGAGCCCCTTAAAACAGAATGTATCGGGAAGTTGCCAACCCGAGTAGCTGATCGACTATCGATTTTCATTTGTTGAGGGGGGGGTGAAGCTCTGTAAAGCAGAGTGATGGTGGAGGGGATGCTGGGTGACAGCAAGCAAGACTCAAATTAAAGATTTCCCGTCCATGAAATGAAAAAGGGCCAACAGGGCCAATAAAGTGGCGTCTGTTGAGTGGACGCACACAAACGCTTCACATTGCATATTTGAACTCCACACACACACACGTAAATACACACCCCTCACAAACACACGTCTACCCGTGGTATATGCTCGCAGAGTTGACAGGAGGAGTTATGACACGCTACGTGGGGGAGGTATAACATTGACAGTGATAACATTATCCCTGCCCCTTCTTTGTTAGGAAACCACAAAGTCTTGTCTCATAAATAAAGGCGAGGCTCCATTAAGACCAATGACTGTATCCATCCTCCCCTGTCTCTCATTATAAGGCCATCTGCATCCATTGACACACGCATCCCTCCTGGCAAGGCCACACAGGGCCCATCAGAGGCAGGAGAGCCGGCAACGCTTCATTGCCGGAGCCCGCCAATACAGCCTGTCTTGCCTTGATGAGGTCATAAAGATAGCAATAGTATGTGCGTTGACACACAGGCTGATGGAAGCGGATACACCTTTGGGATTCTGTCGTGTTTTGTATTGGATAACAGCTCTCAACTGAGCACACACACACACACACACACACACACACACCTCAATTTCTGTTTACCCTCAGCGTTCTTTAGCCAGCTTTTCTACTCAGTCTCTCTCGTCAAAATGTGAACCAGTGTCTCCTCAGCTGGAAAATGGCCTCTGTTCCACCCACACACACACACACACACACACACACACAACAGAGCTGAGAATAAAACCAGCCTTCCTGCCCCAGCTCCCTGGCTGTCAGTTCGCTGCTCGTCTTTCTGTGCAAGCCCGTGCTCAATCATTGATGAGGCCAGGTCCTCTGGTACGAATGAAAGGACTAGGCAAAGGAGTGCAATCACCATTAGGCTGCAGAAGAAGCATTAGTGAGAACCACATATTAAACATTTCCCCCGTCCTCAGGCAGATACTAATGGTGCACAGGACACACACAGGACACTTCAAATGAAACACAGAGAGGGGAACTGACGTGAGAGGCTTGTACAGTGTGTTTGTGTTTGAGTTCAAGGTGCAAAAATGTTTGTTCTGCAATTATAATCAGTGCTATGTTGTGTGAATGCAAACACACAGACACACAAGCGACATGATACAGTTGTAGCAGTGTGTGTTACAATTTATGCCTCCTCTGCACTGTCTGGGTCTCTGTCTGCCAGTACCATTTTTTTACCATTATTTTTCGAACAATGTGTCCCCTCTTACTCACTCTCAGTCTCTCTGTCTGTCTCCCCTCCTACAGTTTTTCTTGCAGTCACATCTCTGTGTCTCTCCTGCCAGTTCCTTCACATTCACACCAGACTCTAGGCACTTAGGGACGGTGATGCCAAAGCATAGCCAGAGGCGACCAGAGAACGAGAGCTTATTTCCCTCCATTTCACCAAGATCTGTGTCTCTTTAATAACACTGAGAAAAATCTGTATCTATACACTGTAAACAGTATATATATGTTTTTTTCTCTAGTGTTACAACTCTCATATTTAGTGTTATATACAGTATGTAGCTTTATTGATACATTGGGTTTCAGGCTGCAGAGGCAGTTCATATATACTACCGGTCAAAAGTTTTAGAACACCCCAATTTTTGTACTGCTTTTATGCAGACAGAAGGGGTTGTAAGCAATCCAGAAAAGTTGGAAAAACTGTGGGAATTAGTAGCACCAGCTTTCAAGGCTTGATCAACCTGCATTGCTGCAGAACAGCTTTAAATTGTTAACCCATTTTGTGTTCCCTGAAAAAGGCCTTTTTGTATAATTCTGAAA
>JAUMHL010000017.1:5141333-5156786 GCA_032362345.1 Sandelia bainsii
AGTAAGTCTGAGGTCTTACAAACAAGTCTAGAACTGCTGGACACGTTCCGTCCATGCCAGTTGCAGGGAGGATCTGACCAATTTTTTCTAATAGTTAAGATTTTTTTTATTTGTAAAGAAATTCATAGTCATTCATAAAGGGAAGAGGGCATTTGCCATGGAAGTATGTAAATTATTGTGCTATTATTTTTTGCTTGATTGCTGTGCATGCGCTAAAGCCCAGAGGATGTGAACGTGTATCATCAGCCACGCATGTGAATGTTATATAATTATGCACTCGTATATGGTGTATTCCTGAAATTATTACATATTTATGCACTGATTTATGCTTGTGGGTGTATCTGTGTGCAGTCCTGTGTATTATCACCTTGCAATCGCCTGCATTCATGCATTCGTGTATTGCCATGATGCTGGTGGTGTGGAAGACCTGAAGCATCAGTATGCATGAGGCTATATGCAAATGTGTCAGTCAATGCAGCAATTTGATTTCCTGCAGAAGTTTACTGAAAAAATTAGCTAAACAGGCAAAATCATGTTAATTTACACAAGGCTTCTTGGAGCATCCTAATCTTGATATTTTGACTGTACTTGCTTAATTAGTTCAGTAAATCTGAACTGGTTTAATTAGTTCCACAAATCTTTGAGCAGATTAGGCCTTAGTTATAGCCACCGGACACATCACTAGGTCCCACTGTGGTGCAAGGATATGTAGATGAGAGAGAGCACAGTGAGATATTTTTAAGGAAGAGGTCTATGCTTAAAATAAAAATCCATGCTACATACCTTACATCTCTGCCTCTATGTCTCGCTTTCTCTTTCACAGACCTCTGACTTATTGAGGCTGACAATGGACAAGAGCGGCATGGCAAAAAGTAATTATGAGGAAAAAGTGTATAGCTGCCCACGCAATCATGTGTGTCAGAGGCCACACAACGAAACACAGGGCTTGCTTAAATGAGCCTGACAAGCCCAGAGAATATTAATTTTCTCTCCCCTGATTTTATCTCCTTGCACATGTATTATTAAACCCTTTCTCAACAAGGCCACAATATGAAAATGATGAATGGTTGTCTAGATTGACAATGCAGTCCCCCTAGAGGTGTGTGTGTGTGATACTGAGGGGGGGCTGACTTAGAGGTCAGATACACACATACACAAACAATCACATGAACAAACACAGCGGCAGCAGAAAGTCACAGACACACATACATAGATGCACCTCCCAGGTGGCTCACCCTGCAGAAGACGGCCTGAGCGGTCTGATTGGGGTGCAGACCAAAATGAGATAGTAGACGCCCCTCTACCCGAATGGCAGAGACACAGTCTGTAATAACCACCACTTATGTGCCCACACACAAACACACGAACGTTCACGGAATTGGCTTCACACACCTAAGACCAAAGAAGTCAGAAGTTAGGATTATAGGTTTGGCCTCCTGATTGCAGACCCCTCAGAGCGTGCAGGGTCTGCCAAGCTCATTACACACTGTTCAGGCCCAATCAGTACAACTCTGGGTTTGGAAAAGGATCATAGCAGGTGTACCGTGTCTGCAGAGGCAAATATATACTTAGAAGAAGGCACTCATTGTAGTTCCTACCTTAAACACAAATCTGGGAAATGATCTCCTACCTCAAACTGAGCATGTTCATGTCATACACATACTTTTTGTTCTATCACTGTAAAAAATCAGGGAACTGAATATTAAAATCAGTAAGGACTCACTTAATTAAGTAGGTATGCAAAAAGATTCAACTGCAGGGTTGTGAAAGTCCACATGCATTTTTTGTGATCAGTCATTCCCAGATAACATGGTGTGAAAGTAAACGCACAGATTGTACTGATATGATTTCACAGCATAAATTATTAGTGGGAAAATATGACAGCAAACACAGCAGATAGTATGGCGCTCCAGTTTACAATAAACCATTCAGGGATAAATGTATTGTGACTAATAGGATGGCACATCATCTTAATGTCAGAACAATCCATTTATATTACGTAAAGCAAACTGCAGCTATACTGCTTGAGATCATAACATATTCTGCTGGCTTTATTACACAGGAAAATAGAGATGACAAATAATGTGTCTCAGCACTCTGAATCTGTCAAATCCCCATGTATTAAACATATAATTTCCCTCTGTATAGTTCCAGTCTGACGTGCAACCCATGTGATTATCTTTCCCAGCTGTCAGTCTTCACCACTGGAGTTTACATGTAACATAGCTGGAATACAGAACACACATATATACAAGCCACCCCCTCCCCACACACACACACATAAATGAAAAAGATATGAAACTACATGATAAGAGGCTTCCAGAGAAGCAGCGGACAAGTGGAGAAAAAAAAAAGGAAAGAATTCATTTTTATAACTGATATCCCAACAGATCTCAGTGAGGGGGAATGTGCTGTAGTAGAGGCGGGAAGGCTGGAAAAGATATGGAAGGAACACGGTGTAGCTAAAATTAATAGCAACAGTATTGTTTGAAAGGCTTCATTGTGTTTCTCTCTGTTGAATCCTTATTGACATCTCAAACGTAACTTCAGAGTTCACAGTGGACAAAAATGATCAGGACCTAGTTTAATATCTACGAGTTACCATCGCGGCTTGATATATAACAAATTTCAAAATGCAATAGTATCCATCTGAACATTTCTTAGTCTGCATGTCACACTGTGAGAGATGAGTCTAAAAAACATTATCTGTCTCAATCTGTGTCAGACTGTACAATATCAGTTTGAGGCATGTCAGAGTGTGCAATGAAAGTGTGGTGAATTGTAGCCATATGATGTAAATAGAAAAGGTATAAGAGAGCAGACCCGTGTCATAAGCTCATGTCATCCCTGTTTTTCCCCCCATAAATGTATCTAAAAATGCCATGTAGGCCATATATTCTGCCTCATTCCATATTAGTAATCTGATTGGCTTGTTTGAAAACCTAGCAGCATTTCAAACTGTGAATACTGACATTACCTACACTTTCGTTTGGTAGTTGAAACTCCAAATCAGCCAATGGTGGATGTGTCTCACAGTGTAATTGAGGACCACCATAGTGGACGTACAACCACAGCCCACTTTATGTGACATATCAGCTGCTATCACAGAACAATCTCTCCCACGGTGTTATCTATCCTCTGGCTTCTTCACAGTCAATAAACCATGATTCTCAGCACTACAAAGCAACTTTGTATTCCTTTACATCATATTTTCATTTGTGTGTGTACCAAGTAAAGCTCATTATTGTTTAAATGGGTGTGTTTTCAACCAGAACAAATAGGAGTGGTTCTATTGTTTCAGGGCTTTAGGAAACAGGCAATTTCAATTAGAAATTTCAAAATTATTTGTATGGCTGGATGACGTTCCACTGAACATTTTACCTGCAGGAAAAAAAAACATTAGCAAACTCCTCTTCCTGACAAGAAACAAGAGTTGAACTTTTATACCCTAACAGTTTTATTGGATGCATTTATATCTCCGTGAAATCTCCATAAGGTTGCACTTCACTTTTTTCAAATCCATTCTTAGTAGAGCTGCAAATCAGTATTTATTTCTGGGTAAAGAGGCCAGGAGTATTCACTAATGTAAATTGAAGAATCCATAAGTAATAGGATAGACTTAACCTTCTGGTACTGAAATTTTGCAGTAATTCACAGCAGCCCCCTCAACTACTGAATCCTCTAACACAGAGATTTACATACCCCACTTAGATGTTCATGCAAACACACATCCAGCCTCTCTCTAGAATACGCTGCATGAATATGTGCACATGCACACACAGTCGGCACGTGCTAGGCTAATGTGTCCTGGGGACACAGAGCATCCGACGGATAGCAACACTGCTGAGCCCAAACAAAATCAGCCAGCCTGTTAAATGAGGCGTGACTCAGGAATCGTGCGTAATTTCTCTTGATGGTGTCTCAACGTGTTTTAAAGTCATTTATATAACGACGATGATTCACAGAGGAGGCGAGCAGAAATGGAGCAGAAAAAGAGCATATTGACTCTGTTGAGTGCCCCACGAATTATGTCCCCAAATGTACAGTGGGGCACAGTTAGCAGAAGGTTAGCATCATAATGTAAGCTCTGGAGGTCAGCACTGTGACACCATGGCACCAACAAAGAAGGAGAAGAATACAAATGTTTTGCCTTCTTTTTAATCCGCTTTAGATGGGCAGCACACAGCTGTAAATATGTCATTTATCCAACCACCAACACTCACACTGTATATTACAACCTTAAGCCTTTAAAGACTTTCTGTAAAATGTAGAAATAATGAACCGCAATTGAAGGCTACATCACATATTTCTTCAGAAGTTGTGCACATGCTCTTGGGTGCATTTACAGACAAAGTGAGAATCATCTGCTTATGTGAATCCCACTTATGTGACACCTTAAGGTGACAGTGGGAGGACAAATATATACAGCACAGTGTCTGGTGCCCGTCATCCAACCCGTGAAGTGAAAATTAACAAGCAAAACCAACAGCCAAAAACTCTGAGAGGAGGAGGAAAAAAGTATAGTGGGGAAACGGAAAGTTCCCACAATAAAAGGCTGTAGTCAGCTGCAAGGAAGGAAACCTCATGTTACTTCTAATGCTGGAGTTTCCAAGTGCGTGAAGAAGCCAGGTGCTTTTGCTCAAGCTACAGGATCACTGCAATGGAGATTAAGGAACCACTGCAATATTCCAACATCCAGAAATGTCCTCTGTGATTAGAGAGGCTTAGATGGCAGCACTGCCAGTGGAAACACCAAGTCATCACTTTTTATGCTATTCGCTTGCCAATTTTTTGGGGGGCGGCATGATAGCTCAGTGGGTAGAGCAGTCATCTTCCAACCCAAGGGTAAGCGGTTCAATTCTCAGTCCTGGCAAGCTACATGTCGAGGTGTCCTTGGACAAGACACTGAAACCCTGTAGTAGCGCTGACACAGGTCTAGCAGCTGTCCAAACAACAATTTCCCCAAGGGGATCAATAAAGTGTTAATTATTATTCATTCAGAGTGACTTACCACAGAAGAAAATCATTTAACACTAGTTGCCCAAGTTGGAAAGAAAACTCCTAACGATTGAAACACTCGTGCCAGCCTTTTCATGGCACTATTCAAAGCTTTGACAGATACAGGTGGGTTTTTAGTTGGCCAATTATTACTGAATTATGCTTACTTGATGAAAACTTGTCAGATGAAATGAAGGCAGGGCAGAGAGGAGATGAGGAATCCATTAGTTTACACAGTAGATGGCCAAAATACCTTAGCTAAGGAGGTTATTTTTACATGATTGCAGGGGTGTGTAATTGCAATGCCAATCTTCAGGATTTACTAAGAACTTAAAACCAAATCTTTCACCACCCTTGAAACTTCAAATGTAGAATTTTACACAAATGTGATGGAGAAGTGTGGATGTGAGATCTGAGGTTAAACTGCAAACATATCTCTGTGTAGTTTTATCATGCTCACAATGGTATATAGTTTATCTTAAAAATATGACTAATGTCAGAGATATAGAAATTATTGATCTAATGATTTAGAACAGTGGTTCTCAAACTATGGTACGCCTACCACTTGTGGTACGCAGGTTCCCTCTAGTGGTACGCAGGAACACCTGAGAATTTTTTACAAAAACTAAATAATAACATTAAAGACATAATACTACTATATCCCAAAAAAGGTTATTCAGTGGCAACTGGAATTGAGAAAGCCCTCTGGAATGGAGGGTGAAACATCTTCAAGGAACTAAAACAAGTCCAGTTGCCACTGAATAACCTTTTTTGGGATAACCATGACCTGACTGAGAATCTTCACAGACAATACTACTATAGTTTACAGGTTAACTGTCTCCGCTCACTGGACAACGCCTGACTTTTATACACTTTACATCTCCATAAACATTACTAACAGCATTAGAGTCACAACACCACATCCTGAAATACAAGTGTTAGTTTAAACTATACAGTGTTTTCATTCACATGATGTTGTAGCCGAAATATGGTATCTGAATGTCTGTCATAAATTAGAAACAGGTCCAGTTTTGTTGGGGATGTTTAATTCAGACACATGAGCAGACAAAACACAGGTCGTTAATAACGATGCTAAATTGATTGAAGTTGGTTCCCATGAAGGCAGACATCTGGGTGCGCACACTTCACCCGTTAGATCACTCAGGCTTTTTTTACGCACGGTCACATGGACAGAAACATCCTTATTCACAGACATCGCTGAAGGCTAGTCGCTGAAGTCTGTTGGTTGATCAGGATGTGATGGTAAATCACATATTTCTGAATCCAGAGTGAGCTAACGGGTGATCTCACAGGTGAAGTGAGCGCATTTGCGCACAGCTGTACAGCTGTCTGCCTTCTATGTGTCAGCAGGAACCAACTTATTATTATCTATTAGTGATCATTGTTGCTGCGTCTGATTGGTGAAACTAATGTGTAGAATAAATGGTAAAAAAAAAAAAGTAATGAGTCGAGTGTTGTCCAGTGTAGCGGAGTAAGAAGCGTTTCTTCTTCACAAATCTACTCAAGTAAAAATAAAAAGTATGGTGCAATAAAACTACTCCTTTAAGTAAAAATTTTTCAAAAAGTTACTTAAGTAAATGTAACAGAGTAAATGTAACTTGTTACTACCCACCTCTGGTCATAATGGTGGTACTTGGAGAGCCAAATATTTTTTGAGATGGTACCCAGCGTAAAAAGTTTGAGAACCACTGATTTAAAAGATACACTATGACTTAGATAAATTATCAACCCACATACCCAACCTGTTAGATATTTGATGCATTTCTAGGTTACTCACACAGATGATGTGATGCTGCCATGGCCAGTCATGATTTCTGACAACAGCACCTCCTCTGACCTGTTATATATGATACCCATTGCAGCAAAGAGCCCTGCTTCTTGATTTCATACCTTTCTTCATTATCTAATAAGCACTGTCATATCTAATGGCTGCCATCATCTTCCATCCTCCTCAGAGACTGAGATGTGCTAATCAATGCCACTCTGACAAACATCATTACGCACATCATGCATCATGCTACTACTAGCAGAGGGCTAATAATATACAGGTGATAAAACATTGATACTTCCACGGATATAGAATTAAAGATGTGCATGTTCACTCATATTTACTTTCAGTCTCTGATAATTTATGACAAAAATGTGCATATTGTGTGAAAAAACTGTACCTGCAAAGCTGGCTTCAGTAGCATGTGATAATTGGCTACTGTACAGTGGCTGCTAAAATAAGCTGTGATGACTATGATTTAACAGCTAGAAGAAAAGACATAACCCTCACCCTTTCCCGATCTTAGCTGTTCCTTCTCAGATTTGGGGGTGCAGGGGGATGGAAGTGCATGTTAAAAAAAAGCAAGCAACAAAAGCTGCGGAGTTTGTGTCTTTGCAAATGAGGAAAGAATCGAATGTCTCCGGGGAAGCCTAATCATTTTGTTTTACATCTCTGACAAAGTTAAATAGAGCAGCACCATCACAAAAGCAGCAGAAAGTGATGCCCAGCTAGAGATATGATAATGGATGGCTTTCACCTTGAGGTCATTAAATAATTATCTTGTCATAGGTTTAAGTGCTCATCTTTAAAATAGGGTGTTCCATCACTCTGGTGTACAACTGTTCACACAGAAAGAACTATGAAAGACTTAGTCTGTTCAAATATGTATATTCTGGGATCTGTACAGTGGGTAAATCAACATTATGCCATGTTAGATCTACGGTATTACTCACACATCCGTTTGTGACAAATGTCACAAGACATTGGTAGTGGTGTAAACTATATTTTATTTGTATAATATTTGTCTTGATAAAGGATTATAAGGACTTTTAGGATTATAGGACATTAACTTATAATATTAATGTAAAACATAACTGATCATTTTGTAAATATCTACATCAATATTTGATCTAATACGGGTATTAGTCCGCTTCATCTTGGATCTATAGGCCTCCAGGTCATTAAGTGCTAACAAATCTGAGCCTTCCAAATGTCTGCCTGTCTCTGTAATCCCTAATGACAGAAACCAAAAGAAACAGCCATGTTTCCAATTTGTGCTGAGAGAAAAGTCTTCCCTTCCATCCTCTTCTTCATTTTCCGTCTCCTGTGCCCTTTCCTGTTTTTTCCCTCTCACTGGGCTTTACTGGAACAAATCATTAGTAACACATACTGCTGTTTTTCTCTGGGTGAGCCAGGCTAATTTTGACACACTCATTATGCCTTTTCTCTCCCCATCTCTCCTCCCTCTCCCTCACACAGACTCTCTCTCTCGCTCCCTCTTTAAGCCCTGACCTCCCTCATTCCCAAGATGCTGCACACTGTGCCGTGCAATACATCACTGTAAAAGTTGCCTCTCTCTCGGGGGTGCCTGGGGTGATGGCCTTGGTGGGTAAGGGTTGAACCAGGGCCACAGATCAATCTTTGCCCAATGACGGCTAACTACAAGATCAGAGGTTTGCTTTCCTGCTGAGAACCCACTGAAACTGTCAGCCTGGACTTGCTTGTATGTTCTTATGTTCCCAAATCTGTGTTCGCGCTCTTACTCAATATCTTGTTTCTTCTCCAATCTTTTTCTCCCCCCTCACTCCATGTCAGACGAATGCAGAGCATGCTTAGAGCTGACTGCAGTGCATGGCAGGAGGAGAAAAAGAGGGAGGGAGGAAAGCAGATGCTTGTGACAGTGTGGGGGCAGTAATGAGGGTCCCTACGACAGAGAAACAATCAGTAAGGCCTGAACACACAGCCCACTCTCGCATACACACGCAGAACAGCAAGGGAGTAATGGGCTGGCAAGGGCCCGGGGCCAGTCACACTGACACACACACATTCACCGCATACTACATGGTGAATAATGAAGAAGGAAACCACCATCATCACTGTCGACCACTCACTGAGCAGAATAAAACCAGCCAAAAATATATTACCCACACCATTTTGTAAAATAATTATTTAGAGCTAACAAATACCCGGTCTGGCTCAGGTGACGCAGCTCACTATCCAGCTACAGTAAAAGGAAGTGGGGGGGGGAACAGCATACATGACATCCCAGTATGTTCCGCAAGAGCCTGCCTCTAATATGCACGCAAAGCCTTTCAAAACCATTACCCCGCCGACGGGAGACACTTTTATTGTGGCAGACGTTTCAGTGAGAAGGAGGTTCAATTCACCAAAGCAAAGGCGTAGAGGAGGGAACTTGCCGAGTGTGGGGTTCACGCTGCCGCAGAGACATTTCCAGAAGTGGGGCAGAGGAGAAAGTGCATGTTGAAGTGAACAAGATTTGAAAATAGCCTGGGATAAAACAGAGACAGCACGGCTGCTAATGTGCGCACGCACAAAGCGGTGCAAAAATGCAAATGACAACAAGAAAAAGCAAACACGCATAAACAAAGACACGTGCATAAGTACATACACAACACACACTTCCTTGCCCAAACAGAATGCAATCAGAGTCAGTGGCATGCAGAACAGTTTCAGCTGAGGAAGATTGATTGCAATTGATAATGTCACCACATGAAGTGGTGAGTCTTTATCTGACTCTTCTATTAAGGCCTTCAGGTCAATCTACTCTGCTTGATTTGGTTAAGATAGCTGTCAGGCACAGCAGAGACGTTGCAGCAAGGGAGACAAAACATATACAAAATAGCTCTTCTATGTCTGATGTGATGCATTACTGGTTCATTACACTGCACCATTATGACCTTTGGAAATTGCTTTATTATCCATTATATAGAGGCTGTGCTTTTTAGCCAATGTAATTAACATTTTACACTAGAACCAAAAATGCACATTTTTAAGTGTATGGCTGTTATAAATAAACCTACTGACCTAAGACGAACGAATGGTCTTTAAGGTAGTAACATGCCTCTTTATTGTTACACAGGTTAAGATAATCTGGATTTAATTCATAGATAAACTGAGGGCAGTGCAAGGTCATGATGTTCAAAAAGTTACCAAGACACTAACCAAGGTTGAGGAAGCATGCTGGTACCACAGTACCACCTAAAGTCTGTGTATTGGTGTGTGCGTATAGGTGTGTGTGTGTATGTGTGTGTGTGTGCGTGTGCGTGTGCGTGCCAGCTTGTACCAGCCATCTCAAGACTGACAGCAGTCACTTTGCATTACTTTTACAGTTACACTGATGTATTTGACCCTAGTGTTTATCCTCTGAAGACGGGAACAGACAGTGACACAGTTACAATCTCATACGCAGACTCACAGTTACACATATACAGTACACACATACACACTCGGTATTACACATTTTCCTCCTCCCTGCTTGACACTTGGGAGACAATTTGAAACGGTGGGCCGGTGGACGATCAGCCCTCTGCTGTAATTGGGTCTCTTGTCACCCAGCAAATCCATGTCAGCATTGGTCACATGGGATACTAATCTAAATGGCATCAGTGTCCTACTTTGTGTGTGTGTGTGTGAGAGAGAGAGGGAACCATGGAAAGCAAAGAAGGTGTGCTAACTTTGAGAAGCAAAGAAAGAGGCTGCTTGTAAATTATAAGCAGGGCTGTCTCTGGGCTACATTGCTTCAGAGCTCTATTCCAGCTGTGAATATGAGAACTCAACATGCAGTCTGATTCATTTTGTTTCCTTTAGTTTCTAAGATGGTGGCGTGGACATAGATGAGACATAACAAACAACTTTCCTGCCAGTGATTTTATTCTTATTCCTCACCATCATTGTTACCCAACAACTGAGTAACATTTAAAACTTCAGGTCATAGATTTTAAAAACTGAAACTCCACATTGTCAGGAAGGAAACTGGGCAAAAAAATCCTAATCAAATTATGTGTGAGTTTAATATAACCTGTGGTGCTGCCAAGGAGTTGTGAGAAGTAACGAAGAATGTGAAAACTAAACAGTCTAATTTTAAAATCAGCGTGAGTGGTAAAACTTGTGTTTTGTGACTTTATTTCACACCTTTTCCAAAATTTAAACCAGCTATTTATTGGATAAACATGCTGCAGTTGTGCATCACATACCACCGTTTTTGAACTTCACTTGCACGCCACAATGGTACTAGAAGCTACGAGTGTTAGCTTTCCAGATGACCCATATTCTCTTTCTATGTTACTACAGACATCTCCTTTCCGGTACCTTTGTACATGACAATATACTTCCAGAGAATGTCTGAACAAGGTGATGAATTTAGAGTAAAGAGAGTAGGAAGGATAAGGACTGAGAGTTCATGTCTGAGAGCTGTTATGTGGAATTAATCAACAACCCTTGAGCAAATCTGAATAATATTTTCATCCAGGCCATTGTCTAATGAATATAAATGATGACCTTTCGAGAGCTGGCTTTTTTCCTGCCATGTTACCTAAAGTAGTCTGAAGATGAACCACCTTAGTGGAAATGATGCTAATATGAAATTAGTGAATTGTGTTTTTAAGGTAATGTCCAGCTCTACAGTGACAGCACAAAGTAGTAAAGAGGAAGAAGTCATAGTTACCAAACCTTCAATCTACAGTGAAGTCCCAGAAAGGGCAGACACTACACTACTCATATCTTCCCTAATAAGGTAATGTAAAACAGAGATGACAGTTAAATATTACTGTAAATAGTTCATAGCAGACAATAGGACATACAGTACATACAGGGATATGATATATGCTGCCATCGAGGGGTTTGTTGGAGAGATTGTTTTGTTTGATGCCACCTAATATTTTAAGTATTACAATAATACATTTCATTTATAGTACATTTCAGGGCAAGTACTGTACAGTTATTTTGGGGACAATGGCCAAGTTAACTTCAACAACAGAGCCTACAATTATCTTTTAGCACAGTGCAACATCCTGCCCATGTGTGTGTCTCCATCTGTGATCCATAGTCAATAGTTATCAAGCAATGTAGTTTGTTTATGATATGTTGCACCTGTCTGCACTTTAGACAGTAGTAAGCTGATCAGAATAGCTGACTTGATGGCTCCTGTGGAGGCAGCTGGGAAATCTGTAGTCTATGGCAGTAAACACTGATAGCAAGTTAGTACATTCTACCATGAAAGTCTGTGAGTACCATCTGTAGGGGGCTAAATGATGAACTAGGAAGCTGCTGACACAATAATTACAGACATCTAGCAATGAGACTGAGAAAAGGGAATAAAAAGAAGTGTAAAGCAAAATGCTAGAAAGAGACATGATGGTGCAAGAGAAAGGGAGACAGACAGTTTAAGAGAGAGGTTGATAATTATCAGGAGGTGAACATTAAGCACTGAGAATGTGGTCTTTCTCGCTTTACACACTGTACTAATACAGTGTTTGGCCAGACGTCAGTATCAAGATGTGCGTCATTCCCACCTTTTGTATGTGTTTGAGCTTCCAAGACAGGAAAAAAACAGTCCCAATAAAGTCAGTAGCTGACAATTATGAGTACAGTCCTGTCATAGTAATGGGTTTACGTCCAAACTTCACATGTATACATAACCTGTGCAAAGAGAGAGCATACTGTACTCTTGACTGCAACAGGAAGGAAGGCTGAGTCCAAAGCAAAGTTTGAAACGTCTGCAAGAGCTGCGTGAAAAAATGATTTTGTGTTTGAGAGCTTGTAGAAAGCCAGCCGCCCTCTCACTGTCTTTCTAACTTCAAAGTTTTTCAAAAGAATGTAACCCGTTGAACTGTATCTTTCAATGCTTGGCTAACTTCACACTCATTTCATTCATATCCTGAAATGCTGCCATAATGTCCAATTGTTTATTATTTGGCATACTGATTCCTCTGGTGAGATTGAATGTTATATCATCAGCATAAAGAGAGCTGTATTTTCCTAGCTGTATTGCTGTTATGTCTTCATTTTATTTAAGTGCTATTACTAACATTTCAATATAAATAGAGAATATTAGAAGGGAGGGAGGACCTCCCTGCTTGGCTCGTCTAAGTATTATGAATTTGATAACGTACCATTGTTTTTTTTTGTACATTGGACAGTAGGAACTGGGCAAATCTCTTCTGCTGAGAAATATTGTATGATTTGATTATATATTCCATAACAGCAAAGAAATGGACCTTATGATATGGTTATTTATGAATTATAGTTTCAAAGGTCTACACTGAACTTCCAAATGTGTAGAAAATGTACATATTTAATGTATATCTTGCATGTGTAAAAAAGGCTTTTGGAGAGCAAGCAGACACCACAGTCTTTGTTATTTTACGGTCACAGAGCAGCAGGAGGTGGAGCTCTTAAAAGGTCAAGGGGGCGGGACTGGACATCCACTTCTTCCCACGGGTTTAACTCAGGTGCATCTCAGTATACCGAGTAAGAGTTACTGCCTAGACTCTGTGGAAATAAATGTCAGAGGTAATTGCCTTTAAAATACCTTCTCCTGATGAAAACCATCAGTTTCATCTGAAAGAGACTGAACAGTCTTGGCCTGCTCCTCACAGAAGTATAAGAGTGCCCTTCAGATACACCACAGGGTTCTTCTACTGAGAGCCTTTTAACGCTTAAAATTAATGGCTTTAAGCTATCAAACGTGTTTTTGAAAAACACTTAATTTCAACGACTGACCTCACTATGGCAACTGAACTAAATGAATGACATGCCTAGCCTGTGGATAATCCAAACCTTATTAAGACCAGATGCTGGCAATTACCTATATAGGGACGGTGTGAACCATGTAAAAGCCTGCTTGTAAGGTAGTAGTATCATAAAGTGTCCATCAGTAGACATTAGAAACACAATTTGGCCCTCCTTTTAAGTCTATGTAAGCCTGACACTTGTTGAAACAGTGTGAGAGACGTATCGACTTCTGATTTCAGATGAACACCAACATTTGTCTGGTAGAGCCAATGCTCCTTGTTTCTGATGAAGTGCCCTCCTGTAAGTGCTGTATAGAGGAGAGTTTTATTCTTTGTAACCTGCTTTGAGTGGTTTAGCTCCCTACTGGCGATGACTACCTATCAGCCTCACAGCAGAGCCACAAAAGAGAGAGAAGAGGGAGAGAAGGGGAGTGCAAAAAGAACAATAGGCCCACTGAAGAGATCAACTCACCTTCCTTTCTGATCCATGCACATCTAAATTGGTGTTGTGCTGCAGAAGGGGAGGGGGTTATTGTATGTACTAGTGCTGGTGCAGTTGAGTGCAGAGTAGGACTGCTATCTGCCTGTGACAAATTAGTTGCATTTGTGTGGCCTTTCAAAACCACCCCACCACACTGCAAGTACAGTGATTTAGAGGAGCCATGAGAGAGGCAAATGAGAAGCTGCCTATTGACTCGGCCCATTGTTTGGACCAGGTAAGTAAATACGAAATAAAATGTGACTGTGTTTGGCCACAAACTCCAACTAAAATTCACTATGTGTACATGAGCGCACACAAGAGAGAAATACTCAAAAGCACAAGAAAGCCTGTCCATCTTGAAATACAATAAAGAGGAAAAATGCACTCATCCTACAATATAAAGGTCAAACACACACAGAAGCTTGAATAGTGAAGCCAATTGAATGAATGTTAATCCAATTGCTGCCAGAACATTGCCTACAGGGTGTACATTTTATACAGAATAAAGGTTTGAAACACTCGGGTTCTTAAGTATGTTGCTGTGAAACTGTGTGATCCCAAAAAATACACTTTAGCCATTTAGAATATAATAAAACAACAATCCGTGGTTGTTTTTACACACAGTGATACACAATGCTGCAGGAGAAGGGGTTAAAAAAAAGATCACTTGATCTTTACTAAACCCCAGGAAGAAAAACACTGAGATGCGAAAGTAATGATAAAAGGGAGATGAACGAAATATAAACTGGGGCAAAAAGAAATATCATAGCCCCAGAAGAAATCAAGCACATGACTTGCACTTACTCAAGACATGTTCCTGCCCAAAGTCTTCAAGTTCAGGCGAGGCGTCGAGGTATTGATTGGGTGATTTGTATGTGTTGCCAGCGCTCCTGAAATGTGTCTAGGAACTTGTGTTGATGGATGTGTCTGTGGCTAAGCTCTCAGCCTGTGAGGGCTAGGGTGGGTGCTGGGAACACTCTGACAGCCTCAAGGTTACCCGCCTGGCACTGAAACAGATGGATGCCCCTCATCGTAACTGTCTGTAATGTGTTCAGCTCAATCATTCCCTTCCTCTCACTCTCGTTTTCCCATACAACATCTCTCTCCTTAGCTCGCGGAGGCAGTTTGATGAAAGTCTGAGTGGTGAGAGGAGCTGTACTGTATGTATCTACGCATAGTGGTCGTGATGGTCATGATTTTATTTATCACACTGGGAGAACTTTCACATGTTCTGCTGGGTGAAACAACTATGATATAAGGCAGTTGACTCTTTAAATGTATGTGCATCAACTATAAAGCTGGAGTCAGCATGTGTCTAGTCCAGTGGCGGCTCGTCAATAGAGGGCGCTGGGGCGACGCCCCACCTGTCTCACATGAAGAAGAAGAAGATAGGAATCACATAAAATAATTTTAGAAAAACATGAAAATTTAAA
>JAUMHL010000017.1:5156886-5214139 GCA_032362345.1 Sandelia bainsii
CACGCTATAACTGGTGCATGCGCACTGGAACCCCCTCCAATACAAACTATAGGAGAACCTTGGGGCGCAAAATTTTGTGCCCAAAACCCGCCCACAAGACTGGCGTCACCGCTCCAGAAACGGAAATTCACCGCGGCGCTTGGTTTTTGTTTACAGTCAGTCGGAGGAGCATTTTTTAGTCATGGATAATACAAATTCAGGTGCTAAAAACTGAACCGTTCCACAGAAGAACCCCACAGGAAAAGATCCGGCTTAAAGATTCTGGACCCAACCAGCCGGACGTCAAAATTAAATAACTAACACAAGACAGAGGAGAAATTGCGCTCGGTCTTTCTCCAGAAACTGGTATGAGAAGAAATCCTGGCTAACTGTCTGTCCTGAGACCGGAGCTTCGTTTTGTTTCACCTGCCTCCTCTGTCAGCTGTCAGGAACAGAACGAGCCTGGATTCAGACAGGTATTACAGATACATTTATACATTTTCCTGAAAAAGTGAGAAAGCATGAACAGACTAGGAGCTACATGGAAAATGCTATGTATCATGTTATGTTTGGCAATGTGAATATCACTACGCAGCTTAATGAAGGCTACAGGATAGCACATAATGAGATGACATAATGAGGAGGGAGACAAAAACAGACCCATTTTGTTTAAGATTTTGTTTAAGATAGCATTAAATTCTGTGGTGTGTTTGAGCTTGCGTTGCGTGGCCATGATGAAAGTGAACACAGAGGGCTGGTTGACTTTGTTGAATCCCTGGATGCAGCAGCACCTGCAGACTGTTACTGTGTGTAAGGGGACATCTGAGACAGTGCAGAATGAGCTGCTTGACTGCATGCTATCAGTGACATTTACATATAAATAGTAAATGACTGAAAACACAGACTGTGTATTATAACGTTAATTTAATCTTCTAAAGCAGTGTGATGCATAAGAATGGTGCTTTGGCTTATACTATTAGTGATATGTGGTTAGAGCGCAACCTAAAACTGACTTGCAAAAGTGCGCCCCCCAAAAAAATAATTTCACCAGCCGCCACTGGTCTAGTCTACCTTAGCTTAAATACAAGACAATAACTAGCCTGGGTCCATACATGCAAAAATAGTAGCTCTATTTAATCTCTAAATAACACAACATTGTGTTTCTTTAACTCTCGTTTAACTCAATAATGAAAGTGATCACCTGATAAGGACTTATGATTACTGACCTTCTGTTGTGTTGTTCTGCTACAGCTGGTAGCTGGAGTTAAATGTAACCCATCTAGTTACCCACCTCGCTAAAATCTAACTAGCAGAAAATAAATTTCACATATTTCCAACAATAAGTGGGTGCACGTATTGACACAGTAACATCCTCCAGTCTTCTTCGTCTCCATGTTTTTACCCATCTTATTTTTTCCTGGCCCTGGAGCATTTAGGCTCCACAGCACCGCATATATCCAATTATACCGCAGCTCTGAGCACGGCGGTGACACATCGATTGACACAAGCAACATCCAGTCTTTTCAAAGTGACATGATGCAGTGTTGAGCAAGCATCATTAACCTGATCAACCAATAGTGGGGCAGCTTGTTAGACCACCCAGGAGCTGGACATGTAATTCTAGCTCTATACAGATATCATAAGACGAGGAAGTGGAGCGATAAAGTGATGGAGAAAAAGAGATTATAAACCTTGGAGGGACAACTTTATGTTTGTCTCTATGTTTTGGGGAATTCCATTAGGTTGATGCTGGACAATTTGATTTTTCCCCAAGCCACCAGTGCACAACAGGAGCAGTTTTTATAAAGCAGCCAATCTCCATCAGCCAAAACATGTTACTGTGTAATGATACTTCCGGCAACTGTCAAATCTTTAACCAACTGTTGAAGCCCCAACATTATGTGCTCCCTCAGTCATATGGCATTTCTAGCTGAAATGATCACCTCAACTACTGCAACAAAGAGAGTGAGATGATTTCAAAGTGTGCTTTTGGGATAGGTTGTGCCCTGAGGACAAATCATTCTCTATGGGAATCTTTTGGCCCATTTCTGATCTACCTGTGGTATTTATAGGCAAATGCTCTCATATTTCTTTGCTCTACTTATAAGCCCTCTTTAGCTAAAATGTACTTTTAGATTCGGTAAAAAAACGTACAATTTCTCTGTTCACTGTTTTTCTTTCCAGATAAATTTTAGTACTGATTGCTTTCACTGCGTGAAAAACTTGTCCATGCATTATGATGATGTAAAGTCCTATCGCTACACCTGTGCCTGGCTGAAACTATGCCAGGCTCAGTGGTTCCTGGGGTGTGGTTTATAGCCAGCTAACCCCTGTTTAACACCGGTTGGTCCATCCTGGCCAGCTTGAGCTACTTAATCTCATTTACAGAGACAGCATGTTTAATTATTCAATGCTTCAATGAAAATATGTATGAGGGGAGTCTATAGATACCTCCTCATATCTACCAGCAGCACATGCATGCGTTTGTGCCTGGTCTCATTTGCTTCATTCTAAACCTTCGCTCATCATTGACGTAATGTCAAAGTGAATAGTGTCATTATGTTGCTGCCCTTTCTCCCCCAAGCTTTAATACTGTCACGCAGACACAACAGTCAATAGAAAGGAAATGCAGTTGTTATTACTGTTGATTTTCTAAACAGTAGAACACGGCAAACGAGAGGAAACAGCTTGTTCTTCAGCCCCCACCTCTAGTCATTTTCTTTTTTTCCTCCTCACTCCAACGAGTGGAGGAGAAATGACTAAGAGGCGAATGCCATGATTATTTTCTTTTAAATAGTGAAAGAAGCAATGCCGCTGCTCTGTTGTCATTTATGTAAGCAGTTAGCCAGATATGGTTACAGCCCTCTGAGCATGCCTTGAAAAGTAAATTCAAGAACATTGGGTTAAGCAGGAGCAGAGGGTTTGTTGGGATCATTGCACTGACAGAGAAATCTATCACTTAATCTATCTATGCAATTACTGATGTCACTATCAAACTGACAAACAGTTTTCTGTTGCCTGCTTCAGTCTCCCTCTTCCTACTCTACTCTTTCTGTTTGTTTACCATGTTCCTGACTGTGGAACAATGCAGCGACCTTTGCAGAGATAATTCTATTACGTAAGTTGAGTAATTGCTCTGGATCTGGAAGAGGAGTGTCCGCTGCTTTTCTTGCTTGGCCTACAGCTCCCATGTCCTTGGATTTAAATGAAACTCTGCGGTATTCATAGAACCTGACAGGGAGATGTCTGCGCAGAAAACAGAGAGGGGAGGAAAGGAAAGAAGAAGGAGGGAAGAGAGGAGAGGAGTAAAAGAGATGTAAAGAAAAAGGGGGATGGATATGAGATGACAGGGAGATGGAGATGAGCATGACAAAAGCAGTGAGCCAGAACCAAGCAGGATAAAAATGCTATAAAAAGAGTCAAACTCTCAACCCCCACCCCCATTTTTAAGCAGTGCTGGGCACGACATATACTTCCAGATTGTTCAAGTCGCTCAGAGAATGGCCTGCATGGTGCAAAGAGCCCTGTAAATTTCTTTTGTGTCTTGTTCCCATAAGTAAAGGTGTGCAGTCAGGAAGTGCAGGCTGCAGGGATACACAAGAATAAATGGAAGGAGTGTAGGTAGTTGCCTGCTAAGGTTTTTTTCTTTTTCTTTTTCCTCTACACCACCTAGAGCCCTGTTGGCTAGAATGGAGAAGTGCACAGTGGGCATGGAGGCTTGACGCTAACAATTGACGCAGATGAAACTGCGAGAGGCTTTACTGGCAGAAATGTTCACTTTACTTTGTTCAAGTTCTTCATTTGGACAATGGGTAGAGACGGAGTCAGAGAAGCAGACAATTACTGATATTTGCTGCCAGCTATCAGAGAGGGAGAGACGGAGAAAAACAGAGGGAGAAGCTCCACTCCCACATTGTTAATTAGAAACTCTAGCTCAGCTCTGTGCTCACTGAATAAAAAGCAGTCACAGAGCACACACGCAAGCACAAGCAAAGACTGTGTTCACTGATTTCATTATTAAAGCTACTACAATCGAACAATAAAATTGATGGCAATATGATTATGTTATGTACATTGGATTCTGCATTGTTTATGCAACAAAACACAATATCTCTCTGTGATCCCTAACTATAGAATTTGGATGGGTTGTGGGTTTGTTGGAAGGGGCGGGGGGTGTAAATAAAGAGAGAAAGAAGTAGAAGAGGCAAAGCAGTAGAGGAAAATAACAGGAAAGCTGATTTCATGCTCAGGGGATTGCATCTCATTTTCTCCCAGTGCAGAGGGACAGTGAGTGATCCTGCTTATGGATTTACTGCCACCTGGTGGTGTGAGACTGCACTGCCTCACTGTTTGTCATCAGAGTCAACATCAGAAGATTAGGTCTGTCTAAGGGAAGCAAACTAGAGCCCTTATCTTGTGCAGACGGTGTCATGTAGACTTTTTATGTGCACTTGCACAATGTAAACTCCAGTGAGTAAACCCAAACCAAACTGCCTGTTTGTTTGACTTTGCCTCTTTATCATTTTTCACTTTTCTTTATTTCCTTGCTCCTTGCTAGCACAGGAAATGAAATGAAATTGCTTGAAAGAGTACCAAAAGAAAGAGAAAATCAACTACAAAATTCCTATTCAGGGCCATATAACTCAGTTAAGAATGCCATTATACGCTTGGACAGTCCAGTCCATATTAGTGAACATCTATCTCGAAAACCAGCTACAGGAGAACTACGACTTAAACTTGCAATGTCATGAAGATGTGAAATAAATTACTATCTAAGCTCTCCTGTTTCAAGAAGAAATATGTCAATGCCAATATAAAATCAATGAAAAATCCCTTTAAGTCATCCCTGGAGCACCAGGAGGAGATTTAATGAGCGTTTCTCATCACTAATTAATCATCAACCATCACCAAGTGAGAACCCGAGTCGATTACCCGCCTTGCGTGCAAATGATTGTGTTTTGTAGAAGAATAAAAAGAGAAGATTGAGAAGGTAAAACAAAGAAGAACTGGGATATGAAAGATATAAAGTCTTTTACAGCAGTCGGGTCTAACATCAGAAAGGTCTGGATGATTAGGGGATGCCAGCGCACAGAAAGCAGCTCTCCTGACAGCCTCTACCACCTCATTAGTCTGGCCCAGCAGCAGTATGCCCCCACTATTAACCACTAAATGAAAGACCGCCAACCGTGATTACTGAGGGGAAGTCCCCTGTCGTCATGGGGATGAGAGATCCCTACACACACACGCACACACACACACACACACACACACACACACACACAAACTCACACTTCCACTTGTACAATAGCTATTTGAAGGCCGTTTATGAAGAGGTGATTGAGGCAGAAGTGGATATTTTACACATCATCAGTCATGACCGTTCACTCTGAAGCTCGGGACATCAAGCAAACTGTTACAACACATTGCCTGAATGGCATCAAAAAACACCGTTAACAATTGCCAGCATGTCTCATTTGCTTCATGTAAAGATCACATAAAGCTTTCGGCATCAGCATCGGCATCGGCATCATCGGCAAGCAGACTTAATAAGCATGAGCGAAACAGCATCAGAGTCCTTGAGCCAAGGATATCATACCCAATGCTGCAGAAAGGATGGCGTGGCTCCATAAGGTAGGAGGACTTGAAGCAGAGCTGATATATCTTGATTTTTCCTGCCTAAGATTGGCCAAGCTACAAGATCAGTGTATCCAGTCACGTAGCTCCCCTTCACTGACAAATGCATCTTTCATATCACATCCCCACAGTTTATAACACCAGCATGTATGTTACAAAAAGACATCAGTTGAGTGCTTCTTCAAGGCACATGCGAGGCAAATAGAGGTAAAACTTAAATCCAGCAGTACTTACGGTCGTTGCAGTGTGTCCCCATATATGATGTCATAGAGCAGTCACAAGTGAAGTTCTCCCACTGCTGGATACACACACCCATGTTGGCGCATGAGTCCTCCTGGCAGGTTGTGCTTGGGCCTGAATAGAGGCAGGAGGAAAGAAGAGAAAGGAGATACCACAGGTACACAGTCAAGCAACAATAAGAGCCATCACTGAAACTTAACAATGCAGGACCCATGCAGAAGAAATGCACTCTAGAGAAGTAAGTAGACAGCAGATCAAGGAGCGAACAGTGCCACCACAGGAAGCCTAACTCAACCTTAAGTACAACACACTTAAAACAATATGTGAAATCCTGTTTCATGCTGGGTAAAGCAGCAGTTGCACTGGCAAACCGATCAACAACAAGCTTCTCAAAGAGAGGGAGCAACAGTGTCTCCTCTGGGTTAATTAGTATAAAAATCGCTGTACAAAATATTGGTTAAGGTCTACTCTGCATTTAATGCATGTTACTTCAGATGATTTGGACCCCAGTTGGGCTGATGTGATGACACTGTCAACATCCCTTAAATTCCTTCTTGTGTGCAGGTGGACTTGCATGCAACTTTTGTCATTCCAGCATGTTTCAAAAAAGTTTTATCAGAGTAAAACTTAGAAAGCTGCATTCCCTCTGTGAACAAGCAAGACAAGACATAAAAAATAACGTTTTAACAAATGACTCATGGATAAAAACTCCATTACACAAAACCCATTAAAAAATTGCATAAAAGTGGCCTGGCAGTATTTTTTTTCTTTTTCAAACATCTCTTTCACTGCGAAGACACTAGACACACTAGACAGACAGAATTCATGAAGAGCAGAGGAGAAAAGAAACGCAAATAGCACTTGTGCATATTCTCATGTATGCACTTCAGTCAGACAGGAGTTGAGGAGGGTATTCAAAGTCAAACTGGATGTGTGTTTGCTATTCCTCTACACCACACATAGCTCTCACTTTTGAATACATATACTGAGAGGGAATGTAGATAAGGACAAGCGCACAGCATAGATAACAAGATAAACAATTCCCCACTGAAGACAGACACAAAGGGAAAACCTTGGCAGAAACCTTTCTGATAACCACATAAGAACAAATACAATTAAACTAAGTAAAATTAAATAAACAATCCAAATAAATGACAGACAAATGCAAGTAAACAATGCTTAAGAGCAATTGTCTTGAGCAAGACAACGTGAAGAGAAGACTTTTGAAGTTTGTCGGCTGAAAGTGCATTTACTGTGTAATGTACGGTAATGGCAGTCAACCAGGCATCCCCCCCGACACTGTGTACATTCATGTATTTCTGTATCGTTTCAGAGTGAAGCTCATGTTTGTACGCACAAATCGGTGCTTGTTTGGCAGTACAAGCAATGGAGGATTTTGCATTGCATTTTGTATTGGAACGTCGCAGCAGGAGGCCGTTCGCTCTCTGAAAAACACTCATCTGGGTAAAGTAGCAAACATGACAGGTTTTTGAAAAAAAAAAAAGAGAGACAGACAGAGAGAAAGTGAGGACTGACGCATCAGCGACACACTGACAGTGCTTAAATGTGCAGTGACACGTGCTTTCTGCTGTCTATGCCAGTCTGTAATGTGTCACAACTGGCATTTTCTTACAAGAACACAGTATTCCCACTAAGTGTCTCTCTGCCTCTGTTTTTCGAATATCTACGCAACTGACACACATTTATATGAACATTATTTACATGACTTGATCTCTTATGCTACTTAAATTCTTTTCAGCTTGAACAAATAGAGTCTACTCCAAAAATATTGGAATGACAAGGCCAATGTATTTGTGTTTGTATGTTGCTCAGTACACCAGTGTGTGTTTGCTTTTTCAGGACACTGTTGTATTGGTTATACCCTGTATTTTTGCAAGGCCTTGGAATTGTCTTTGATGCAAGAGTTTGTTTTTCTCAATACAAAAAAGCTGAAATTCAGAACTTTTGTCTCATATTCATCATTTGATTTTAAACCCAAATATCTTCAGTATACAGCAAACACACAACTTCATTGGCCTTGTTCTTCCAATATTTTTGCATGTCCCTCCACCTATAGTGGTGGTTAGTGGTAAAGAAAACATACTGTAAAACCCTTCAAATAATTGTTACATACATTTGCAAAATGTATGCAAAAATCTAACACTTGTATGGCTACATTCACCCTGCACCAGCGTGTGTATGAAAATGCAGCAACCATGTAATAATCTTTTTTTTTTTTTCTGTGTAAGCAGTTGTTTTGCCTGCCAGTTGTCTCTGTTTTGTCTTTTCAGAAAGCAAGTGACCTCTGCGGCACCAAGGGGGATGTTATTGCCATGGTGACACCCACAGTGCATTGCACACAGCAGACTTTCAGACAAGCATGCCTCCAAGAGGCTAAGTTTAACCCTCTACCTTGCAGGTCAGCTTTGGTGAAACCAACTTTGTTAGCGCAGAAAGAACATAACAAACAGAACAGAGCAGAGCGGAAAACAAGAGTAAAGGTTAGTGAGGGACCAACATTGTTAGTGTTGTTCTTAAAACTTGGACAGAGCAGAGTGCAACATGGGCTGTTGATTTAGTAAGGGTTGAGTATGTTTAAGTAAATATCCTGGCTAAGTATTCTGCTCATGAAGGCCTCTGTGTTTGTTTGGACGGCTTAAAATCTTCTGCTGCCCTCTAGAGGAAATATGCTGACGCCTGCAAAAACATCACAGTATCTATTTTAACACAATTAAAATCTACTCTGAAAAAAGTAATCATTTATTAAACACAACAGTATATTGGTCCAAATACTGTTGGCATGACAGTATGCTATAATAATTTATATGGATGGGAAAAACCTCAAGACAAATCAGATAATACTGTATATCAAA
This sequence comes from Sandelia bainsii, assembly GCA_032362345.1. NCBI lineage: Eukaryota > Metazoa > Chordata > Actinopteri > Anabantiformes > Anabantidae > Sandelia > Sandelia bainsii. The sequence continues at coordinate 5,165,613 of JAUMHL010000017.1, forward strand.
TGCTAGATCAGCGGCTTTTTTGAGCTAGTTTGTTTTAAGATAGTATTTTCAGAAGTTGGAGAAAGAAAAATTAACAAAGGTTAATGACAGCTTTGGTTAAACACAAGCTTCTTTAAGGGAGTCAACTGCAGCTACTTGAACATATTAAATAATCCACAATTTTAATTAATTTAGTAAAGCATGGACGTATTTAAAGAACCCATATTATGCTAAATCCACTTTTTTGTCATTTTTGTACAAACTCTCTGGTGTATGCAGAAACTCGCCAAGTAAGACAGAAGTGAAGTTAGCTCCTCTCATACTCCAAAGCAGGAGAATCTTTCGGGCTAATTACACAGCGGGACAGTCAGAGAGTCCTAGAGACATTGTGTGAAACTTTTACAATTTTAAAGTATTTTTTATGGCAGTAGTGGATTGGATGGTGCTAAAGTAGTTTCTGCTACCACAGAAACTCCTGCTGCTGTGTCTTTGTAACTTGTAGCACATCTGTGGTTTTGTTTTTTCATTCATGCTTCACAAACATCCCAAACGTCGACAGACGGAACCGCTACCTCAAAACTGGTGATTTATTAAGAGGGTCTGTCTGCACACATTTTCAAACTTGCTACTAACTAAGACATGGTTTTTCAGCATGAACAGGCGCATTTTGGGGACTCCAGGGACCTGTTTTTTAAGCGCCAAAAAACGTATAATATGGGCTTTTTGAGTATTTTCACTTGGTTTAAACTGGTTTAATTATTTAGTTTTTGATAGTTATCTTTAAATATATTGATGCAACATAAAAAGCTAAGAAACTATAATTAGAAAAGCTGAATGCCAAATTTCATTTTATAATGTGACAAAAGCCTGGTGTAGAAAAAGAAAGCAAGTAGGATTAACAATGCTGGCAAATACCTTTAAGGGCTACTGAGGAACTGTCTAATTAGACTAATAAATCACACACGGCAGGTCATGATTCTTTTACGCTACAGGCCATCTGTACCTTCACAGCCACGCTCAATCTGCCCGCTGCGGAAAAGGGCATCGTTGATGAGGTCTGGCAGGCGGCCGTTGAGGTCAACTGAGGCCAAGCAGCCCTGGAAGCCCTCCCGAGAAACCACCAGCTTAGGGAGGTTCTGGTACATGTTGGGTCCTAAACCTCCGATGAACAGGTCACCTGAAGGGAGAAAAGGGGAAGAATTGTAAGATAGATGAATGGAACAGATATTAGCTTTGAAATGTAATTAATCACATGAATAAAGGAGCAAATGTTTGCTGGGAGAAGATTTTAAAATAATGCTCTGATGAAAAATGATATATTTACCCACGACAAATAACAAAATAGACACATACTGACTGAGACTTTTCCTCAGGCTAGAAAAATATAGTGTGAATCTTCCCCATTTCATGCTGCTAGACTTAACAATCCTTTAGCACCACAGCAGTGGTAACATGCCATCTGAGTTCATGACAAGGTGTATGTTTGTACGATTTGATCACACACATTCACCTAATATATGTCCCTAACTTGTTTTTACAAGATTTATGTTCTGCTTCATTTGTGGGCATGTTTCACACAAAAGATTACACGTGAAGTTAGATGCTACAAATACTTTGCTCAATTAAAAAGAGCAATCCTTAACTTTTTTTATTTCTACCAGTCAAATGCACATTTCACCAAATTTAATAGCATTTCAGTTTTCTGACGAAGCACCAACTTGTTCAATACATTTATGAACACAATAAACAGGTATTAGGTATTAGTTACTGTAGTTTTGATTACATTATTTATGGCTCAATCTGAATCATTTATTATTTCGGAGCATTGCCACCCATTTTTGTTGACCAATGGTCCATGCTGCCAACTGCTTGTATGTCTGAGCTCCTTGTTCCTTATTCTCCTTCCAGAGCTCTGCAATCCTCTGATCAGCAACTACTGAATATCCCCAGAACAAAGCTCAGAACCAGAGGTGGCAGAGCCTTTTCAGTAGTGGCCCCCAGTTTGTGGAACAGCCTCCCCTTGCAGTTGAAAACTAAAAACCCATCTGTTTTCATGCGCATTTTATTCTTCTTGATTTTATTATGCTGGCTTATTTTATTTATCTTTTCTTTTTTATTTATCTTAGCTTATTGTTTTGTGTCTTGTGGTATTTTATTGTATTAATGCTCATTGTATATTATTGTGGTATTTTATTGCATGAAAGCTCACTGTATATTATCTGTATACACCGTATATTAACTACTGTCTTATTTCCTGTACTTGTACAGCACTTTGGTCAACGAAAGTTGTTTTAAATGTGCTTTATAAATAAATTTGATTGATTGATTGACTGAAGCCCCTGTCGAGCTGTAAGTCTTCATTTGATTTTGCCAAGTCAACTTTAAAGATATCAAATTTCTGATTTGAGTCATATGTCTTAACTTGGACTCCTCTTGCATGCCTTTTGCAGTGTATGTACATGATATTCTGTTTCACTAAAAGCAGAGATGCAGTACCTTTAAGGTCAAGATTCTTGGCCCCGTTGACATTCTGTGTGACTGACTTTGAGTCCACCTTGAGTGTGTGCGTGTTGGAAGCGTCTCGCGTGATGACCACATTATGCCACTGGTTATCGTTCAATGGGTTGTCACTGTTCCCTTTTAAAAGACTCGGCCCATTTCCAAGGTCGAAAACATAGTGGATAAACCTGGCAGATAAGAAACACATTACATGAACATATCAGGGTGTGTAAGTGAATCTTTTTATATTCACAAACTGATTAATCTTAGTGGAAAAACTCTTACAGTCACATCACACTGCTCTGATAGTAATGGGCTTTAAGCTGATAAAGAAAACAATCATCGCTCCAGTACAATGATATTTATGCTTTTACAAGCCTACAAAAGGTGTGACAAAGAATTAAAATCAATACTTGGTTAGGATAGTTCAATTAATGATGCCTCAAGAAACCAGTGCTTCCATTTTAAATGTAATATTGTCTCCAGACTACAGCCATGAAATAAAACATTAACTGTGTGACCAGCGTCCCACTCACCCTTTGACCAGTTCCACAGCAATGAAGTCGTTCCCATCTCCGCTGTTGAAAATGATGAAACCGTCCGGTGAGGTGGTTTTGAACTGAAAGAAGAGGTGCATTGTGGTATAGGCCTGCAGAGTGGCTAAGCCCAGGTAGCTGCCCTTGGTCTTGAAGGTCACGGGATCTGCAATGATGAAACGCATGCCAAAACGTGCGTTGAGCTCGCAGAAGTCGATGTCCCCATTCTTGCACATGTCGATGTACTGCATCCCATTGAACTTCAGGCTCTGTGGGGAGAGTTGTTGTGAAATTATGTTGTTATAAATAACTGTGAATCATACTTTAATAAAACCTAGATTGACATAGCAACAACTTTGTGTTTTGAGGATTCATAACCAATCAAAGAAAATAATTGTTATAAACATATTTTAACACACAGAGGATTATCTTGATAATAATCGATTATTATTATTCCATTATTACTGAAACTTTCATTTACATAAGATACATTCTCACAAAGACTTCTTATACAATTCCACTTTATACCTGAAGATGTCCTATGAAGGACGAGGGAGCAGAAGAGACAAAGCGTCTCTCAGTCAAGATGCCCGTCTCGACGTTATTGAATTCGAGACGGGTGTGGTCGCCCGCCATCTGACCTGAGGAGAGAAGAGAAAGTAGAAGAGGCCAAATGATAAAGGGGTTGATGAGGAGGAAGGGTAACGCCTTTACCCCACTGCAGCATGCATTCACTTTGTGTCATGCAAATCCCATCAATGCTAACAGTCAAGTAAAGGTAAAAACTGACAAAAAAGTTGACAAATGAATAAAAAGACATAAATATTCTTACTTTAACTTTTGTGAGAAGGTTTTACAATTTCATAGCCAAATACAATGTGTTTTTATCAAAATACACATCATTATTGGTATCTATGAACCTAAAATTGAATCAGTAAAACTAAATACTAACTAAATAAATGGAGACAAAATTACAGAATGTACTGTAGAAAGATTTTACAAAATATATATGACATAATCACATATAACAGTGACATTATAAAATAGCAAATAATAATAATAGTAAACATTTCACAAGAGAAATACCTTCAGCCATGTCGTCATCCACAGTCAGTTTGAAGTTTTTACCGCGGCGGACCACTCGTACTGAGTGCCACTCATTGTCGTTGAGCTTTTGTCCGGCATAAAGAACCTCAGGACCTTTGCCTGAAGAGGAGGGTTAATTAGTCAAGGGATGGGGGAAGGCAATCTTTGTTTTCACAAAAAAAAAAAAAAAAAACAGACTGGAAAAATTAAACTGGAAAAAACTCTTGAACATTTTACCAGAATTAATTAAGATCTTTTTATAATAAGAGGACAAGATGTGGAGATCAGTTCCAAACTTTGAGTGACAACAGAGGAAAACAATAGAACAAATGTCAACTGACTGCTAAGTGCAAGAAAATGTTTGCTGTTACTCATACAAGGACTCAAAATCTTTGACTCACAGAATTCATGATTAACTTATTACTATAACTGTCTTGCTATCTCTTTCTCATACATACTATCATACTGATAGTTTTAAAACACACTTCCAAGTAATTTGACATAAATCAGAATAATTTATTAATGTCAGTTAATGACAAAATGTAGGTTTCTAACAGAGTAGGTAAAGATTAAGAAATTCATAAAAACAACCACTAGAGGGCAGTCCAGCCCCACTAAGATTTTCTACAGGTCATTCAGGATACTGAAACTGCTGAATAATAGTGAAGCAAGGTTTTCAATCCAAAATAGGGAGTGTTGTTCAGTCACTTAGTGATTTATTGGCTGGGATTACCATTTAGATTTTTTTCTCCCCACTGCTGACTGTGCTGAGACCAAGTTACAAATTCAAGTCCTGTGTGGTTTTCAAGAATTTAAAATGCAACTTTCTATTAGCTTGGTGTTGCTGCATTGTAACTTGTGTCTAGGACACTATGTAATGCTGTGAATTAACATTGATGCAATGCAATCCTAAATTATATGATAATTATCACTGCAGCATGTCTATATAAATGTGTGTGTATGCACTGGATCATTGCATTCCATTATTACTTGTTGTGACAATGACCAACAACTAATCAGTGTGAACAGGCATCGACAGTCAGCCACTTCATTAAAGAAATTCACATATTTGTCCTCTGTTTCTATTTCTTAATCACTTTTTTCTCTACAAAGCTGTGAGCACTAAGACAGTTATGAAGAAAAGAGTCCTTTCCACGAGTAAGAGCCTGGCTGTTAACACCTATTACCTATTTACTTAAGTATGTGTTAAAATAAGGAAGGCAAGAAAAAAACATAAGTGAGAAACATAGCAATATATTACAGGGTGATTTAGAGAACAACGTGGTCTATAGAGTCTCCAGGTACAAATGTTCTATAGCTATAGGTACACAGGGAAGGATTAAGAACTAGTTGCCTGAATTAATTTAAGAAATTAGTCATTTAAAATATACAGAGTACATAAAATTTGCATAACTTTGATCTTTGGCTATTACTTTTGTCCTCTCTTATCTGAGAAATCCTCTTATCAGTTTCCTGCATTCACATATTCCTGCTCTTACATCTAGCACACAGGCTATAATAAAACAATGACTGAAGGAAAAAGGCTGCAGAAGAAGAATGTTGACTTACTGGTGTTACAGTTTATCCTGACACAGTCTAGATAGGGAGGGGAGAATAAGTGACAGATGAAATCGCATCCTTCAAGGTTACAGCTGCAGACATCCAAGAGCAAGAAAAGCCACCTTCCGGGGACGGCCACATGACGCCAGCGACCATTTTAGCCCTGCTGGCTACTGATATTACTAATATATTATTCCACTAATACTGGTAAACCAGTTTAATCCCAATGCCAATTATTTGAATGTTGTGGCGAGTAATATTGTACCAATACTGGTCAATATTATTGTGCCGATTAAACTGTGTTCATATATTTCGTTTGGTCACTACATGTACACTAATAGCATCAACACCCCCCCCCCAAAAATAACATCATGTTCGATAGTAAATTTCAAAATGGTCGCTTGCAACTACAGGGCCACATCGATTTTGCAACCCAGCAACTAAAGCCAAAATAGTGCACTAGTAGGCTTCTACTAGCCGTGAAATCAAGCAATTTTTATAAAATTTGTTATTAACCTTTAGCATCGCATTAAAATCCCCAGTATTCAATTCATTCAGTGTTTGGCAGGTGCTAGTTGAAATCCATGTGACCAGGCTGGTCATGTGCCGTCAACCGCTGCAGAAAAGTGGGAGCAAACAGCCTCGAGCCACCCAGCACCAACACCGTTCACAGGCCTAAAGACCTCCTTTTCAAAAGGTAGTGTGTATGTTACAAAAATAACAAAAATACTTTTAAGATAAACTGAAGAAAAAAAACATCAAAAACGTGCATTAAAAACATGAAATATAGACTACAGATAATTCCATGTTTTTAGCAGCTGTGGGAACTGAATACATTGCGGTCTATAATAAATGAGTTACATTAAGATATTTTGTATGTACCTATATGTTTTATGACATGGGTTTTATTCTAAGCTTGCTAGTATACAGGCCTGCACTCTACTTAAATGTACCACTCATGGCACCATCTGCAGGCACACTGGTTGCTGTGGCATCGGGCTGTTTGCCAGATGGGCCGCAGGCTCAGGGCCTTTGAAGGGGTGAGTGCCATCTTTGAACAAGGCATGGGAGATGCCAGCTAGACCAAGGGTTACTAATGGACAGGGAGGTACATGAACCTGCTATCATGAGGAAAAAACAATAAAAAAAGACCACAGGAACAGACCCACATGATGAGAATGCATATGTAAGTGCAGCTCTAAAATGTACAAATGCTTACCTGCCATTCTGAATAGATGGCAGAATGTAATCTAAAATTTTGCTATCTGAATTAATGCATGGCTGACAACTGTACCGTTTATTACAGCAATTCTCTGGTAAAATCTATTGATACACAATAATGAAAATGGCTAAAATGATCTATGATCTGTTCAAAAGATGTGCTTCCGAGCATGGACAACTTCGTTAAGGGTTAGAGTGATGAATATAAAAATCTACAAAGACATCTAAGCATCAAGGCATAAAAACTTACAGTTCAGGCAGGTCAAAAACAACGCATGCAATTTCAAAGACAAACTACAAAAAACGGTTTAGTATGTGTTATCAGGTCTGGACCATAAAGAAAATGAACAAAAAAAAAGAGAACACAAAAACAGTTAGGCTTCCCCCTCAACTCGACAAGAGGTGAGCCAACAGGGACGGTTTATACAATACCTAGGTTGACCGTCAGTTTGACCCTTCCACTGTCCAGCTCCAGCCTCAATGTGTCTGCTGACTCACGCGACGTGGCGGCCATGAGGAGGCCGAACGCCCGCTGGGACATGAAGCGGAGGGAGACGTCCTCCGCTTCAGTGTGCATGACATTTGGCATCACGACCTTCATGTACATGCTGCCATCGTAAGACAGGATCGAAGCCTCTGTGAGAAGAAGAGACAAAAATCTTTATGAAGGAATATTGAGGGTGATGTGATGTACTGTGGAAGGAGAGGCTGTGTCCATGAAAGAAATAACAGCAAGAAATACTGTGATATATTGCACATGGTTCACCTTCTTCTGATAGCTTTCAATAAGATGTGCTATGAAAGCAAATACACACATACACTCTATGAAGAAAAGTGAACTTAATTTAAAGTTGGAACTCCATATCCCTTATATTTTATCAATGGTAAACACAAACATATGTGTCCCACAGGCCTGGTTGCAGCCGTATTCATCATCCATCGAGTGACAGCTGATTGTCTGGAAGCTCAGGCTGAGGCACACACTCACACTGCTCAGTGTGCAGAAAATTAAATCATCATACTACTTCTTCCTCTTGCTGGCAACTCGCCTTTATAGGTGTTGCCTGGTGTCTTTACTCTAATAGCGAAATCTTGTTTTGGAAATGTAAAATAAGTGTGCAATATGCAAATACAACCATACACCAGTATCTTACAAAACATTTGTCTTTACACAGCGAACAACACAAACACGTTTGTAGGTAAGTAGAAACATAGATCATGAAGGTTCAGAGGCTGCTGGGCTGGACTATTCTTATGACTTGGAAAAGGAGGAGAGAACCAACGAGAGTGTGCCACAGAAGACTGTCAGCAGACTGGAGGGCTCTTGGGGAGAGAGAGACAGATTAAAAAGGGTATCCAACCATGAAATACCTGTTTTGACACCTCAGCTTTTAAAAGAAAAAGTAACCCCATGGCCTCAGAAATGCACCACCATTTGGCTGTATCTAGGGAAATGCTCAGGGTGTAAGTGAGCGTTTTTGGAGCATCTCAGGTACGTTGTACCTGTAACTGATGCAATGTCACATTTCAAATTCTGTGTGCTGCTGCTTTTTCTTTCTTAAACAAGGGCTACTGAATAAAGTGCCAGTTTCAGGTTGATTTGTAGAGAAAAATATTTAGTCATGCTAAAAGTAACGCATTGTAAGTGCTATTGGATTTTGCCTCATGTAAATGTCATATGATATGTTGCAAAATTCATATGGAAGCAGTGAGGGATCACTGAACCATTTGTTTCTCCAAGCAGTGCGCTGCTGTAAAATTCCCACATTCGTCTGTGTTGCTTTTAGGGCTGTTGTAAAATCCATTCTGTGAACAAGCTGTCGACTGGGTGGGTACAGTAGCCTGGAGGATAATGATTGTTCTACTCAATTTTAAATTGCACAGGCTCCCTCCCTCATTGTGCCCCCTTTCCTCTCGTGCACATCCATATTACCAAAAAAGAAAAGTCACACATTCACACATACATGCGCGCTGGCCAGTCCACAGACAGGTCGCCTAACTGACTGAGGCATTTATTGATCCGTGAGTCCCTAACTCACACCAGAAGAAAAAAAAAGAAGAAAACACAGTGAGGCAATCTGCAGTTCAGAAAAATCAAAGAGACAAGGAAGGACAGGATAAATACCCTATAAAACAATCTGTGATGTCCACTCTGGAGTTTGAGCAGACTTGGCACAGTGCCCTAGGAAAAGTATTTCTGGAAATTGGTTTGACTGTTTGCAGCTATGAGAATTTGACATTGGGACTCTATTGAAATATTCTTAGAAGTGGGTATGTCAAAAATACTACTGTACTATAATACTTGGTGTGTTAGTATGCTAACTTTTGCTAATTAGACGCTGAGGCTGAGGAGGACGTCAATAGTTTTGCAGGTATTTCGTCATAATCTATAGAAGATTTAAAAGGCCTAATTCAAACAGACCACAGTAATAAAGTGAAACACAATACACACTTCCTCTTTATGGATGTATTTACTGTGAATTGATTTCCTCTTTTAAACCAACTTATAGTATGGTTGCAAAAAAAGAAGAATCAGGAAACTGGATGATTTATTTCGACGCAAAAAATGTAATTGACAGCAGCTGTAACAAGGCAAAGCAATTTCCCCTCTTAGATTAGTAAAGTTCTTTAAATCATGAGTGTTGAGTATGTTCAGTATCAATGTATTTGTGACTTGCCATTTATATCAAATGTCAGAATATCCTCATTATGTTGACAGAAAATGTAATCGGGTTGCAGTTATGTTCCCAACAAAAGTGTATTTGCACTGGTAGTTTATTTGTATCGCAACGTTATCTTTAGGGGACAGGGTTGCATAACAATAATAATAATAATAGAAATAACTAATACTTTATTAATCCCCTTGGGGAAAGGCAGCCCACTGAAGGCACTGAGGGTTCAGGGTTCAGTGTCTTGTCCCGGAACAATTCGACATGTGGCCAGGAATCAGGGGAACCGAGAGTCACACCACCAACCCAGCGGTTCTTAGACGACTACCCGACTACCGAATGAGCAATGGTAGCCCCTAAAAATTGTTGTTGGACAGCTGCCAGATAGTAGTCGGTGCTACTATGGAGTTTCAGTGTCTTGTCCAAGGACACCTCAACATGTAGTCAGGAGATTCTGGGAATCAAACCCCTGACCCTGGAGTTTGTAGAAGACTGCTCTACCAACTGAGCTACTGACGACCCTATAAAAACCCTTCCTAACTAGTTTGACTGCTTCACAAATCTGGCTTTTCAAGCAACACACAATGGCAGCAAATGTTAGTGGTCTGTTTAGGTGCACAGCGGCCCCCATCATGTCTAGCTGTCATCAATCAATGTCAGGTGGGATCATCTGCCTTGTAGTTAAATGGCTTTTTATTGTCTGAGGGAGGAGAGGAGGAATTTTTTTCCCTACTTTAGGTCAATTTATTTTATTCCCACTGCAAGTCTACCTCTGCTTTGAGAACAGTAATAAAATATTAATTACCAATAATAAAACAAAAACAGCAGACACAAGGCATTGAGTAAAAACACTGAGTTTTGAGTGCCTCAGTGCCTCAAGTTCTGTTGGTGCTAAATAATCATTTATTCTAAAATCACTACTTAGTTATTATTAAATAAATAACAATATAAAATAGTAACATTAACAATTTGTGCTCATGGATCAGTCAGTGTTTAGAGAACTACAGCCATGACACCAGCTGTAGCTGTGGCTGTGTTGGTCAGGGACTTATTCCCTCTCAGCAGTGTCCTCCTTTCTAGGTTCACATTGGTAGCCTGCCTACAGTTCAGCAGTACTGAGCACACTGTCCTGTTCTCACAAAAATTCAAAGTGACACACTTTGTAATAAACTCAACTTTGCTTTACTGAATATAGTCTACTAGAAATCTGTTTAAACAACTGTGAGAAGCTTTAAAGCTGATTTAACCAATAATAGCTGATTTTGAAATTTACAGTGTAGCGATAAAACAGTATTAAAATTAAATATCACAATGATAGTGACCAAAAGTATCACGGTTATCATTGTTATCACAGTATAGTTAATGGTAATTATTATTATTTGGAGTTCTTAAATACTGGGTGTTGCACACCTTTCAAGAGTGTAGGTCACACTGGAAATTTTACCATGGTTCACCATGAAACCAGTTATCGTTTCATCACTAATAAAGTGTTTCATACAGTGAATACACAGAGGATTATCACCTGACTCTGCACTTCTCATCAGTTCTACGTAGCACTGCAGAATCTTTTAGTTTATTGACTTTTGGAGCAGTTTGTTTTTTCATTAGTCTTATCACTCTTGTCAACCCCACTTCCTGTAGCAGCAGACTGCTGTTCTGAGTGAAAAAGCTCTGATAAACTAGTGATTACACAGCGATTGTGTTGCACCTAAAAGCCATAGCATTTCCTCAGATGATGGTGGTGACCAAAATGGATCAAAAAGGAAAGTAAACATTGGACTTTGATCAAAGTCAGTGAAGCACAGTTGAAAATGAATGCTAATTTTGCTCAGTGTCAGCTACTATAGTTTGTTTTGCTTCAAGTTGTAAAAAGATCATTTCATGCAGGTTTAAATGAATATTCAGTTTAAAAACAACTTAGACACTGTGGTGCTGGTGATTATTCCAGTGATATTTACACCATATTTATCAGATTGACTGCTGGAATACCAGGCAGTAATTTTACTGGGCATTAAGCCTCTCAAGTGTTCACCTGCTCATTTGCTCAGGTATAATGGTAAGTCAGAGTAACTTATGGTGTCCTGCAAAGCTAAATCACAGTTACCATAGCAATGTCAGAGTTGTAAAGAAGTGAAAGCTGCTGAACCAAACGACACTTTTTCAAAGAAGTAAACATCAGGCTCTGCTAGAAGTGAAGACTGCTGCTGTGATTATAGTCATTCATACCCGATGTAAAGCTAATAATGGGCCTCCGAAAGATCCCGCAGGTGATTGCACTCCATGCAAATGTGGAGTGTATGTGTTTAGAGCTGTATGGATGCGCAGCACGACATCTAAGAAACCGCACACATGCAGGCACACACACACAAAACAGTGGCACAGTTGCAGCTCAAGTATGTTCTGTTCTGTAACTTGGTATTTCTTAAGAGAGATATCAGCCGCAATAAGGATGTCATTTCAGATGGTAATTAAGCTGCTACTTGTCAGTCTGTGTGGTTGTGTGTGTTTTCCAGCAAGCCCCACACTTTACATAATTACCAGTCCAATTGAAGCAGAAGATGGAGGAGGAGGAAAGCTATTAAGTGAGGAGCTTCACAAATATTCAGGGTATAGAAGAGGGAGTATGCTAGTCACACGCATACAGATGCACACGCAACGCACGTGCACGCACAGATCCACGTGCACACACAGACACACAATTTAGTCCTGTTCAAACCCTGAAATCTGTTTTCTTTCTCTCAGTTTTTCCTCTCTCACTGTTCCCATTATTTACTTGCCTTGGCTTTAACTGTGTAGGATTATCTAATCTTTTTTTTGCCTAAAAGAGTGACAAGTCTTTGTTTTGATAAACAAAGCAACAAGGGCCTTGGCTGTCATTGTGCTGTTTCATGTGAATGCCTGTCAACTCTACTGCCACACACAGAAAAACACACAAACACACACGCATTTTAGTGGCTGCTGTCAAAAACCGTTAAAGTTCAAATATTATATCCTCATCTTGATCATCAAGGATAAGGACATTGATAAAAAATCTTAAAGGCACTAAGTGTGTCTTTGTCTCCTGTACATACTGTATGTCTGTACATGCAAAAACAAACCAATATATAAATAAATATAAATATAAATATATTTTTTTCAGTATGTTTGTGTACTATCTGCATTCACACAGGAAATGCCTGCACTTGACAGAAAAGGCTCTTGGTTGTGGACATCATCCAAAGTAATCCTCATCACATGATTTACTCTGGAGACACGTACTCATAAGCACACATGCATGCACAAACAGACACACACACACACAAATCATGGCTGCAATGCAGCATGCATTAGGACAACCAAAAATATCCCATCAGACTACATACACTGTACGTTTAAAAGCATACTCTATTAGTATAATCCAAAACACTTGTGAAAGAAAACCACTTAATTAACACACCAAGCAATACAGAATATTTTAAATGCAAGAACAGTTTAACAGTACATTAGAGACAAAATATTAAAAGTCATACTTCCAAACACCTTCATTCATTCATTACAATGATTCAAGTCTGATGAAGTTGTTATTGTGCAGCTCTTCCTTCTGTTGTTATAGTAAGGGGGATTTCAGTTCCCCTTATTCCTGTTAAGGTTTTTGGCCCAGATCCAAGTCTAAGTCCTTTATTATTGATATGTAAAGAATCTGATCTGACAGCTATATTTATATACAGAAAATGTTTATTAAATATGTAACTGACACACACTGACAATAATTACTTACTTAATCTGACACACCCTATATATCAGGAGCTCCTTCCTCCAAATACTAATGTCCTGGTTCAAATATATTAAGTTTGTAAAATAAAAAATTTCCACATGAATGAAATCAAAACGGAACTGGAAGCATGTGCCTTTTGAAACTGGCGGGATCCTCGAGAGTAAAGTTGTATCAACATTCAGCCCTTATTGCAGATGTCCAACTCACAAACTATTTTTGGCTACAGAGATAGTTTACCTTAACCAACAAACATTATTTCTGATGAAAGTAATGTTCATTAGAAGCAGCAGAAATGGCCAGTTGCCCGCAACGTGTGTCATTTTAACTGGCTTTTTGCCAACACCAGTGAACTCACCAGTTTGCCCAAATAATTTTTCACATTCATAAACAATTTTTTGCCACTCGGATGGGAGTTAAGGTTACTAAGCTATCTAAAAACTAAAAACACTGTCCTTCTAACATTATAGCAAACTGCATGTTTACACATCCAGCAGACACAGAGAAACATTAGCATTCAATTGGAATGCTGTTGATGGGGTTTATTATAGTGAAATGTCTTCTGCTTTATGTATCATCTTCATAAATTATATAAATGTTGTGCTGTAATGCTGCATTCATTTAATAAAAAACACCCCTTGTTCTGATTTGGGAGGTGTTCACATATTACATAATGTGGTTAGCCCTCGTGCTAACCTCGTCACACCAGACAAACAGCCTAAATTAGCTTGTAAATCAACAGATGATAATCCTATATGCACAGCTGTCTGCTTATTCATGTACCAGGATGCTAAGCTGGAACAGGAAAATAAAAAGGAAAAATTCATATAGTAGAAATTCCAATGCACGCAAGGGATGTCTACACCATCTTCATCTGTTAATATCCCTACATGATTACAAATCTGTAAGCCTAGGGTAGCTTTTGTTGTGTTTCATGTTTCATACTGAGCAACTTAACATGGCGGGATGACATGCCGACAATTAAGTACAGTCTGTGTTCACTATGAACCTGCTGTTTTATTGTTTATTTCTTTATAATCTGCTTTTGTCACTTTTTTGTTTTGTTTTTTTTGCCTGTAATGGACAAACAGTGACTTGGAGAGAAACAGCCACAATGCTCTGCCTTAACCCAGATTTAGGAAATAGTACATACTAAGGATTTTGAAGAATGATGTCCCCTTCAGACTGTAAAACTCAGGAAGAGGTCAGTACACTCAGAGGGATTACTAAATATTGTGCTGTGCCCAACCTAAGCAGGCTGAGATGAATTTATCAGGCTATCAAAAATCACAAGGGGTAGTGTAGCGTCAATATGAAAGTAAGCGGTTTTGTGCATCAGACATATGAATAGGCTTTACACGGGGATGAGGTAAATCCGTAGAGCTTTATCAACATGTGACAGATATAATTGGTATTGAAACAAGCTTGTGCACACTACATTTCAAGTATGATTTTGTAATGGACATCATACTGTATTATTAATTCTTGCTCTATTCAAGGCCAGAATATCAGTGACTTAATCATTCCCATGGTGTTGCTGGCTTAAATCCACGGTTAGTAATGGAATGGCATTCCTCAACAGTGTGTCTGGTAGCTTAGGTTACCGTAAGATGGATTATTAAAAGCCAAGTGGCTGTATTTGACCTGAAGGATGTGAAATTATGATTAATGACAATTTGTGGTGATTTATGGGTGTAAAACTCCTGCTTAGAGGTGGATAGCTACACATATGGCCACACGTGGATAAATGTGTGTACGTGTGTATGTTTATGACATATTGTATGTAACATTTAGAAACCATAAATAACTATACATTTACCTTAACCATTAACAAACTCCCTAAAAAATGGTCTCACCTCTACTGTGTACAGTACTAGCATCAACAGTGTAGTTTTACAAGAGCACATGGACTGACTCATCATTTGGAGGCTGGGGCTTTAAAGCAAACGTGAACAACGGACGTACCCTGTTAGAAAATGACGTGATAGTGGAAAAACAATCAGTGCAAAAAGGGCAGGATGACCGTTCCTCTCAAATTTTATGCTCACAGCCTGAAAGATGTAAACTTACTGAAAAAAGGAAACACTGTTTCCTGCAATTTATGGTTTTGCCCTTTCTGAGATTTCCCAACTTGACTATGCATTCTGGCAAGAGTGGATAACAAAACATCACTAAATATACATGTACTTAACGGTGTACTAGTTTGTTTTGATGTGTTTTTTAATGAAAAAATGTGAACTGCATTTTTAGAAATGCTTAAGATTATGATCTTCTTGAAACTGTGAAGATGTAAAATGAGCAGTAGCATTGTAGAGTGGGAAATGTGTAATGGGTTTTCTTTTTTCCAGCTTTTCTATATTTCAGGAAACCTGACTTATATGCTTGTACTGCAGTAGGAGAACTCTGATCTGCCTCATTTCCAGCAGCATGTTCAACAAATGAAACGGTATTATTATGAAATTGTACTATTGTCAACACTCCTCCACATTTAGTTTACTGAGATGTACCTTGTGTTTAGTGTTTAAATCACTGATTAAGGGAATGAAATGTACAGTAGCAACATTTACAGGACTCCGGGGAGGAAAATAAATGTCTCCTGTCATTACTTAATACTCTGTTTGGTGAGCTGTAGTAAGCTTTACTTCATAACCTTTCCACAAACTAAGGAATATACTCATCCCTCATCACTACAGAGAAAACTTACACCGAAGCAGGAACAAATACGCAGTATGTACACAAAACCAGTGAACCACAGCACCATCAGGGGGCAGCAAAGTCAAAGAGAGCCAGACATCAGCTTCTCATCAGACTTGTTAGGAGATGTATGGGGTGGAGCTGAAAATGGTGGGAACATGAGCAAAGGGTAGAAAAAGACTGAGAATAAGGTGACAAAAAGAAACAACAAAATGTGAAAACACCAGGGAGGAAAGAGCGATAAAAGCAAGAAGAATATGAGTAAAAGAGAGAGTAACTGAATGAGTAGGAGGTTAAAGCAAACACACGAGGAAAGTAAATGAAGTCAATGTCAACAGAGAAATGGCATTATATTAAACATGGCGACCTAGACTATCATGTTGCAAAACAAACACAAAAGAGTCAGGGTACCAGAGTGCCTCGTGAAGCATGAAAATAGTATTAGAAAATGTTGATTCATGCTATTTATTTAAGAATTTTATCACAAATACTACTGTAAACCCCAGAGATAGTGAGGTACAATCACAGCAAAGTAGTATTCTGTATTTTTTTACTGTATGTTTTTTTATCCTAAAAATCAGTTTGTCTCTCGGGGAACTCTGGGGTTTGGAGACTTGTCAATTTCTCAGATGGCCGAACACTGAAGGCTTGATTTCCTCTGTGTGTTCTCTCTCCGTCTCTATCACTCTCTTACTGTGTGTGTGTGTGTGTGTGTGTGTGTGTGTGTGTGTGCGTGTGCGTGTGTGCATGACTGGATTGAAAAACCACAAGGAAGAAGGAGAGTTTGCGTGCGAGTGTACACTTGAGAGAAACAAAAAGGGAAGAGAATGAAATGAGACACAAGACCCAGAAAGCAGGGGAAGATGGATGCAGCACATTTCCATCCTTCCTATTCTGCATAGTGTGCCACAATAAGAGTCAGGGTTTACATAACCCAGCACAGCACCAAAGCACACATTTAATTACAAATGGGGATTAGGGAGCAACAGCATAATGTTCTAAAGCAGTGAAAAAGCAGAAACGAACTGATCGTTTTTAAAGTGCAGAAGGATCTATTCTTCTCCCGGGTAAACATTGTCAAACAAATCTCTGTCTCTCTACCACTGCCTCTCTGGCATTTCCAACAATTCAGTCAACAGTTTGTACTTCTCTTTCCCTCTCCATTCCCATCTACCCACTACTACCTCAGCCTTTTCTTGTTCCTTTCTTTTTCACACACAGTACTGGCGTACTGTTCCAGCACAGGAGCACGATTGTCAGCTTGCCACAAGTCTGTCCTCTGGCGCCGTAGGCAGGAAATACCATCTTTAATGGAAGGCAACTCAAATCTTCTCAGTGGGAGAGGGGAGGACATTTCAATCTGTATTTCCACTGCATGTGTTCAGAGAAATTAATACAGCTGGCATCCAGACAAATTAAAATTCAATCTACACAACCTCCAATCACTAAGGACTGTCCCTCTGCAAAACCATCATCTCAGCAAATGCAGATGGGAAGAACAGGAGGAGGCGGGAAGAGCAGTGAAATTTAGATGAATCCATGTCAGGGTGAAAAAACAAAAAAACAAGCGTCATAGTGCATTACTGTGCCCATAGCCTACTCACAGAACCTGGCTTGAAAAACATGTGGCACACTTGATAATGCAAAAGATACCAAAGTCATTATTCTGCCCATTTTAATGATCACTCAGTCAAAGCTGACATGAGGAGTGAACAAAGGGGCCCGTTTTTTTTTTCCTTCTTCATCTATTGGGACTGAGATATATTTTAAAAATTGCAGGCCGGGGGTTTTCTACACCGAGCACAATATAACCACCTTTCACTTCAAATGAAATAGGATTAATTTACCATGCCTCCCTAGGCTGCAAAACAGTTCAAACACACGCACACACTGAGGCACACAAAATCTCAACAGTTAGGCTCAGACATGTACAGAAGACTGTAAAAAAAAACTAACAGCAGTCGTGTGAGAGCAAAAAGCCTTAACAGGACAGCACACTCACTTACATGTCCGGACTAATCTTTAAATAAATTGACATGACTGTCACGAGTAATGTTTGCAGAGCCGTAAGACAGGATCCAGAGGAAGGCTCACATATGTATTTTGACATGCATCTATTGTTTTCAGAGGCTCAGTATGTATTAAACATTTCAGTGTCACAGCACCTTGACACATTTATTCTAAACTTAGTGAAACAATTTCTGAAGAAAAAAAAATCACGGTGACTACTGGCATCTTTCAGGATATAAGGACTTAAAAATATATTATTCTTCCCAAGCGGGAAGAATAATATGTGGCAAATACACTATATTCATTGATATATGATGACATATTCTTTTATGCTTTTTTTTTTTTTTAGAGTTATAGGCCTGTCACTTATTCAGCATGCCTTAGTTGCAACCCGGTAGAGAAATAAATATTTCTAGTGTTGAGAAAAGAAGACAGCTGATTTATCTGGTGGCATAAAGAAAGGCTGAATAGATCAAATATGACATATCATTGTGTTGCTGGTCACAAACAGTCCTAGGCATATCATTGTAACTAAGGCCAGTGTGATATACTGTAGTGAGATTAGTTGTAATGGGGAACTGCAGGTGCAGCCGCTGCTGATGCTTCAAATCTACCACCTGCAGTGAGCCACGGAGGCATCATGTGCTAAATGATGCGAATCAGTTACCACATCCAGAGCCAGTGAGCCTCTACTGTCTGCCTGCATGTGTATTAAAACCCCAGACAAAAAATTCTAAAGCAAACAAAAAACAGAGCTATTTAATGTATTTTTCATTTCATCTACTTACCATATTTTTTTTCTTATAACAATAATAATGCAAATAAAGACAAGAATTAAGCAATGGTGCTTTTAATTTGCTGTTCCTTTCTATTTGTATTTTTAACCTCATTCTCTTTCTTTCTTCCTCATCCTGTCCTGTTAGTCATGGCAGACCTCTCTCTGCTAAGATAAACGTCCTTGCAAAGGTGCTCATCACCCGTTTACGGTATGAGATGGCCCTGAGAAAAGATGAAAGCAGGAGAAAGATGGAGGTGAAAGAGAGTTACAGTACAGGAGCAGGGAAGGGGCATGAATTTGTGGTGGATTTCTATCAACTATGATCCTTTATAAAAGGTAAAGAACCAAAGACGGAATCACAAACACAACATTTCAGTTGTTTTCTACAAATTCTTGTAGTGAAGGAAGAGGAAGATAACACTATTGTCACATTAAATGACAGAGCTAAGGGCAGCGCCGACTGCTTAATCACAATTCTTCAGCTTCTAAAGGCTTCCTCAGCTTTACTTCTCTGGATGGATATCTACGGTATCCACTTTATGATAACAGTGAAAAAGGATCTGCAAGGCTCCAGCTGTACATCTCATTCTATCTCACTCAGCTATAATGGCTTTCTACAAATGCCAACACCTAAGCTGAAAATAAAAAATAAAAACTGCCAAAAGGTGAGTGGCTGTGAAGCACATACTCAGACAGTTGTAACAGCTGTTAACCTTGAAGTGATGGTCTTTTATTCAAACCAAACTGTCAAACGTTAGACGGGAGCTTTGCAGTGCCAGTTACAGAAATATGACTTCAGAGACGGAGCCACAAACAGTCTCTAATTCCTCCTTTTGTTAATATGATAAAAGTAATACTGGCTCTCAAACTCTATCTTACCATGACTGATACACTTTGTCAGGGCAAAACCAAATGGCTGATATCTCTTTAATGTCAGCCATTTCCCTTCTGGTTAATTAATGCAGGTTCAAAACCAGGACACACAAAAAGGATCACATAAAAACAGATTTCAAGGTTACACTACAGAGAGCCTCATTTCTTGGCCAGTAAAGGTAAATGGCAGAACATTTAAAATGACTGACAACCTTTAATTAAATTATAATAACAGTTTTATGAAATGTGACACTTTGCATATTTTACACATATTAACTTGACATTTTACTTGACTTGAAATAATAATTGTTGTGTTTTTTTGTTGTGTATTTGTTTCTGCTGTTTATTTCAGAGTTGCAGTCTTTTCACATAATGACAGTTTTAAATCACTTAACTAGAAAATATCATTTTTTTTAAAGAGTTTGCTGTTCACATGTACTGAGAAAGATTCATGTACAGTCTGGTTTGACATGTGGAATCGAAACCATATGTGGTGATAATTAAGTACCTGACCTTAAGAAATCACCTGCACAAAGGCAGCCTCACAATTATGCACAAGCTATTATAGAGCTAGAGGATTAAAAAAGACTTTCAAAAAGCGCAAGTTTTTTTGTCTCTCCCTCTGTGAACAGAAAAAGCATTTATTATGCCACTAACACTGTTGGAACTGGATTTTAGCATATCTAAGGAAAAAACCTCATCAGAATACAAATAGGTTTGAAAAATATTTTCTAAAATCATTAATATGCTATCAAAGTGAAAGCAGAGCTGGTGCAGTGGGAGAATTCATAGAATCGATGTTTCCTTATGAGTCCTTATTCTCAAAATGAAACCTTGTGAATGAGAGATTGGGGCATTTGATGGACTGCTGCCCACACCTTGTTTGAATTGGTAAGATGCTGCTTATACTGTCGTAGCATCATCATCAGGTGAATTTTAGGGGTCAGCACCGTATTGTGATGTTACCTTTTTTAGATAGATTTTATTTTTTGTATATTGCAGTATGATAATTATATCTGCCACAACAGATAAGCAGTAAATCTGCAAAATGCACACATAATGTTTTCACTTCTCAAGTACAACTCAAAAGGTGAAACTATGTAATATAATACCCAGGTTACAAGCTTCCATGTAGGAAGGTGGCGAGCATCAATGTCATCCAAACTCGGTTCTGCAATTACTACCTATGATTAAACTGTAAAAGCCACGCGGCAACCTATTATTTCCACTGCCACTCTGAATGAACATCGAGCGAAATGAGCAGGTAATTGTACATTGTGTGTGTTCTGGTGTTTCTATCTTTGTAAGAATCAGTGTGATGGATGCGATTAAGATGTGATGTGTGTTGAGAAGAAATGTAATGAAAGAAAAAAGCATCTAAATGTTAAGATGAAAAACTTGATCAATTTCACTCAACTTAAAATGAATCAATCACATGAAAATTAGAAATCACTTAATTGAATTTAAATGTATAAAACACATTGTATAAAAAATGTGTCAACAAATGGTGGTTTAACCAGTGTTATTGCCTTGAGTGAAAACATTAAGAAAGAAGAAGCCACCGTTATAATGACTGATGTCAACTCTGATCTGCAACGGACACACTTCCAGCCATCAGCTCAGGCTCGGAGCCATCACTGCTCCTCTCTGCTGACAGTAGGGAAAACACAGGCACTTACTGTATGTGGGTGGTGGCATCTTGTCAGGGAAATGCAATATGCATTAGACACAATCCAATCTGTCTCCAGTGGATTGGTGTGTGTGTGTGTGTTCCTCAATGGGTATCTGAGCTCAATTGTGTCTGTGTGTGTGTGTGTGTGTGTGTGTGTGTGTGTGTGTGTGTGTGTGTGTGTGTGTGTGTGTAGATGCAGCAGAGAGACAGAAAGAGGAGAGTCTCAGTGGGATCGCTCAGCGCTGGGCTGGCACACCGTCAGACAAACACACTTCATTAGAGGCCTATTTACCTGATTAACTGAGCTACTTTATCAGCTGCACTGCACTCTGCAACACACAACTGTCAGCAACACCCCGGCTCCCTAAAAGTTTTCACACGCACACAAATTGACCTACACACAGTTTGCAAACACAAAGCTTCACTTGCTGACTGACTGTTTCAATGACTGGCTGGCCTGCTGAATCGAGGCCTAAGACAACATTCTGCTTCTCTTGGCAGACTCAGCGGATGACATCAAATATGTCTCCCTGTAGTCTTGAATTAATGTCACCTCTCACAAGTTAGACTCAAATAGGCCCTGAGTAATCTGTTGTACTTGAGCTATCCTTGTGGGGGATAACATTTTGTTAACCTTTTCATGTAATGGAATGTACCAATCAAAAAGGAATAGAGCCTCAAGCTGCCTCCCAAAGACGAGTGAGAGGACAACACCCACCTTGAAACATTATCATTACAGCAGAGTAATGATTTCCTTTCTCTTTGCTTTCTGTGGATCTGACTGCAGGCTATTTGAGAAGAAAATCTTTTTTCAGCCTCACTTTTTAAAGTACTACACTCAAACTACACCCGTATGCCTGAATCAACCCAATTAGCCTTCCCACGTGGATGGAGCATTAAGTTACAAAAATAACCTTTTCACACTTTAGCAAATGATTAAAGGTGGCACAGCAGAAGACAATAAGAGCTGGTTACAAAAATAAAGAAATAACACATCCGCTCCACTAAATAGTCATTGTAAGAGCAAAGATATGTAGCGGCTACCATTTCCCGTCAGAATCTGTTAATGCATTTGCACTGTGTTGTATGTAAGCAAGCAGGCTCTCTTTTCTCTCTGCCATGTGTGTCTGTTGGGCCTGCACCGAGCCAAGCTGCCCTATTTGAATTCAGATCACAGGCAGACAAGTTTTTGGCAGGGCTATGCTCCCGGTCACAACCCAGACGAGAGGGGGTCTATCAGGGCCAGGGCCCCAGTATCACACACCTGCATGGGGCATTGGCACTGCTTTGCTGGTACACACGCACGCACACACACACACACACACACACACACACACACACACACACACACACAAGCTTTGGCGGTCATAAAAAAGGCATTCTTAATTATGTGAATGGAGGCAAACTTACACAGCATGCAACACAAACAGCAATGACATTCATAGCTTTTTATACATCATATTGAGTATGTGCACATATCCATAATATACACAAACACACACACACAGCAGGGTCCCATGCTGACACTACATCTGTTTTTGTGATACCCCGGTAGACCTCTGATCACAGGTGCTGTCACGTCTCATGGGTTGGGTTAAAGAAGACATGCCAAACACAGGGAGCGTGTGCGTGTGTGTGTGAATATGTGTGGGTGGGTGAAAGAGGAGGGGTGGGATAAACAGGAGATGCAGCAAGTAAAACAGAAAGAAGGATTTGAAGATAAAGAATGAACAAGAGACATAGAATAAAAGCCAAACAAGAGCTAAGAGACAGAAATCATCTGTATCCTAAAGCTGGCACAGACACCAGGAAGAAAACAGAGAACAGACAGGAGTGCTGTTTTCTGTTAGTTGTCGCCTGGTACGATCCTTGATCTCCTCAAACAGGCTAAAATATCTGTCAGGTTGCATTTTCATTCGGGTAAACAGTGCAAGAAAATTGCTAGCTTTTTAGCTCCCAGTGGAAGAGAAGAAATTACACAGAGCAACGTGCTCTGTTCAGTACAAATATGATGAAATCATCTTGAGACTTTCATGTCTGAAGATTCCATTATTTGAGTTACAAAATTATCATCAGCGCACAGTGTGTTCCAACTAACCTCCATGTGGGTTTTCTACAGTTTTTTCTAAAAATCAACAATGTTACTGTACATGAGGAGGAATATTTTGTTACGTACTGGTAGTCAAACATGACTCCACAGATCAACATACAGCATATTCTCTTAAAAGACAAGTAATGCAGACGTTCCAAGAACAAGATTCATAGCCTGTTAAACCTTTCGTATAAGCCAGTAATGATGTAGGACTAATGGGGGGGCACATTACTTAAGCACTGGTTTAACATGATGAGTAATAAAACTAAATAGGGTATCAATAACTTAACATTTAAACTGCTCTGGCATACTCCATTTCTTAAGAAACACATACTGGCGTTACAGGAAAAGTGCAGTGGTTATGTTTGGCTAAAAAAAGTCAGGAATTAGTATGATTGAATAAATAGCAAATAAGGCTTCAAATATCTCTCGATTTGAACATTTGGAGATATGTCAAATGGATTTTTGACATTTAATTTTTTCACTATTCAATTATAGTTTGTGCAAATTTTAGTTCCCAAAATACAGAGCTAGCTTTAGTTTCAAAGCATATTTCTACAAGAACACAAATAAAACTTTGATGAGGAAATCCCAAATCTCTTTATTGTATTAACAAAAAAAGTCCATTTAAAATGCATTGAGTTTACACTGAGACAAGCCAAGTAAATGTGTAATGTTAAATCAGTTGGACAAGCTTGTTATAGGAGAAATGTACATATTGGTACATAAACAACGTGCAATGTGACAAATACTTCCAAGTGTCCCAATAGAATCAATTTGGTTTAAATCAAATCAGAAAAGATTGTAGGCTGATCTCAGTAAACTGTTTTTGAAGACAGACAAAAGAGCTTATTTACACTCCTGCAAAAAGTCACCAACAAAGGCCAGTGATTGTAATGTAAATGCATAACCTTTGTTACACTCCCCAAGAGAGCACTGATTTCTATCATTTCACCTTTTGTCTCATCATACAAGCACTATTCTCTGTGGTACCATATAGAGTACTTGAGATCAATAGCAAGTGCCATGTGTGAATACATCTCAGTGGTTGTTTGATATTGTCACCAGGGAGCTCCAGGGGCTGGCTAAAAGCGTGGAAGAGAAAGAAAATAAACTATTCTGCCAGCATGACTAACGCAGTTTCATTCGTTCCAAAGCGTTGCAGATTCATTTTTAAATAAAGAAAATACCACATGTCGTTTCAAGCACAACATTTCAAATCAAAGTGATTTCTTCATCTCAAGAGCTGCTGTTTTCTGAGTAAAGAAGAATTAGATTCAGAAAATCTACTGTGAACAGCAATGTGAGAAACTTGTAGGGAATGTAGAGAGGCTAATGACATCAGACATACTGAATGTGGAAATTTAGTTTGCCAACATCCAGACTTTGTGCTATTTGCAGATGATGTTGTCTCCCAGTATTTTGCCTCCCATGTTCAGATTGCAGCTGAGGGTCAAAAGAGCAATATCTCTGAGTCTGTTGGCAGAAAAGAAGCATACAGTAGATTGCTCAGCTTACATTTAGGTGAGCTCTTTTTCACAATTGATGGCAAAGATACGGAACAAACTGCCTATCATAAAGCAGCCTTTGTATTGTTACTGGCGGCTGTCTTCACTGTGGTGGCAGAGAGGGAACTACAAATCAAAGCTCTCAATTTACTGCTCAGTCTTCTTTCCGACCCTTTACTTGTGGTCACACGCTTTGGGTAGTGACAGACAAAAATAAGATCGCTGACACAAGCGCCCCGAGATGAGATTCCTCCTCGGTGTGGCCAGCCTCGCTCTGCATGATAAAGTGAGCAGTTCAGCAAACTGAGAAGGCTTCAGTATCGAGCTGCTGTGTCTTTGCACTGACAGGAGTTCTAGCTGAGGTGGTTCAGGCTGTCCAGGTCTGACCACAGAGCAGATCCAGAACACACCAGAGGGATTACCGAGGCAGTGGGAAAGAACATCTACATGGCTTTGTCCAACCACAGCAACCCAACCTTCATAAATGACTAGAAAGGCAGAAGAAATAGTGACCGATAAAGATCACTGGATGTAATAGTTTTCAAATTTCAATAAACAAACCTCTAAAATGTCTCACTGATATGATCATGATAATGTCCCTGTTTATGCTGAAATCAATTAACTTCAATTAAAATCCATAAGTGTATTAACACATCAAGTCATCAGATTCTTTAGTTTCTAACTTCAATTTCGGTAAAGAAAAATGCTTTAGAAAGCTTATTCAGAGCCAAACTGCACTGGTAACCTGCTGCTTTTCACATTACTTTAATCATATTCACTTCTTCATATCCATATATGACATTTTGTCATTCATTATTATTTCATTTATTAATGATTTATTTTCATTTTCATTGTCTGCCCTAGTCTGTTGATGTGCATTTATCACAATGCACGCAACATCTGTTCTTACTTTTTTATTGACTGAAGTCAACATTTATTTGTGATTATGTCGGTGTGGTTCTTTTCCTTTGTCCTGTCTTTAGAGCAGAGAGCAGCTGTAAAAAGCAGTTTTCCCCAGGAACTATTATTGTTCTTTAATTCTTGACTTGAATTTTGAATCACAAAATTGTTGCACTTATTTTCCTGTTCATCAATTAAGCATAGTCAGTGATTTGCGTACAGTATGGTTGACTCATGATCAGAGATATTAACCAACTCCAACAAATCCTTCAAGACTTTATCTGCAGCTCTAGGGTTGTTCTTGTTCTGTGTTGGGCAAAGATCTCAGCGCCACAGTACCAAATCATCTCCATTTACAGATAATTTGTCTAAATGTGGTCATGCAAATCGACAACTCTTGATCGTAGGTTTTCTTAGATCTCTCTAGCATATACTAGCTGATGTACACTGTTTGGGTGTCCATTCTCATTTCACTAATATAACTCCAACAGAAGCCTAGTGTCATTTTTTCCCATCACAACTTTGTATGTGTAATGGGCATGTTCAATAAAGACATGAAAGATCATGACTGTTTGTGTTTTATCAGCTTAGAAATATTGTGTTTGTTTAGATCTGTGATTTTCAGATGACATTTCATGACCAATTAATGCAGAAAACCAGTAAATAGCTCACTAACTGTACTTTGTCTTGCCACTGTACCTCCAAACAGCTAAACTGACTAGGGGGAGTTCAACTTAAATTCAAACCAAGAAACTAAAATACAGACACACTCATTCAGTCATGAAAGCATTAGCACTATCAGCACATTTTCACTGCACCTCAAGTTTCAATGTGCAAAGTAAAAATCAATTCCTAGACAGACTGCAACTTTTTTCTACAACACCAGAACTGAAGGGCAGACTGGTAATCCCAGGGGTTATCACCCAGCAGCAACGGCCCTCATTTAATGCATGGATATGACCAGTCAAAGACAGATGTGTGGGAGGAAGAGGAAAAGAACAAAAGAGGAAGAAGAAGTGAGGGCAACCATAAGGGGTGTTGGAAAAATGTGACTTAATGTTTTCTTCCTGTGGGTGGAAGGTCAGTGATGTACATTGGCCTTGTTTGTTAACCAGTATACTGCTTTCATCACAGGTGCCCTTTCCCCTGTGAAGGCACAACATCAGTCAGCCTAACATGAGGCTAACTTAATCAGACAGCCTCAGCTCCCAAGCTGGGCTCCCACTGGAAGACATCTTAGAAGTAGAGCTACTTCATGATTTCTAAACCTTTATATTGTTCTTTGCCTGACTGTCCATTTAATAGTCTATAAGGCAGACATGGTTCAATGTAAAGCACATGCTGATCCCTGTTCTCTTTTACCGTTCTTTAATCATTAACAACACATTGTGCCACTGGCCTCCTACGAGCACACTTACTTCTGGTTGTAACAACATAATCTCCAGATGCTCGTTATTTCTCCTGCAAGTACATTTCTTTACACCCCTCAAGTTCTTGGGAAAGTACTTACAGCCCTCTACTGAACCTCAAGAATCTCTGCAAAATAGGGAGAAAGTCAAGAACAATCTGAACAATGGTCCGATAACATACTCTCCCACAGCTTGGAGTTTCCCCTATCTCTGCAGTCTCATAAAAACTTAAAGCGTCCAAGCTGTTAAAACCCAGACAAGCAGAGCCCATTTTACCAGCAGAGAGAAGTCCAATTTCACTCCAGAACATTGACCAGCAAAAGACAGCCTCTCTTGTCTAAAGACAGTTGGCAGAAAACTGAAATCCTAAATCTTTCATTAAAGCTTCCATAAATATCAGTGTTTTGGCTGGTAACATTTCTCTGTGACGCCAAAATCTTAGCCGCCACTACAAAATGTTTATATATTGCTGCATCCAATAAATCATCTAATCAAAAGTCTTGGTGACTTGCTCGGGAAATACACTAAAAGGCTATTATATTACACTATCATTTAGCAGACACTCCTATAAAGCTCTGATAATCACTATCTAACAGAAGACATTTTGCACCGGCTGTCACCTGCTCTTGCATTTTCCCTTTAAGTTTGAGGCCATCATTAAGCATCTGTTTGACAAAACATGGGCTGAAGTTCACAACATAAATTTTCATATCTCCCGAAAAAAAAATCAAAGAACCTTGAGAAGACTATTTTCAAGGATCTATCTAAGAAGAGATGTTGCTGATCTCTATGAAATTCGAAAACCAGAAGTTGAAAACTGCATCATGTCTACTCTGAAATGTCACACAGCCACAACAGCCTTGCACCATCTCCAGGTTCTTCTCCTCTGTGGGCAAAGCAATCTCTAATGTCTTCAGACGGAGAAACAGAGTTGAGGTTTAGGTGAAATGTCTGGAAGTTGAGTCATGGCAACTGGAAAGAAGTCCAGTTGCCATGACTCAACTTCCAGACAACTCCACCTGGATGACTGACAATCTTCAGACATTTAGGTGAAATATTACACTCATCTTGAAGGCAAAAAAGGTTTCTCTTTTGTTTGTCCAAGATGAGTGTAACAAAGAGTTTGAGTCCTGCCTCAGGTCACCTCTTGCTCCAAGGATCTCTGTTCTTTAAGGATCTTGAGGGATAGAGACCAGTGGATTCTGGAGCAGGATTTGAGCTCTTAGGGTCACCGCAGCAGTCAACAGTGGGACTTCAGAGTGTTGGCTGCTGCGGTGGCGTGGGTTTTCTCCAGGTGCTCTGGTTTCCTCCCACAATGTTTAAAACATAAAGCAATTGGTCATTCTAAATTTGAAATGTGTTCTTATGTGAACCACCATCAGCATTTCAATTATAATCTAGATAAAAAGCTAACATATAATACTCCTAAGCATCATTCATTCCTATAGTATAATTAATTACACTTCTCATTCTCCATTGGTCCATTATTATGGCTATGTTGTTATTAGTTCAATTTAACAATAACATAAAAAATTAAACGTTTCATACATTAAAATTAATCAGCTTCATGGCTCAGTTTTAACCCATGTCAGTGTGCACAAAGTTTCCTACTCATAGTAATATTATAAGAGAAAATAAGGCAATTATTGTCTGTTACTGTTCAAAATATTGCAGAATAAGATTCAGTGGACATTTCTGTTCTTTCTTGAGTGTCATTTATATAAAGTTTAAACGTGGGAAGGGCCTGCATTAACAATCTACTAAGGAATATTCTAAAACAATTAATTACACACAAAAAAATGCTGGGGTATTTTTATAACCCAAATGCCAGGGAGATGAGACCTTAAATTGAGGCTCAGATGGTGAATTGACTTGATTTTCTAGTTACATGTTAGTGTCAGTTAGCTAGCAAGAGCTACCTTGTGTAAAATTTGTGTGGTGCCAGTTAAAGTGTCAAAATACTTGAATGTTTTCTGTCTGTGTTAATTTTGTACCCTTCCATGGTGTTTGTTTTGAAAGAATAATGTTAATGCCAATAGGAGACAAAGAGTTTAACTGTAAGTAATATTACAATGGGACTGAAAATGAGTGTACAAATGTGAAAAATTATTTAGGCGAGTAATTCCAAGTAGGAGTGACAGCAGCCAGCCAATTTCTCAGGTGGGTGCATCTTATTGGGACTTGAAGAGCACAATGAGCAACGTTAGCTGATCTGAAAATATAGTTGTGGTGCTTATTATGCAGCCAAAACAAAGTGATAATTTCAGCGTTCGCTGCTGTCACTTCTTGTTCCTCTTCTTTTTCCTCTTCTCATTACAGAAAAAAATGTAACTCCAGAATGGGCCATCCAATTGACTGAGTAACTTGAAAACAACATCTGACCAACATCCCAAGTTTGCAAAATGGGGATGAGTGTTTTCCAGTAAAGCAGCATGGAGATTCCCAAGGCCTTCATTGCCTTCAGACAACTTAGCCTGTGAGTGAAGACATTTTTAATATCTTGCTACAAAGTAGGAATTACTGTCGGTCAGTCTGTTGTATACAGAAATGTGATTATTGGATCATGCAGCTAAACTCATAAAAATAGTATACTGCATTTCCTCAAATAGTGCCCAGGGCCTTTATTTACCACGGCTGCAGAGGGTATCAGGCCAGGCAGTATGCTAACATCAGATATTGTGAGGATGTCTCAAGACTGTCCCAAGTCACACACACTGCCCTTCTGCTAAAGCAGTGCACTGTCCATTAGCAGAAACTGGGTGCATGGCAGCCACTTTATAACCATATTTAGGACAGCACCAAAGATATGTCAACTTCATGACACTACTTCATATATGTGTCTTGTAACCTACACATGTACATTGTTAAAAAGTAACACAGCACTACTCCATAAATCCACTGACAACACAACACATTTCTTAGCACATAAAAGGAATACAGCTGCTGTAACCAATAAAATGTCTTTTCTAACAAATCAATATGCTTTCTGACAAATCTAAAAAAATGTATCACTGTCAGAGTGAAAACACACTCAGCGCCTAGAGAATGATGTAAAGAAATCTCACCTCTCTCACAGGTACTATCCCAGAAGCCAGTACCGGTGCAGTCACAGATGAAGCGGTTCCATCCCTCTTTACATGCTCCATTGTTCTTGCAGGGGTTGCTGTCACATTGTTTCCCTGTCACTTTACTACAGGAGGACTTGATGCCGGTCGCATTCTGGGACTGAGCTATCTGCCGGATGTCCTTGCTGCGTCCATCAATGAACAGATCCCGCACACAGCCCACATAACCATAGTTGAGCATCGCGGTCCAGAGCTCAGTAGGGAGCACCAAACCCACCCTATTATCAGGCAGACCACCTAGATAAAGGTCCCCCTCCAGGTCCAAGATCTCATTTTCCCCACTAGCTGTAAAAGGAGTCCGACGGCTGTTTACTGAGATGATGCCTGTAAAAATAAAAAGCCATTATTAAATACTGGCCAAATTGCAAAAATGTATATGTCAAAATGTCATGTAATTTACTTCTATTATATGTGTTGAAAAACACCCAGTGCAATGAGACAATGTTGCTTGTTTCCTCTTTGAATTTCTTTAAATTAAGTGTCATGTTCTACTAGTTTAGCAATCTGTCATATTTTGCTTGCTGCCAGAAAGCAGCACTTGATTCTGCTCAATTCCTGAAATAACAAGAACTCCACTGACATTTACCAGAGACTGACGGCCCTATTTTTGTTCATCAAAGTGAAGACAGGGTTTAAAATAACAACTTTTGGTAGTTTCTAAACCAGAAGCTCTAACAAAGAGGAGGTACACGCAAAGCAGAAGCACACCGGCAGCAAAGTTGTAAAAGAAGTAGACAAAAATAGCACACCACGTCTGTGTAAGATGTGGTCTGAGGTGAAAACCGATATTTGGCAGCCAAAATTGCACTGATCACTGACTTTGTAACACTCTCTTCAGCAGAGCACTTTTGAGTCACAAAATTACAGAATGATGGGTGGAAAAAAATTCAGACAGGGAAAATAATAAGCTGACATCCAACAAAGTAACCACTCCATTCGCACAAGGTCACTATGTATGCAGCATTACAAAGATGCCCAATGCCACACATTAAACATTTTAAAGGGTTTTTTCCTAGACATCCATAGAATCTCAAACCTTTAACACATTATCCCAAAAGATTCAGATTCAGTCATGCCCAAATCAAAATCATCAGTGTGCTGATGCCGTTAAAAGGTTCTTTTGTAACATATGTGAACAGTATTGAAAGGGTCCATGAAAGGGTCCATAATTAGAATCACGGTCATTAAAAAATGAAATGTTTTTATTACATCTAACTTTTCAATTACAACTTCATATAAACATGCAACTTTCATTTAGACAAACTGGACATTTAAATATAAATAATTCATTAAGGAAAAAGAAAAGAATGGTTTAACTCTCTACATTACAACTGCCCTTACTAAGGCCAAGTAAATGTATCAAAGAGATGCACTGTGTAACTGTGTAAATTAAGTTGTTATTTGTGTTAATTTTTTACTTGCAGTCTGACTGGGTAGAGCTCTTTGTGGACAAAAAAAAAAAACGTATTCACTTGCGACTTATTAACATTTCATTCAAGTCACAAGTGTGATTATGCCCATTCTTAACCATCCCTCAGTCTGGTATCAATATATCTGTCTCATTCCTCTTTTTCCCCATGAAAATCCTACTTTCTACTCTGCTATCACACTAGGAGCTATGCTGGTGATTAATCAAAGCAGCGAGCTCTGACACATGGCTAAATTGGCTGTTCCAACCTGATATATAACACAGGCTGTAGCACCGACTAACACACCAGAGTCCTCAAGAGGATCCCACCTAATGCAGAGATTGTGTTAGGTTTGAAGCTCAAGGCAACAGAAGTTTCTAACCCTTTTCTCTAATATAATCTTTTTCTAATACTTTGTGTTTATTTGGCCATGTTTTGAGGTCAGAGGACACACAAATGGAAGAAAGCGAGGGGAAATAGACTCAGCAGTTATCTAGAGAGAGGTATGACTTTATTCTGGCAATAAATCATTGCTAAAATTAATATATTGAGGAAGTTTACATGATCTTGTAGTTGTGATGTTGTATAATGCTGAAATAAGCATTAACATTACAACTTTGATTCTTACAGCTGGTGCAGTTACACTGACGCAGCCTCTGTGGGTTGACAGTATAGTAATTACTGTATTTTATTCTTATTTTTATTTCAATGTGTCAGTTGTTTCAGTACCATCTGCATCATCACGCTTAATATATTAGAACATTGCTAGACCATATCCTTGCAAGTAAATAAAAAGCATGAGTGCGCACAGGTATACGGTAATGATGGTGAAAAATGTTTCTTCAAGTCATTTTCATCATAATGTGCTGATTACACTAATTAAGTAAGATTATTTTCAGGAATTTGGAAAATATACTCTATCGTTTAAGGAACTAACAAGACTAAGATTCTATGACCATATACTATTGTACATGAGGAACTGTTAGGAACAGAAGTGCTTTCAACTTTTGCCAAGTAATGTAAGGTTAATATGTTCATTACCACAATGCTAACTGCTGTTCATCCTGAAACATAAATGTCTGTACCAATTGTTATGGTAATCCTTCCAATAGCTGTTGAGACATTTAATCCTAAACTACAAACATCATCCTCATGGTGCTAGTGGTTACTGGACCAGTGTCTGGAGGATTCATCTTCTGGACACCACGATTGTCATTACAACTTTTTAAGGGATTGTGTCCAATAGTAGTTGAGATATTTCAGTCTGAACCAAAGTGGTGGAGCAACAGACTGACAGCAACATGGCTAAAAATACCATTTTGATTACAGCGTCTCAAATTTTGCTGCTTTTTGCCATTTTACCTTAGGGTTGATGACTCTTCTTCAGAATTAACACAGTTAGTCATTCAAAACAGCACTTTGAGCTGTAGTAGCTTTTGTCATTATTGCTGACATTTCATGAATTCGTTAATGGCTTAATTGTTGTTATAATGAAAACAATTGTTTGCCTTTATTATTTATTCTGCAAAATGCAGTTTTTTTATTTGTAACTATAAATGATGCCATACAGTCCCTCCAAACTAACATAAAACCTGAGTCCCTAGGGCAATTCTGCAGAAAATAATAGTCATTTTTCACTCAGTATTTTAGGATATTGTACGTAGAATATCTTTATTTCTTTTGGTGTGATAACTGTGCTCTTTAGCAGTTTGTCATGTACCTTGTCATCTCAGCCCATAAACTCATATATTTTATAGCTAAAGGCAATATATTTTTAATAGAGGCAGGAGTTGGGTTTTGTGATTGAAGGCATTCTTGTGTGCGTTTGTGTGTGAAAGAGACTAACATAACAAGACCTCAGCGACGAAAAAACAGTGACGTTAATAGTTAAGTTTCTTTCTATTATTGGCAAATTGTGTTGCTAAAAAACAAACAAAGATCAAAGAGCTGCTGTTTCATTTCTATTTCAAAATGAAAAAACAACCTCTGAAATGTATTATAACTTTTCAGTCTCTCTGCCTCTTTCCCTTCCATTCTTACCTGAGCGACCATCTCTCTGGATGTCCACGTGGTGCCAGGCACCGTCATTGACCTTTGCCTGTGTGGCCTTGACTTTGATGGTGCCAGAGCCCATATCCAGCAGCAGGTACAGCCCTCCATCAAGTAGCTCCACCGCAAAGAAATCTACCTTGTTGTTCTTCTGGCCCTTTGTGTCTCGTCGGTCCTGAGGTTTACCGTGGGTGAAGAGTATCAGCCCGTTGGGTTCAGAGGTGCGGAAGTCAAAAGAGATAGAGCCCACGCGTTTGGTGTTCCATTTCGGCAAGGCCAGGTAAGAATCGGGTGTCTCAAAGTTGATGGGGTCAAGAGTGGGCACGTTTTCACATTTGAAGACCACGTCGCCCTGGAGCTTCATCTTGGGGTCCACTATGCGCGCGAGGCGGGATAGCTCGAGGCGAATGTCGTTGTTCTTGTATACCACCTGAGGAAGACATACAGAGATTGGAAACTTCTCTTATATGCAACAAATACATGATATCACACCTATATTCTTGATAAATATATTTATTTATAATTCCTATATTTATATGTGAATGAATGCTATTGCCAACTGTAATATTAAAGCATCATACTAATATTACATATTCCCAAGTTGAGGACAACTGGATCAATAAAACTAATATCTTCTAAAGGTGTGTGTGGCCCAATTTATTTCTCAATCATTTTCTATTTCAACTGCAATTTATCCACAATGAAAAAGAGATTGTACACACACCCATGACTGTATTTTCTTTTGATTTAACTTCTGCTAACTGAGTGAAGTGTGAGAAGCGATGGTTAAATTAGTAAGTCATTCCCCATGATATTGAGAAAGAGCAGTTTTCATGAATTGAGGGTGAAACCCTGTGGAAATATATGTGATCCAATAAGAATATACCGAATATCATACCCATTTACCCACAATAAATTCACCCCAACACCATAATCCATAACAGAAGAAATCAGCTCCACATTTAAGTCAAATACACCAAAATACCACAGAAAAGGAGAGTGGAATATTGTCAATTGGAATCCACTGAAGCGGAAAATTAATGTTTTTTTTTCTTTTTTCTTCCCTTTGCAGGGAGGAAGACAGGCATTTTCTGGTACAGTATATAGAGCAGTGTGTGTGTGCAGGAAACAGAAACACTGTTAGAAGGAGCACAGCTGTCAGCAAACAGATTTTACTGCTGTGGGATTACTGATAATCCTGGAAGATCTGACAGTAAATCAACACAGGTGACCCGCGGAGGAGGACTGACGAGAGAGACGGAACAGAAAAACCAAGAGGCAAACACACACAAGCTGGTGGGAATAAGAGCAGCAAAATGGAAAGAAACTGCACAAGCAAGGAACTATGTCAGGAGGCAAATAAAAAGAAAAAGGTAAAGAGATTTCTGAGATTAAATACTGGCCAGGATGTATCACTGGCTTTTAAAATGTGCTTGTGTGTATGTTTCTGTACGTACAAACACAGTGATGTTGCTGTTAACGCAGTTAACGACCACACTTAATCTCCCGAACATGACACAAAACAAAACTCACTTACTACACACTTTGTCAAGCACTTAATCTACTAGTAATGTAGGACACAATCCTTAGGCAGTAAGACATTACTTAGTATTATGCTTTTCAGTAACAAGCAGTGTAAGGGATTACAATTTTAATTTCAGTAATAATATTACAGTTACTAATTCTAGTAAGACTCGCTTTGACATTATTTTTTTCACAGACTTCGTCTTTTTATGGCATTTGATGACTAAATTCTCAGCATATTAGAAGTGCTACAAGATGTTTTCAACAGATTTCATGCCTCTTCAAAAGCTCCTAGGAAGTGAAACACTTTACATCATTTACAACAATGTTGAATATGTTACAAGTAAGGTGTCACGTTAATAATGGCGGTGTGTACTTCTACCTATGGTCCAGATTCCCCTAAAACTTTCAGAAAAAAAGTGAATTTTTTTTAATTAAATGTCTTCTTTTTTTTAACCAAACAAGTCAAAACTCAAAAGATCTTCAAATAAGCGGAGATCATTATCGGAGTGCCTCACCCATCAGGACACTTTTCACAAACTTTTGCAAGGCCTGCATTATTGTGCAAGAACCCTCACACCCCTCACATGGACTATTCACACTCCTGCTATCCAGAAGGAGATACTGCAGCATCAGCCTGCTGCTAAATAATTTTGTTGCTGCTGCATATAATTGTACATGTGAACAGTTCACACATGACAGTCATGTCTTAACATCTATTTCCACACAGTGCTGCTACAAGCTGATACTGCTGCTATAACTGATAAACTCCAGTCACTGTACTGCACTACGGTGTGAGGTAACTAGTGCTGTGCACAGATTGATTTACACGATTTACACGTCATAGGACTATATTCTTTGCCTTTCGTTTTGATTTACTGTCTATGCTTTGCACATCTTGTCTTATCTTGTTCTTAATTTATCATTTGTATTTCGTGAATGTCACACTGCAGACCCTGAGCCTCGCCATTCCATCTCACTGTGTACTTGTATATGGTTGAGATGACAATAAAGTTCACTTGACACTTGCCTACAGCTGAGAAACTGGGACTAGATCATGTTTGGCATTTTTGCTTGAGGAAATCATGAAAATGGTAGGTGATTAGTTTTCTATAGATAAACTGATTAATCAACTAATAGCTGCAGCTAAGGGCATGGTCAGTAGTAAATCCAGTTAGAAAAAGCAATCATAGTGCTGTTGCAGCATTTGAGTGTGATAAGCATGCTGATATAACTCATGGCTTGAGAAGTCATTTGCTTTGGTTCTTTGTGATTGGATGTGATTATCGGCATCTAGTTTTGAGAGAACATTTAGACATGATCTTGTAGCCCTCTGATTATTATCAATCAGTAGCCGCTGGAGTTATGCAAACAACTGTCAAATTCAATGTACTTTCTGAAATGATGTTAAACATCAAATGAAAAACAGAAAACCCAGTTTTAGATGAAACAGAGATGATTTTTGAAAATGATGTTCTGCAGAAACGTTGCAGCTGTCCTGTAGCTCAAATTTCTTCTAGCTTTAACCACCATTGCCGATCTCTCTAAAACACTGATGTTTTGATGTGTTTTCTTCTGAAGCCAAATACCTTACATTCCACTCTGAGCTACTCTCGGGAAAGAGAAAAAAAATATTATATAATAATATTACATGAAAAGAGAAAGAGAGAATAAAAGATGCTTTAATGCAGCTCATTTGCAAAGGAGAGCATTTTTAAATAACACTGTGATGGCCAATGTGCCGTTCTTAGATCTGTGATTCACTGACTATACAATGTCTTCATCAGAGCTACGACAGTTCCTACGCTCTGTAAATCAAACTTTGTCTCCTTTCTTGACAGTCGAAAGTCTTTACAAACTCTCCCAGATACTGCAGTGTGATTCTCAGTTGTACTAATCTTACAATCAACCATCCTGCATCTGTTTTGGGATTATGATTTTGTGTGTTCTGCTGCAGGCTGATCAATAAGGAAATCGAAATGATGTTATAAAGAGGAACTGACTACTAAGGCTATGTGTAGCTCATCTTTTTCGTTGTTATGGTTCTGCTTTGTCATGCTATCTGTCGGTGTATCACCAGCCTTATGGGGCCTATTCATAATGCACGCACAGGGAACTGTAATGACTCCATAAAGCTCAGATCTTCCATCTCTGCTCCAGGACCGTGTGTATTGATCGGGCCGTGGTGAGTCTACAAGAAGCAGGGCGAGGGAAGGGCAGGTGGGTGTAGGCGCAGAATATGCGTGCACAGACACACACACACACGCTCAAGCACAATCTTCTCCCTAATCTACTTCAGATCAGTGCTCATGTCCTCTTGGCCCTGGCAATAGCTGCTGATTTAGCCCCAGTGTTAATGAAGAAGCAGGGTAACTGCAGTGAAACAACACAGACACACACACACTCAAAGAGCTCGTGAAGCTTTGCTGAGGAGATCTCTATTTGCTCAAACACACACACACAAAATTACATGTAAATACAAGCAGTTCTATGTGTACACAAACAGAAACATATGCAATACATACAGTATTTTGTAAGAGCAGATCAATGTGAAGTAAACAGTATATCTGGATGAGTTACAGAACTTATGAAAGATTAACTAGAATATTCAGTAATCA
This sequence comes from Sandelia bainsii, assembly GCA_032362345.1. Lineage (NCBI taxonomy): Eukaryota > Metazoa > Chordata > Actinopteri > Anabantiformes > Anabantidae > Sandelia > Sandelia bainsii. Next base: position 5,203,575 of record JAUMHL010000017.1, read on the forward strand.
TTTATGAGAATCAATACGATCCTAATTACTATATAATAAAAACTGGGATGTGAAAGAGCACTAAAATTAGAAAGCTGGCTCATCTAAATCACAAAAAATAAATTCATATAACATACTTGGTTTAGTTTTAGTACCTAGGTTTTATGACATCAGGTGCTGAGCCTTCTCCCTCCAACCTTCCAACTATCCTGCTGAAAATAGTCTGACAAGGTTAATGTTTACTGACAAATTAAGACTTATTTAACTTCTTTTAAGCTCACTCACTAAAGTGCACTCCTCTAAAACACAAACCCAAAAACTGAACATTATCGCTTTTATGAAGGAAGGATATATTGGAGGACTGTTGCAGTAGACAGCGTTAGTTTTACCTTGGGGTACCTACAGTAGTAAACTGCGTGAGTGTATCTTTCTGTAAATATATTTTTGTAATATTAGATAATGCAATGTTTGCAGGTTACCCTCAATTTAGGACATAAAGTTGAGCATAAGGTGTCACTTAGAGCCAAATCCTGTAAACAAACAATGTTTACCAGTGTCAAGTTTAGCCTATAAGGGAGTGAGGGTGAAAGGTGAAGGCGTTCCATTAAAGTCTGAGGTTTGTACCATCCATCACTGTTGGTCCCTCTAAGGGGAAATAAAAAATAAGTGAAATAATTACAAGGACAGGGTGACATTTGCATTTTTATTGGAGGGGAAAACAAGCGCTGCCTAAACAATCTGTGGTGACTAACACAAAACCGACAACGGCAATGTTCCTCTCAAATGCCAAATATTGGTCTCTTGCCCTGTCTCCCCTTCTTCTCACATACTCATCATTCTCTTAATCCCCATCCATGTCAATGTTTCTCTGTTTCTGACACCCACCTGCTGACATTCACCTGCCCCTGTCCTCTCCTATGTTCTGTCACTCATCTCCATTTTTTAATGCTTCTGCCCTCGCATACCTGCCTCCCTGCTTGTTACTCATCATATCCTCTCCATCTTCCACCTCCTGCATGCAGCTCCTGCTCTCTCAGCAGAGATGACAGCGCATGCCCCAGCCGCCCCCACAGTCTGACACAAGTTGCCACTACACAGCTCCAGTTCTGCCACGGGTGCCCTGTGATGCAAGAGGGAGGGGCTGCATGGCATGAGAGTTGAAGGGGGAGGGGGTTGCAGAAGGTTTGGACTGCATGGCACCGCTAACATTAGACTGACCGGAGAGTGAGCCTAGCGGCTGCCCACTGGCCTCTTGCTCACGTGACACGCTGCATCCCACATGGCAAAACACGAGCGTGGGTGGGACATGTGTGTGTGTGTGTAGTATATGGATGACATCCCATGTAGCCTAGGGGGCAGATGAGCACCGCAGAGACTGAATGAGAGGGAAAGGCTGTGATGGCAGCACGCAGAATCTCTTTTGTTGTCAGACCAAAAGAAAGAGCAGTATTCTCTCTGTGTAGCAACACATGCCTCCTTCAGCTTATTCATCAGCTCTAGGTGACTTTTTTTATCTCATAGTGAACAGAGACCAACATGCATCAGCAATCCTGCTTCAGTAGCATTTGAAACACTCTAGTCAGACATCACTCACACACAGTCGACAGAAATACTGACGCACCCTGATCCAAGCAATGGGCCAAACTCAACTGAATCATTCCTTCATTATCTGGTGAAATTGAATCCAAAGGAAGATGTGGAGGGGGCAGGAAGGAATAAATATGGTGGAGGAGAGCAACAGAGAGGCAGAGAGACAAAGAGGACTCCATGTGCATCATGTACACGGAGTCCATGTAGGTGAGAGCATTCATGCAAAACCATAAATACGGTTAACTCAATGATCATAGAGATGTTGTAAATGAAGCAAGATCACACAGCCAGTCATGAGCAGTTTCCATGGTCCTGGGTAGCAGCTGGTATCATGCCTGCTTAATGGAGCGACATATGATGAACAGTTGAGGATCACAAAATACTACCACTTCTAAAACACATGGTGAATCACCTACATGATTCTGTCCACCCAATGCTTTCTCTCGAAGGCCAGCTCAGTCTAAGTCACGCTTCTTCAGGTAACATTGAAAACACATGGAAAATAAATCTACCTCTGCATCACAGCATATGATGAAATATTTAATGCTGCAATAATGAATATTTTATATGAACAATGAATCAAATGACTGTGTAAAAATCACTAACACAGAATTAAAACTGGAATTTAAAGTTCCCATCAGCTCTATGGAGTCTTTTAAAAGCTTTCAGCTTAATGTTCTGGTTTTCAGGCCCACTCTCATCAACTTTTTTTTCTCTGTGGGTATCTGTTCTCCTTGTTTTTATTAATAACTAGAAACATTTCTTTTCCATATTTTTCAGTTTTGTAGTTTACATGAAAAATATTAAATTAGTTCACAATAAATATTTTCTTTTTCTTTTTTTTTTATTGCTACCTAAAGAGTCAATTTCTGAAAACAAGATATTAAAGGAATGTTGGATGACATTTCTAATGAAATTCACAGAAAAGGTTTGTTTACTCACTATATGTACTGATCAATACACCATAAAAAACTAGAAGCAACATAAGAACCATACAAAGCCAAAGCATCCAAAGAGTTCATTTTAAAACTTAATAATGTTGGATACAAAGTGTAGGCGCCATTATAAAAAACAACACTGTGACCTTTGAGCTTCTGTGTGATGCTTTAGTACTATTTGAAAAATGGTATTGTATTTAAAATATGTGAGTAAGAAAATTATGCTAATTGAATTCTTAGCATTGTGGAAACTGCACACTGAGATTAGATTTGGGTGAAAGTTTAGAAAACACATGATAAACTGGCTATAGTCTAGTTTCAAATGCTTTCAACGATTAGTGATGCACCTGTTTTTGTATTTGAGCCAAATGGAAGTAAAGAATGATGCAGCAACCCAAGCCAGTGGCATTTTGACCGGTTAATTTACATAGTTAATTTAAGTGTTTTTATAAAACACTAACTTTGACATTATACTAAAGAATGGATAACCTGGCTGAGTGAACAAAAGCTGTATTTAAGATTTATTCTCCTTAAAACCACATTGGGTGTGTCATATTTGCTTACACTGGAGGATGAGAGAGGAGGCTCAGGCAAAGATTTGTTTAGTCCTTGTGTGGGCATTTACTGGATCAATATACAGAACAGCCGCCAAATTACCTGTCCAAACAACTTTCTCCACCCTGTTATTTGGTATGGATTAAACCACCAGTGGGGGTGTCAAATGGGAACAAGTAGGCCACACACAGTGTATGCAATTTTTTACTTACTTATACAATTTTATCTCCAATGAAAAAACATCTTCAACAATAAATATTGTCTAACAACCAGGACAGACCAGAACACAAACCTCACATTACTTTGCAGAGCAGTGTTTAGAGCACATACTGTATAAAGCTGTATACAACAGACACGTCTGATTTAAGTCCTGGTCCAACTGCTCATTTATGATTCATGCTTTGTGCTGGACTGACTACCATCGCTGTCGAGAACTGCAAATCAACAAATCCACCCATGTTACAAAAGAACCATAATAAAATGCAGAAGGAGAGTTTTCATCACAGGGTGTATGCTGTGGTTACTACACTGATTATTCCTTGTTGCTGCACACCAAGTAGAGCATTAACGTATTGGTTAAGTAGTAATTCTACTTAATGAGCAGCAGTGATTCTTTGATGATACACATAAATAGAGTAAGGTCCTTCTTATTCTTGTTTTAAAAACCTTCCTCCTTACTATTATGTATTAGTTTGGCACATTTGTACTAAATTGTACACAAGGAACCACAGACTCAAAGCTAAATAAGCATAATAAAATGAGAGAGAGTGAGAGAGAGAGAGAAAATGTCACAGCAGTTTGAGGATGGATGAGGGATACATCAGCGATGCATCACTCGAAACATAAAACAATGCAGACAAGGTGACTTTATCTTAGCCACCACCCAATCATGGCTGTGTGTGTGTGTGTGTGTGTGCGCGCACATGTGCATCCTTAAAACAGGATGAGAGAGCATCATGCTATAATGGAAGCTAGCTTGGCTAAATGAAAGGCGTGTTGGAAAGTGCTCCACAAAAGTTGGAATCACATCACTAGACTTCACTGCCTCTTGTCAAAATTGAGAAGGTTGTGTTGGAAGTTAAAAAAAACAGCCTGGATGAGAGGATGGAGTGGGGCCAGCCTGAGATGTGGCTGCATATTCATATCCCCATGGTAAACTTAAAAATATTGTGAAAGCTTTTGAGATGTCACAAAAATACAAATATGAAAATTGAATTTCTGCAGCCATCAAATCTTTGAGTTCTAAATGCTATGTAAAATAGTGAGTGATTTAATGTTGGAGGTGAAAACATAAAAATCACTTTGATTACTCAAACTGTTCATTTCAGTACAAACTACATAGTTTGTTCCGTTTTTGGTCACTCCAACAATGTACATCAGTTATCTGAACGTAACACTTTTTTTAATGTAAAGTTATTGAATGTGACGTCACTTCATTAGTACAGTAAGCTTAGTCAGCTTCTAGTTCAACTTATTTTCAAAACCAGGCCTATACAAGCAATGTTTATCAGGTTGAAATAAAAATGAAAGATGTGTTTCCCCTACAAATAATGGGGGGGAAATCTACTGGGATCATTGCAAATGTGGGCAACCATACAAAGTTTGTCTGAGGTTAACATGAGGTTTCAGCAATCCGAGCTGGTCAAATGAATGCTCCACACGGTCCTCCCTTCTCTGACCTGCTTTCTTCTGCTATGATCTGCAATGCTCTTCACAGCACTCGGTAGTTGTCATTATGAAAATACCAACACGAGAAAGCTGCGAAACTTACAGTACTAGTCAAGCAGAAATAAGAAGTAGTAGTAAAAGAAGAAGTAAATAAGAAGAAGCGTGGCACTCGCTCAAACACTTCAAGCAAATATATCTGCACTGCTGGCAATGTTGGTCAATGAGTCTGGGTCACAGGGACAGCCCCTCTCCAAATTGCGATAAGTTTTGCAGCATATTTCTAGTAAATACATTTTTGAAAAAAGTTACATACTGTAGCTTTAACATTGTGCTAATTTAGGGTATGTGTTGCAAGCATTGAAATAGGTGTTTCTTTGATTGATTTGTGAATCCTTGCATCTACTGCTATAACTGCTGCTACCACAGCCAAGGATGGTTGCCTGTGTCTGCTTGCCAGGGTTATCAGGGCTGTTTATGCTGGCCTGATATGAGATATTATTCTATTGAAGCAGAGGAACTGCTTTACCATTTCACCAAACATAACTATATCATCTGTAAAATCAAACAATTGCAATCATCTACGGCACATTATTGTTTTAATTTCACCAGGACAGGCCATTCTTTACTTTACTTTACTTTACTTTATTTGGCAGACGCTTTTATTCAAAGCGACTTACAAGGAGAAGACATTCTTTTAATGCTGTAACAGTTGTCAGGACCATGACTGTTACCAGACAAAGACACAATGTAAAAACAAACTTCTAAGTGTATATAAGTGCAAGGTACAGAAGACCAGAAGATAAAATCTCAGATGACAATATGTTCCAAATTAAAGCAGAGGTCCACACTGCAGTTTCTGCACAAAGACATAAATCTGCACCGAGTGTGAAGTAAAAGCATAATGTTATTTCCATGACTGCTGCTAAATTGCAGAAATCGATGTTGACTTTTTTTTTTACTGCTCTGAAGAGCCACCAGCCCTCCCTTTATTATCATTATTTGCTACAGTATAAGTAATGGTGAGCAAAATGTAAATAACAAGCTTTTAATATATTTTTTGGCTGTGCTCTCAAGCTCAAAGAGCCAGCAAATACATTATAAACGTCCTGAAACAACAACGCTTTATTGTATTTCATCATTGGAAAATATTTCTTTCAGATTGCTACCCATTGGGAGGCGTTTTAGCGGTACACTCAAGCTGATGCTGCAAATTACATGTGACAGAAGCAATTTTGGGATATTTTAACTGCTATAAGTGTTATGAATTAGATTAAGCAAGGGAATATTGAAAGTCTGATACTTCCTCTGCCAACTCAGCAGCTTTAATTGATAATGCAATTTTATTTTCTTCCCATTTTCAGGAAGGGAAAGCATGCTGATTATTATTTTTTGTCCATTTATAAAACAGCTGCTTAGGCTGAGTAAATAGTACCAGAACTGTTGCATGACAACAACAGTCCCCAAACGTTAAGCAATTCTATGCAAATGCATATATACATATATATATAGAGAGAGATATAATATTAGGAACAAACAACCCACAGAATATAGTACTTGCAATGTACTAGTCATGCACGTGTTTTCTACCTGTATTCATTTGAGTTCCTCCTACCTCTTTGAGGCAGCCCATGAAATTGTTGCTAACTGGAGATCCAGGCAGGTCCGCAGTGCTGGGACTCCCACCCACATAGAAAAAATCATCAGAGCCCAGCATGGTGTAGTCTTCCTGGGTGTAGCCAGTAGTGGTGAGGATCCCATCCACGGATATAGTCACCTGTTGAAGGGTAACACATAGCCAAAGCCGAGCCATTACACTTTGACATGTGATGAAGTGCTGTGTATTAAATACACCTCCTTCCTTGGTCTGCATTCGAAATAAGCTATCTGAACTTTTCTTTAGTTCCCACTCTGGAGGTCGGTTTCTCATTTAAACGTTTGTTACAGAATCATTTGGTACCTTGAAGCGGTTGTTTTGGACCAGACGCCGTTTAGATTTTGTAATGGAATTTTTTGCCATTGGATTCACAGGACAGGTAAAGAAAATATGGCAGAGGCATATTTTCTTTATCTTTGATGGGGGTAAGAGAATGGATCCTAGGTTTGGTTCTGAAACTTCAGGTTGGAGGAGGGTTAGTACAATGTTCAAACCAAGGACAAATTGATTGCACTTGTCTTAGGTTTCGGGATTTATCTGGTAACTGCAGACACACACATATACAGTACATTCATATGTGAACACGCACACAATCACACAGATGTCCGCACACAAGCCTACAGTCTTCCGCACCTTCGTTCTCACATCAACAGTATCACATTCTTCTCTTCTCTTGCAGACATCTACATCTATTTATCCACACACATGCAAAACAAAGGGAGGCTTTTCACACCACATCAATGTGCAAACCAAGGTCATCACTGTTAGAAGGCAAATTAAATACACTTAATTGGAAATGTAGGGGAGTAAGTGGATCAATGGTGCCATACAAAGCTGGGGCAGGCCACACGGGGTGCAGTGGCTCATGCACAATCAAGACCAGAGCCCATATTCAAATACACTCTCAGAATAGCTGATGCTGATCTCTGATCAGGTTTAGCTCAGGTGTCATGGTTATATTTTCAATGTCACTGGACCAGACCAATAATCCTAGAACAGTATGCTTATTCTTAGAAATGTTATGTATATGGGCCCAGGGGTAAACGTGATCAAGGTTAGCCAAAAACACACAAACACCACTTTCACCAGCATGCTACAAAACACACACAGGGAGGGCAGAGTGAGTAATACAGCGATAGGTGGAAGGTGAGTGAGTGGATTAGAGTGTTAGTGGTTATTTTGAGTGACAGGGTTATATGAGTCTGGGAGGTGAGAGGTCAATGAGGTGTGGGCATGCCATGCGCCATAGTGAGTTGGAAACAACTGTCAGAGCTCCCGCAATGAAGGCTAAGGGTTGCCATTTTTGGTAGTTCCTCTTTTAGGGCTCGGTGTCGAGGTCACCATCTTTGGGATTGTGGTAAGCTTCTGTCAGTTCTGGACGACAGTCCTCACAAAAAATGGGGACTTTTTGTGTGAAAAAATAAAAGAAAAAGTAAGTTGCCCTGACAAAGGCAAAGAAGTCAAATTTTTTTACTTGTTGGAAATCTGCAGTAATGTGGAAGAAACAAAGAGAAAAAAGTAAAAGCCAAAGTGAAAAAAAACAGGATGGGGGACTGTGGGGTAAAGAAGGAGGTTGTTGGCAGGTCAGGGAGGAAATTGAGAAGAAGCGAAGAAAGAATTGCCTGGTAATACAAACCCATCTCCTCATTTTTTGATAAGAGTGTCTAGGATGGAACTCAAAGAGAACGAATAAAAGAAGAGAGGGGGAGGGGACACACGGCAAACCCAAAAAAAAGACAATAAGAATGATATCTACCAGACAATGTAGTTTGTTTACCATAGCGTGTCCAATGCCTGATTGCTTTCCAGAAAAAGGGGAAGAAAGGAAATCAAAAGAATAGTGAACAAAAAAGGTTGTTAATAAGGATGGACAGAAAACAAAAACCAAAAGCAATGATGAAGAATTAGGATGTTAGTTAGTACATTAGTTGGTCAGATATTGGTTAGTAGTAAAAAATGACTTTTATCATGAATGAGTTAGTGTTGTGGTGAATAAACACTACATGGTTTGTCAGAGATTCGGAGCAGTAACAAAGTGTCGTCTTGCCATCCTAGCCAAATTTTCTACATCAGAGTCCTGCAAAAAAGAACACAAAGATGAGTACTGTAAGGTGTGGGACGTTCAGATAAAAATTTGTGTAGGATGGCTGAAATCCCAACAAAACTTGTAGTGTTTTTTTCACTCTTACTCTAACAAAGTGTGTCTTTCAGACAGGAAAGAAAATGATAGTGAAAGAAAGAAAGACAGATCTGTAGAAAGAAAGCAGGCAAGCAGCCCTTGCTCTTAACTTCTAAACCCCTAAACTGTGGGTTATCCTGTTGGGATTTTCGGCTATAACAATTTACTAACCTGTGGGGCAAACACTTACTGGCAAGGTGGGTCAGGAAATCAGCACTTGCTTGTTGTGCTGCTCTGAGAGCGACACTAAGTGCTATCACACCTTGCAGACAAACTTAAGGTCGACCAAGGCAACTCCACATTCAGCAGATACTGCCTCCACACAGGTTTTACGTATGACTATTTTGTTAGAATCTTTTTACAGCATCCTCTTGACAACAATGCTTCATTCTAGCTCCTCCCATGAAAGCAATACTAGTTTAAATTAGAAATCAGAAAATGGTAAACAGTATCTGTTAAGTAGCAAATTCTGCTTTCGCACGACAGATGCACATCTTTGAGGGAAATGTGTCTCTGTCTTTAAAAGCATCATGATCATCTGAGCTATAAATACTGCATTAATGGACGGCTCAAAGGCAGACACTCTCTGCCTGGCTTTAAAGTGAAAGTCTATATTCTACACAAGCATTAAAAACTGTTTCTGGAAGCAAGGAGATAGTAACAGCGCCTGACAGAAGTGTCAGCTTAGGAACTCGTGTGAAAACAGAATTATCAGATATTAATTTGAGGACACAGCTAACTCAACTTTAATATATAAACAGGAGAGGAAAAGTACCCGGAATTAAGGCATCTACACTAAGCTATCACATGCAAAAGAACTGCTTTTTACCTAGAACAAAAATTAAACAATGAAACTGAATGAAAAAGAATTCAATGTAAGTATAAAGACAACTGAAAAATTATGGCATCTATTTCAATAATGTTTTTGAACTGTGGCGATGGAATGACAACCAATCAGTACAAGGTGACATTCTTAACGCCAGCTCTCTCTCAAAAGCTCCTAGAAGCAGCTAATCTAAAGCAAAAAAAATCCACCTGTCTCCACACTCCGTCCATCACTGCTACCCCCGATTACCTGTCTCAGGTTGCGTGTCACTTTGATGTCGTGCCAGGCGTTGTCATTGAATTTTCCATTGACTGGCTCCACTATGGCCTCAAAGGCCCCGGAACCCAGATTGATGACGAGAGATACGGCCCCATCTTTTAGCGCCAGGTTGACATAGTCTGCGGATTTTCCCGTGTGGAGGAGCAGGCCGTTGCGTTGCCAGGTTTTGAAGGACAGGGTGATCTCGTCGCTGCTGCTCTGGATGGGGTTCTGCGACAGATCGTAGCAGAAGTACTCTGAGCCGCGGAAGGTGGCCACATTCTCTTCCCTTGCTGAAATGAAAGAACAGAAATGCCTGACAGTCACTAGCTGCTGTAAGTCATAGTGCAATACGTTACAGTACATTTAGCACCTAGGTGGAGCTGATAAAATGTTTCACAGTGTTTCTTACAAGGTAGTTTTTGCCTCATGTGTGTCGTGCGGCGTGACAGCAACTAGCAACAGTCATTATCACATTTATTCATAGAATTTTTAAAACATGAAAAAAGTCAGCTTCAGTCAGTTGGTCCCTTCACCAATCAAAAGGCATCTTCAGTAAATATGAGAGCTTCTATGCTGCAGAGAAGGTTACACCAAGCAAGCACACACCATAATTACAGCTATGACAATGCCATCATTCAGTTGAGATCATAAAATCCTATCTGTATGACCGTGGGTTTAGGTTTCGCACACAGCCCCTAGACAGACAGACTACTTATAATGGAACACTATTCCCCGCTAATGGTGCACATAAATCAAACTTAGCATGATTTTACAGTTTTATATCACTCTGCTGTTGTAAAGTGACTTCCTGAGCCCATTTTTTAGATCGACACATAGAGTAAGGTGAGACAGCTCGAGACAGAAAATGAAGAGGGGGGGGGGGGGGGGGGGGGGGGAGGGGGGGGGGGGGGGAAA
>JAUMHL010000017.1:5225855-5259338 GCA_032362345.1 Sandelia bainsii
GTTATTTATTTTTACTCATTGTTTATTTTATTATTTGGAAATACTAGAATTTGCACATCATTTTATATTTTTGTCTGTCTGATTGCATCATTAAAAAAAAAATAAATCAGACATTACGATCAAACAGTTACTCACTACTTGACGTACGTGGACAACGTAACGCTACACTTACTTGAGGACAATTTTTGGCTACTCTACCCACCTCTGGATAAAAGATGACTAAGAAGAAAGAGTATCCCCTCTCATATACAGATGTATGTAGAATTATTTCTTGGATAGCAAGAGCGTTAGGGATAAATCTGCAGATGATTCAGGAAAACATATTCAAAAGTGAGCTTAGCAAAATGAAGGGAAAAAAAACACACACTGCTGTAGCTTTAAATCCAGCTAGAACCAGTTGTAGCCTGTAGCCAAAACAATATGTGACTAGCTCAGTGCATGTACAAGTGTGTGCATGTGTTAGAGTGTGTGCATGCATTTGTAGCGATGTGCTCCTTCAAGAGATAAGAGTAACAATAGATTACTCTCACCTTTCTCTAGTTTTTTTTCCCTTTAACCTGTATCTGCAGGGCTGACTGCACACTTTAAACATGCAAATAAACAAGTTAATGTGATACTGAGATCGTAATGTGCATGTGCACAGTATATGTCTCAGTAGAAACACAAAACTCAATGGGTAAATGGTCATCTTTGGCATATGCTTGTGAAAAAAAAAACCACACTAAACACAGAGTTCCAACAAGCAAACACTCATCTGCACATCCTCCAACACGTGGCAGCAGCACTGATGCTAGAGGCTGGGCCATTGTGTGTCTGTGTGTATTTATTTCTGCTTTTCTAAATCCTGCGCTTTCAACCTCTCTCCTTGACTCTGTCCCATTCCGTCCATTCCTACGCCACATACGTTTTCTTGAAAAGTGTGCACCGAACCGTCATGCCTTCCTTGTGTTATGTTAGATTTGTAACACGTCTGTGGTGTGTGAGTATAAGCTTTTATTTAGTTTCCTCTGCACATACTGAGCAACAATGTGCATGCTGAGATCATGCAAATGCACATACAAGTGAATAAGCAAATATGTGTGGGTTTGTTTTATGAAAAACAAATGCCAGCTGCTTCCCAAATCTTGTTTTGGTGTAATCAAATCCACTGATCCTGACATGCGGGGGTAAATACAGAATTACTGTCACTGAGGAAAGTGGTATTTACTATTTGTGTAGAGAGGTCTGCCCACGGTTATTACTGCTAATCCAAGCTTGTTTGAGCAGCACTACTGACTGTTTGACTGTCTGGTGACTGGGCTTGCATGGGCTCTTCCTTGCAGCATGGATGTGCAAACATGTGAATGGCCTGACCTTTAACCTTTCTAACTGAAAGAAGAACATACCTAAAGTGAAAAGACACATATATGGACGCACACACTGAAAGATGACTTGCACACGGAATCAGAAATGCTTGATAAAATCAAATAGTTACACAGAATGACTCCACATTCATGAGAAATCATACACACACTCACAGGCAGGCTGCTATCTAGCTTGAAAGTCAATAACATTATCCTCTCTCCATCTCGGCGATGGTTATTAGTCTGGAGAGCCACACGGCTCTCTTCAATGACACTCTGGAGATGAAGGGATAAATCACCACGCTGAAAGGATGAGTGTGTGCAGAGAAGAGAAAGAGAATAGGAATGAGCCAAAGAATCACAAAATGAGAGGAAGAGAGAAAAATACTTTGAGCCAGAGACTCAGACGTAAGGCGGTTAAGGTGGTTTGACTTTTTATTTTTTGTAAAGTATAGATGATGTGAAGACAAGTCTTTCTGAACACAAGAACTGATGTTCAGCTTCACAAATCGGACTCTTTCTGAGCGCTGTACCCCTGAGTCTCTCCGTCCGTCCCATACTTTTCTTTTCCTTTGTCACACTGACTCTCCATCTTCCTCCTTTTTGCTTTATCAAATAGAGAAAAGGTGCTTTATTTGGACTGGCACTCTAAAAGCATTCCCTTTGTCTCTTTCTTCCCCCCTGCCACCAACCCCTCCTCTCAACTTCACCCTGCACGCTCTCCCACAGGACCCTTGAAAATACAAGGAGAGAGGAGCAAACACCAGGAGGCTTACTGCTAGTTGGAAAACACACAAGTGAACAACTTGTGGACGTGTGCCAATTTCAAATATGCCATGGATAGTCCATCAACAAATATAAAATGTATGAGAATACAACCCCAATATATATATATATATATATATATATATATATATATACACATACATATATATGTATACATACACTGAACTAACAGTAGTTTCTAATCTCAAACAAGTTACTTGATAGAATGAATAGACTTTTGACAGTAACTACAATAAATGTTGCCAGCTTTCTTTCACAAATATGATAAGGATAATGGTAGAAAACATAAAATAACTTAAAATTTCCACCACATCTCAGAACCCAAACAGCCCCTAAGCCCTCTGAAAACCCAGGTATGACCCTGCTATACGTTTTATCAGTCTGGTCATTTGTAGTCACCACAGCTGGACCCATGAAAGAGAGAACGCTAACATTAACTAGCTGTTTTTTGTGCTACTCGGTGTTGAATAATACAAATGAAAAATAAAATCTTCTGGGCTAAAGCTAGTGTCACAAAGCTGAGCTAACTAGTGTCGACTTGTGAGTTCAGTACAAACTTAACAGCACAACAGTCTCAAAGAAGAAAAACCTTCTATCAACATTCATGGGCTATACAGGGCTATGACATGCTCCAGTAAATAGTGCACAAGTTGAAATGTCAGTCAGTAAAAGGAAGCTGCACTGTCATAATTTTTTTATTTTTTATTTATTTACACAACAAGTGGGACCTACAGGAATTTTAAGGGGGACAACCTGTCTTAACCTTACTAAACCTGAGAAATAAGCAAAGCACATCTGTGAAATGAAAAACTAAAACAAATGTTTTACCTTATATGTGTGCCTGGAAGTTGAGTCATGTCATATATGTGTGTGTGTGTGTGTGTGTGTGTGTGTGTGTGTGGACCAATCTAAGTAAATGCCAATTCCTGTGAGACAGCTGGCTGTATGGTAGAGTGGTCACCTCAATCCTGCAGGCTGTCACTCCAAATGTCTATTTCTGGAGCTCATGCAAGTGTGTGAGTGTGTGTGTGTGTGTGTGTCTCTGCATATGTGTTTAACCAGTTAAAGATGGTGAAGAGTGTGACCACTGCACAACACCAGGGGCTGCTTGAGATGGATGAGGGGCTGAAGCCCAGGTGGATTTGAATCAGGGGTACAGGTGTGTGTGTGTGTGTGTGTGTGTGTGTGTGTGGTGGCTGATAATGATTTAGAAAACAAAGTACGACCATTAAATCTCTACCTAAATGGTTTCTAGCTACACAGAGTCCTTTGCTGCATGATTTCAGACCGCCAGTTTAATTGGCTGTCATGCCACAAAGGCCATGTGGTGGGGAGACAGCTGAGTAAATAAGCACACATACACTCACACACATAGACACACACACACACACACACACACGTCTATCATTCCATTATTTGGGTGAGTGGATAACGATGGAGTTGATGATGATGATAATTATGACAGTTTATTTTAGTGTCTCTGTGGAATTGTGTGCGGGAGCCAGTGAAGAGAAGCAAATTTATACTGAGGATACCAGCCAAGGAGGAGGACAAAAATAAAATACAAAAAGGGAAGAACAAAGACAGAACAATAAAGTGCTGCTGCCAAACCTCAGAGGGGCCATCTAGAGTATTACAATGTGCTCATGAAATCGCCATTAGAGGAACACTGTGCTTAGTGATGCATGTTTATTGCACGTTTGTGTGTCTGTGCGTTCCTTGGTATTTAGTCGAACACTTTGTCCACAGTGTGCTACATCTGAAACATTAATGAGCAGTGGTGAGATGAAAAGAGAGAAATTTGCTGAATTGCCATGATGAATATGCTTGATTTGTAATTATTCATGGTGACACATTCAATCTGATGTGGTTAAGGAATCAGGAGGCTTCACAATGGAAGCTACTGTTACCCAAGCGGGTCTGGCTATCTCTACTCCAGCTTTAATATTCCCCTGAACTGCACTGAGATAAACAATCTGCAAATTCACAGAGCTGAAATATTATATATCCAATCTTTTAGCCTGTGCCATGATGAAATAATCAAATTCAGAGGACAGAAAAAAAAAACAGGGACATGGCATCAGTGTGTATTCAGACTCTATGCTTTCAACTATCCCTGGAGGTTTGGATACAAAAAGACAAAACACATCATTCATACGCACATATAAACCACAAACAGACACACTCACAAGCCGCAGTGAGGATGACCTCACCAGCACAGAGAGTAACTGGTAGATAGCAGGAGTCCATTAAGTAAAAACTCCAGAGGTTGACTCCTATTTTTGCACTTCACAGTGGAGGACATGCAGGGCAGAACACCACATAAATGCTCAAAAACTTATTAGACCATAAATTTAGACCAGTTATTCATAAAAGATGACCTCAAATCAGGCAAAGGCTGGGCATAACGAATGAGGAATACTGAGGTTGGAGGCTTCGGAAGAATTCTCCATGTGAATGGTGTGTGTGTGTGTGTGTGTGTGTGTGTGTTTGCGAGTGCATATGAAAGGAGCTCTCTTTTTTTCAATTTATGATCCATTAACTCACATTGCCATACGTTCCCTCCTGCCCTGAGAATCAACAGCGAGGGGAGTGAGAAGAAGGGAAAGGGCGTTTAGAAGTCGGCCACACAGCTACACAATACAGCCATTAACACAGTTCCGGTCTGTGATGTGATATTTAACGGACACCCACATAAGTATGGAGCAAATGAAGTTCACCCAGCCTTCCCGTGATGAAGAATTTATGGTCACTCCTTCCCTCTGGATTCAGATTGCTATGATCTAAACAAGCTGCTTTCCATCTGTCTAAAGAGTGGGTACCTTTTGGTTCCAAGAATGTGTTAACCCAATCAGAATGAGACAATTCATCAAAGCTGGACATCATATTTTACTAATGCTTCAACTATCTTCTAATCCACTGAGTCTTCAATGGGTCATTGAGAAGCACAGTGACTTGTTAGTAACTTTAGCACTAAGATCCCAAACTGCTATTCCTGCAGTGTCTGTACCCCTCCCTGCTTTTCAGTGAGGCTAATAGAGAAGCTATCCTCTAGTACAGGCCTGCACTCAATCCCACCCAGACAGGGTGCAGTAGGGGCTCATGTCAGCAGCTTTACTGCTCAACACCCTGCCAGTTGAGGCAAAGGGCTTCAAATAACCACCTGATCTGCTGCTTTAAAGTGTCTTTTATATGGGGTGCAGTTAGAGTGCAGGTAGCTGTTTGACAATTCTTTTGTTGTAGTTATTTTTTTCTACCTACAGAATGTGACGCAAAGAGATCAGCCCCTCTTCCCAGCAAGCTGGCCCTCTGAAACCAAGCTTCTGCAATGGTGAAATGACATGCGTTGAAGATTTCAATGGACTGCAACAACAGAGGAGGAATAGCCATCTATGTTGTATTTTTTTAATTTTTGATATACTTTATTAACCCCCTTGGGGAAATTCTTGTGGACAAGCTGCTACATTTTAAGGCATCAAGGGTTCAGTGTTCAGTGTCATGTCCAAGGACACTTTGACAGGAGGCCAAAAAGAACCAGGACTTGAACCACTGACCCTGCAGTTCATAGATGACTGCTTAACCAACTGACATGCAGCCACCCCATATGACATTAATGGTATTTAAGCCTGTGAAATTCAAATGTCATTACCTCACAGCCAGGCTTATCATCAAATAAAAAATAAATAAAAAAGTTTTATGCAGAGTGGCAGATATTTTTAAATGGATGCCTCCAGAAACCATGCACTATTTAAGTCCAGAACTCTAGAGCCAAAGCACAATATTTAATTTCTATTTCCAATTTTTGTGTTTTGAAAACTTTGGGGGATGCAAGAAGAACATATAATAACATATAATGTTATTTCTTTACAACTTTGAAAATTGCACTATGAGAACATCACATTGGATTAGCAATTAGCAGCTCTTAGCAATTAGCAAGCATTGTTACTTCAGTTCCATCAACAATGATGCCTATTTATGGATATGCCTGTAACATAGTATGAGTCATGCTGATTCTAGCAGCATGTCTGCATGTTCAGAATCGAGTTATAATTCTGAGTAGCAAGAGTGCAATTGCTCCTATCAGATTAAGAAGAGTTGACACGCAAAGACAGTCTGAGGTGATAAAACGCGGCCAAAGTCAAGCATGTAATAGATGTACAGCAAACTAAAATGCTCAAGCACATTAACATAGAGAACATCAGCATCTGCTTTTTGTTCATCTCTTTGTTACAGTGGAATCTTTCAGATATGGAAGTACAGTGCATTGTCTGGAAGGTATTGTTGATGCATGCGTAAGCATACAATGTGGAGAGAGGGTTACTGTATATGCAAATAAATGCACATAAACATATGTATACATACAGCATGAACTTGTTTTGTTGCACCACTCTGCCTTTCATGCACAGGAGGTCAGAGAAAAATGGTCACAGCATTACTGCCCTTTCTCTCAAAACAATGTCACTGTCAACAGCAATGCTCAAGAGAAAGCAGCAATAACGTGTGCTGCTGAAAATGTCAGACACTCTTATGTTGTAATTTGCATAGATTCTTGCACAGCATGGCAAGGAAGATGCAGGTCTTATTCAGGGCTAAGGAGGTAATCACAGCATTTTCTTGAGCAAACACAGGCAGTGTAAAAACACTGCCAAGAAAAGAAAAGCAAAGAGGAAAAATCAAATACTGGCTAAATCAACAAACTTGAAACAAGTGGTGCCATGAATATTCCCGTTAGCCCCTCAGGCAACACTACATCCTGCATATAGTAATCTTTTTCTCTCGCTCCCCTCTTTTCTTTTCCACAGCTTGACTTCAAAGACTAACTCTTGCAGATTCTAAGTCAGGTGGTAGGGGTGTGGGGTTGGGAGGGTGGGTGACTGGGGCTAAAGCACACAATTGCTGAGTGCACGCCATATCACACATCTCTCACTCTTTTATGTGTTAATCACCGTCAGCGCAGCAGTGGATGGAAGACGAATGATAATGTAATGAAGATTTAGGTCGTGGGAAGTGACTGGCACAGCCCGTCTCCCACCCACTCAACCCCGCCAAGGCTCCTTGACATCTGCTTGCACCGTAATTTGTATTCCATTCTGCTACTATCACTGAGTGTTGCGGGCATATGCCACACGAAAGGAAAACATTCTGACCTTTCAAGCTCAATCAGAAAATGTGACGAGGCTGGCGAACAGGGCAACTCCCCGAGAACTTAACTGGTGCTCTTTTAAGCATCTGAGAGGAATTGCTAAGTAAGTTCATTAGTATTCATGAATGTGGCCCCATCTTCATCATAAAACAAAATAGGCAATGTTGCCCGCAACACCCATAAAATGAGATTTGGAGGAGATGAAAAGATGGAGAGAGAGAGAGAGACAGAGAGAGAGAGAGAGAGAGAGTGAGAAAAGTCCTATCAGAAAAAGCTACAGTAACAGGAAGGGCTTCTCTCTTATTTGAAAAAAAAAAAAAAAAAAAAAAAAAGGCAGGCTTGAGTCTGGCAGCCAGAGAGCTCTATCAGGGCCAAGCCACACATCTATCAGGGAAACGCACTAAGGCTATTGGGGATAAGGCATGGAGGCATGAAGAGAGGCTATTTCCATGGGGAGTCCTTGGAGAGGCCAGGCCCAAACTGCTAGTGAAGCCCAGCAATGAGAGGTCTCTCTGGGGGACTGCAGAGGATAAGAGGCCCCGACGGAAGAACTCTCACGTCAGCACTTCAATCACGCCTAATCCCTGCTTAGTACACCCACTGCTATGGCAAGGAGAGAGAGGGAGGGAAGGATGAGTGAGAGGGTAGGAGGGGGAGTGCAGAGTGAAAATAGTGAGAGAAAGAAAGCTGAAGAGAAACAGAGGGAAGATAAAAGCTGGGACAAAGCAAAAAAAGATTAAGAGAAGGAAGGAGATGAGACAAAGAGAAAAATTGCCAAAGGAGCCATCAGAGGTGAGCAAGTGGAGATAGTGTGTGAAATTGAGAGAGGTGATGAAGAAAAGACAAAAAAAAAAAAGGCTCTGCTGACACCTATAAATTTTTGTCATTTCAAATCCTATCCAGGTGAGAAACAAATCTGAGCAAACAGAAGTAAAGTATTAATTATCACATTTGTACAAAGCAAAAAAGAGAGATGGTTGAATTATAATTTCAAAGAAAAGAACATCTATAAAATTTACTTTGAGTCAGAAATCATAATCTTGTCACGCTGAAAAATGTGGACCTCAGTTTAAATTCAGTTCCAATAACATAACGTGACTACAAGGCGTTTCAAGAATGCTTTTGACTTTTAGAAAAAGAAAGAGATTTCCCTCCATACCACCACAAATATAACCAGAAAACCACAGAGACAAAAAGCAAAGTGATACAATCTCTGTGCAGATGTTCAAAAAACGTGGCACACAACTATAAAGAGATACTGTCTATTTTCCAATAGTAAATTTTACTACAGTGGAAGAGATCAAAAAGAAACATGAGAAGATGCAGGGGTGCTGATGAAAATGGAGAGGAATGGAAATCTGCTCTGCTGACCTGCGATTACTTTGTAGAGGTGCCACAGGACAGCAGCAGACATCCAAACATAATCTGATGTATGGCACGAGTGTATCTATGTATGCGCTTATATTTTCGTGTATGTGCATCTGGCGTGCTTTTGTAAGTGTGTCTATATGCATGTGTGGCAAGGGAGGAGAGGAAAGAGGGATGGAGATGGAGCAGATGGACGAGGGGAGATCAGCGAAAGAGGATTACGCCACGTCAAACCATCATCGCAGTCATAAAATCAGTCCACCCACACTGCTTCTGAGGCTTCAGGGCCAATGTAGAGCAGGGATAATTTAAGGCCCAGGGTCTATCTTTCTCTCTTAGTCCAGATAGTAAACTACCGCTGAGAGGGAATGGACAGAAGAGACAGTTTAAATTAAGTGCAGGGGATTCTACAAGAAAGGGCGATTGAGAGTGTGTCGAGATAAATTGTAAAGGGTGATTGTGCAGGAAGGCTGTGAGGGGATTTCTAGGCAATAGGGCAAAGGGTGTGTATGTATTACTAAGTTGCAAAAATGAAGAACTGGGTGCAGACATAAATGTGTTAATCTATTCATGTTGTGAAGTGCTGCATGTACTGAGGAATGCTTTCGGCACTTACCTGACAGTTGATGTTCACTAACAACTACAGCATGATTATTAGCCCACAAAAAAATGAGGATCAGTGTGCACGACTTTACATTACAATCAAAAGACTGAAAGCTGTTTTACAGTTCACATAATTTGTACCATACGAGTTGCAGCTTGTGACAAGATCTGACAACTTTTTCTTTTTTCTCTTCTCCACCAGCAAATTTCCTGGAGTTAGCTTCCCTCAATGTAGAAAAATAAGCTAATGCTTTTTCTGAGCTGCTGTGAATAATAAAAGAAAAATGTAATAAAAGATGCGCATTCTCTCATCTCTCGCATCTCTCACCACAATTGCTCTTTAACCTTAAGCGAATGCTGCGAACCAAGTCAAGAGTCAGAGCCAAGAAAAAAAGCCTAGGAACTCAACCATACGTGTATGTGTATACATATACACATGTATGTTGTACAGTACAAACTAAGGCTTTTCTGGCAGCCAGTGTGGCCTAAATAGGTGAGGGCTGGCTGACGGAGTCCCCCAGAGATAAGGTGCTCATCTTCTCTTTGAAGACCTGCCAACAAGGAAGCATTCCTGGCTCACTGGTCAATTATGTAAACACTCTCATCCTATCCCGCTGCCCAACCTACCAGATGCCCTTGAAACAAAATGAGATCTTCAACAGGGGGACTGAAGAAGGACTAATCTCTCCTTAGGTTGTGTCACGTGGACCTTCCCTTCTCTGGGGCTGCCCCATGTGTTGGCTCTCTACTTGCTGATTTCCCACGTACCTACGCGCTCAATGCTATGTCACGCTCGAAATGGACGATGATTAACGCCATCTGCGGTGGGCGGGCGGCGTGCTAACACCCTGGAACGGAATGGATGGTGCATTCCATGTCCATCTGTGCCTGAATATACAGGGGAGGAGCACAGACATGCCTGTGTACTCACATGTACTTTATGTATGCACACAAACACCAAGTCGCAAACAAACTGAAACACACCCACCAGAATACATATAGAGAGAAAAAGAGAGAGGAGGGGAGATAAGAGGAGGAACACAGACTGCTCCAACCCCTATTGATAGCAAAGAGGCTTGGACTCCCTTTTTCAATAAACCAACACTTCATGTCCCTGGCAGTCCTTCTCAGCAGATACACTATGCAGCATATCCAAAAGAGCAAGAGAGCAGGAGCTTATTAATTAGCACAGCGCGAGACTGGTCACGTCCATTTTAAGAGGCACAGATTAGCCCAGTGTTTGATGAGCTGTCATCAGGTCAGCAAAAATAAACACATTACACGGCTTCGTAAAAGTCAGATCGCTTCACCACAGCAGAAAAATAACACAAGCGCTGGAGTACATGCCGTAATTAATATGTCAAAGCGTTTCTTTGAGAATGCCATTATGAGTTTTGTATTTGTGACTCAGTTGGCTGATTTGAGTCACAATTATGTGACCTTGAGGCAAACATGTTGTCTTTAAAGACGCAAATTTTGCTTCAGACAAATGAGTTGATGACTGTAATGTCAGCTTGGAGAGAAAATCAGTTACTGAATGTGGGGGTAACGTACTTACACCTTCTCTTGTACTCTAGGCCCCCACTGTCTCTCCATTATTTATGTCACAGTAGGCATTTAGAGTCCATTATGCACAAGGGTCAAGGTGCTGGAAGATGTTTTATTTGAGTGACATAATAGCTCTAACACTCCGAGGCAAAGAGGAACGGGAGAATTATGCAGCTTTCAGAAGAGCAATTTGTCATCATCTTTTTTTTTTCTTTTTTTTTTTGCTTGTTGTTTGGCCTGCTCTGCTGTGTCTGTTTATTTGTTTCTTCTTTTTTTTTTTACTCCTCTGTGCTAAAAGGAGACAAATCCATTTTGTGCTTTAGTGTGTGGGAAAAATTCCAACAACAAATGTTTTACAGCCCCCTCCCTCTTCACGGGATGCTAAGAGGAGCACAGCTATTTTTGCTGCGGGGGGAAACGAGGCGAGGCAAGACGAGTGGAAGCGCAGGCCTGCTCGATGTTTGGATGCTGGTGGAGATGAGGAAGATGTGAAAAGATAAATGGCTTATCTTTACAAACTCAGAGTAATACAAAACCCCCTTGATATGTAGACCCCCACCCCCTACCCCAAAGTACAAGCATACAGGGATAATGTTTATTGCAGCATGTGTGCGCCATGACAGTGCACATATGGCGACATGGAGAAAAAGCTTAGGCAGTTACTTCCTTTGACTGCTCTACCCTCGACAAGAGGACCTGACATTTTTGTCCATGGCAAAAAATGTGCAAAGGGAAAAGAGGGAACCAGGTAATGGAACTCATTTATAATCAAAATGACAACCAACTTCAGACCAGACAGAGCGAGACAGAGGGAAAGAAACGCTGGAAGACAGCTCGAAAGGGAGAACTGGGAGGTGAGACTGAGATTGAAGAGGGACTATGGGCTAGTGGGAAGCTGTGGCTCCCCTCAGCATCTGGGTGAGGTTCATTAAGCAGCGGGTCTGTTGTGGAGGGACTTCGTTACAAACCAGACCCAGAGCGAGAGGAGACGGCTGAGGCTCTCGCCCCAAGGTCACAGCACGTCCCAAGAGTCAGCAACTTGAAAAAGATGATTGGTGCTGATTATGGTGAAGTTAATGGTGACAGTGATGATAGATGATGCACCGATACTTAATTATTTTTTTTACACTGTGTACTTTCCAGTGTAACAGAACATACTACTAACAGAAGATACTGAGGCAATGGCCAGTAACAAAATTACATTTTTATAGTAGGCAGCAAAGCAAATTCACTTAGGGAGAATTGAATGTCACCTGAACTATGTCTTTTATCAGCACACTGAGGATGTGCAGCAGATAAAGAGGTCTATTATCTTCACTGTGAAAGTCACTGCATGCAACACCAGATTTTTAAACATTTGTCTGAAGTGCTCTTAAATAGTTCCATACAGCTGAGGAAATCAGAATTTGCGAGACTGATTGTATCCAGGTTTCACATACCCATGTTAGAATACAGTTCCATATGTTTGCTCAACTTCTCCACATCATACTGCAGTGGCTGATGACGTTTTGAGAACTTTTATCCATACTAGACCGTGCACTAACAGTCAGGACATCGCAGTCTCTGCAAAGTTCAACTGTGAAGCAGGAAATGCAAATGCTCCAGGAGGAAAAGTAAATAAATAAAATAAAACATTATGTTTAACTGCTATATAAGAACAGTATCACGTAGGTTGAAAGAAATGTTACATATCATCGGTGTTTAAAACAATGTGCAGTCTGTGCAGACACAAATATTTGGGTGGCAGGTTGACTTCTGTAGAGAGTTTGTCTTAACGCTCACAGACACAGGAAGTGATTTTTTTTACTGTGATATATAAATAAATATTGTAAAACATTTTGTAACATATAAAGAATGCAATTATTATAAATACATATTATAAAACTTCCACACCCAGTACTTCTCAGAGAGACGCAACAGCAAGGTCAATATCTTCAATAGGCAGCTATTTCTCCAGACTGCTTTTGCAATTAAGATATCAATGCATTAGTCTATGTTTTAGTTCTGACTTTCATCAGAGTGCAAATTCATTCTCTATTTTTTTTTTTCCAGTCCTGCTCCTGATTTCTCCGTGTGATCTATATGTGTCAAAGATGATTCATACAATCTCAGAGAGAAATAATGTTCCTCAAATCATTAATCTTCAGTTTTTAACAATCGGTGACACGCAGGGTATATGAGAGAGAAAGAGAATATAATACAGTGTGACGCCAGTCCAACATGAATGAGAGTATCCATAAAGGCCTGTCAGATTAGGTGTGCCAATTCCTCAGTCTGGATTTATTATTATTATGGGCCGTGGAATGCTGGTGAATACTGCCCGCATGCAGATGAGGTCTCCGCGCAGAGATGTCAGAACAGATCACACTCCATTAAGTCTCACTATGTGTGTCTGTGTGTGACTTTGAGAGTGTGTGTGTGTGTGTGTGTGTGTGTGTAATTGTAATTGTAATTGTATATGTTCATGTGTATATCTGAAGGATGGGCGTGAGATGTGGTGCTGATAGGTAGAATGTGTGCACAGTATGAAACGTGTTTCAAGGAGTGGCCGATGGAAAGTGTGTATTTTCTTTTTGCCCTCAAGACATAGAAAAACAACTCTGTCGAGACACTTCATTTAATCAAACTCTATATCAGCATTTTCTGCACAGAGAGGCTGCAGAGGAGGACAGCAGCAAAAATTTGCATTCATATCGAGTCCCCACTTTCACTGATGTTGGCACAAGGCGATATAAAGCTATGAGCTTTTGTTCTCCTAGTTTCATCCTCACATACACTCCTACACCTATTAGCATGACTTTGAGTGCACCTTTGGCGTATGTGAGTAGCTACATAGTGAACAAAGCCCTGGAGCTGCTAAAAACTTAACTCATACAGTATATCCTCTCTAGTCCTCTGCCTTCCTTTTTTTCTTTTCATCTTTACACCCTGCTTTCTTTTTCATTATTATTTTTTTCCTCCAATTTGGTTCTTCCCATCACTCCATTCTTTACGCTGGTTCAGGAGATACCTGTGGTGACTATGTGCACAACCACAGACTTAGAAGATTTATAAAAGGCAAAGCAACACAGTAAAATGGTGAGCTTTTCAAATGACTAAAGAGGAAGAAAGACTGAAAGGGGAGGGAAGTCTGAAGGTGAGAAAAAATATTGACTTTTAGCGTTCAATGCTGAGTCAATGTTTAAAGTTTGAAGGAAGTTTTGCCTGAAAGCTTAGATGTTGAGGGGTATTGACTGTGGCTGAGAGGATTATAAATGAGGGGTGATACAGGAGTAGATGCACTGCTTCGGTGTTTGAGTATGTAATATTTCAGATGAATACAAAATATAACAAGTTAATGGTTTGCTGTTGACACAAAATAAGATGTTAATGGTTTATCATTTAGAGCTGTGTAATGGTCTGGAAAATGTTTGTATTTCTTTTACATTATGATGATTTTGGACTGTTACAGGTATATAAAGAATTAGATCCAGTGTTTTTGCAGCTTTTGGTGTATTAATGTACCTACAAAGCTCTACATAGTGCCTACGCTCAAGTTACCTCTTAGGCAAAAAATAAAAGGGGGAATCTCAAACCTACCACAGTATATCCAGCTGTCAAAAATCTATAAAGCTTAAAACATGAACACTGAGCAAGTTCCATCATCTCAGAAGTCACTCAGCTCAAAGTTGTTCAGTTTTCACGTCTATAAACATAGTTTTTGCTTTGTGCAGAACTACAACTTGTTGCAGCATTTGTTAAAAGTCCTGTGAATACCTTCAAATATTCATAAATTTTGGCTGTATGAAGGCTTGTGTCTCTAAATGAGCAGAGTTCTTGTATTCCCAGTGCAACTTTACACCAATACACAGAGAGGCTGACAAAAAATTAATGTAATGCAAATGCACTGCATTACCCTTTTAAGAAGTTGCAAAATATTATTATACTATCCTCGATTAACCTTAATGTACCACATTTAAAGCTGATACAGTATCCGACTTCGGTTTATTTTCAAGCGTGAGGCCCATTCACAGTCACATTCAGTAACTACAGCTACTCTATTTGGAGGCGATTGTTATACCAGTTCTACGTATTACAGCCCGTGCTGTAAGACCGATATATATAAAAATTGTATTGTTGCCACCTACAGACAAAGAATGTAATAGCAACTGTAAAACAATTTTGCTTTTTATTCGCTGCCATTTTGTTGTATGCGTGTGTTTTCAGGCCTTAGATTTAATACACGTACCAAATGTTAGCGAAATTAACAAGACTAAACATCTGCAGCTGTGCTAGCAGCTCTGAAGTTAAATTTAGGCAAAGTGGTGCTTTGAGCTAAATGCTAACACCAGATTGCTAACACGTCAACTACAGTAATGCCTGTAATGTTTGTGTAATATTTGCCATGTTGGCCTCGTTATCGCTTCATCCATTTGGACATCAGCTAAGCTTACCGTCATCACATTCTTAACGCTGCTGCAGCGCTTTAAATTTAAACACGTTGCACTGTTAACTCATCTGTGTCTGTGTCAGGCTGAGGACACATGAAATAAGCACTAAACATTCTGTCAGAGCAAATGTTTCAACCAAATAAACTCTGTCTGAATGTATGTCTGTCAACATCCGTTTGGACTTGAAGCACAAACACTTTTAAGGGCAACACAGCTTATTGCTTAAGGATATTTGTAAGCTGAGTCATGTTAACTGCAGCATTCAATAGAACCTGACCTCAAATATCACTCACTTCTAGATGCACTCTGTGGAAAATGAATTTGCCCACATATGTGTGCCCCAAGCAATATGTTCCTTTTTTAGGGGGCGGGAATTCCTTGCATACACAAAAACTTCGAGCAATATCGAGCTCATGATTTCAAATAAATATTAGAGACAAAGACTAAAAGATAAGATGGCAGCAACAACAAAAAAAAGAAAACATAAACAGGGCAAGGTTTCAGCAACACAAGACTCCCTGCCCGATCTACAAAAGTAAAGATGAATGACGGAAGCTAAATGAAATGCCACTGCAGGTAATGGGAAAGAACCGGCATCAGAAAAGCAGGTCACTTGAATTGCAGGGGATGTTCTTGAGTGGCTTTGCCCTGGGGCCGTGTGCATTCAAGCTTCCTCCTCAAGAGTCGATAATATTAGCTCTAACACACTCATAAACACACACACACACAGGCAATGAACTAGCCACTGCAGGCTTCTTGTGTAAAGTCTTTATGTATTTTTGTGCAGGTGACAAACAAGCACGAACAAGCACAAACTAAATCTTGTCTCCTGTGTTTTGGTGATTTTGTCTTCATTTGACATTTTTATGTGCAGAGCAGAGTAGAAACTGTAGTGGTGATTTGGTGACATTAACCATTGTGGAGGTGATGCTCTTCTTTCATGTGCCTTATATCTCTCCTGTCTACATTCTTGGCTGTTAATGCTTCCATCTCTGACCTCTTCTTTTTTTTTGTTTTCTGCCTTCATCCCTTTCTAGGCACTTTGCCTCCCTCCAGCCCTCCCCTCCCTCTCGCCTATCCATCCCTCTGACCTGGATTATACATTTTTTTCAGCTCCCTGAGCTGAACAATAAGCTCTACCCTATTAGCATGCAACCAAGCCAAAAAGCAGAAATCCTGCTCAGGCTTCTCAACTCTGTGTCTGCCCCTTTTCATCTCTTCTTCCTCCCATGGCCTCAACTTTCCATCTTACACTCTTTGACTCGGGTGTCTGCTTTCTGGTCACTCTCCATTTCTACTGCTTTGTCTTTATTCACAACATCCTCATCCATCTTATAACCTCTGTGTCCTAAATTCCCTATCCCTCACACCCCCTTACCCACCTTTAACCTTTCCTGCTTCCTTTAGCTCTGCTGCATCTTTCTCTCAATATCTGCGTCTTCTCTCCCCAACTCCCCAACCCACCTCCCCCATCCCTTCCTCCTTCCCTCACTGCTGTCCACACTTCATTGCCCTGCCGCTGGAGTGCTCGAGAGAGGGGGAGCAACATGCTTCATTTAATGACAATAATTAATTCTCCGTCTCCCAGTCTTAATGAGCCAAATCAGTCACAAGCCTGAAAAAGAGAGAGAGAGGGGGGAGGAAAAGAAATGAGGGAGTGAAGGAATGAGACAAGTGCGTCTCGTCGTTAATGCCTGTAAACGCAGCTCTGACAGCCACCCGTGGCTCAGCTTCGCTCACAAGGCATTCCTGACACTTTCTTAACTGCCAGCCTACTTGTACTCACCTTGTGATCACATATCAGTCACTGAAGCTGAATCTGAATCATGATTCAATGTAGATAATGTCAAACGATGGGACAGCCACGAGTCACACTCTCAACGTCTGATTCTTGTTTGTCGAGGTGATGAGTTATCACTCTGGGTCTTCACGAGCTATTTAAAGCCACAACTTGAATGTCAGTGACTAAAGACATCGCACAAACTAATTAACCAGTGCACTTTAGCGTTTTACAATGTAGTGGGATATTATAATAGCATCTATTGTTTTGTGTCCATCTCTTAATTAATACTAAACTGTCTGTTTTTATGCCACCTCTTCTTTAGACATCACCAAAGCAGCCCACATTTAATCTTTTTCCCTCATTGCACACTAAACATCATTATATATACTGTCTCTACCATTATACATCAAAATCAAATATGCACCTCTTCCCTGACCTGTAATGGGTCGTATATATTTAGCCAACAGCAACTGACATACAGCAGTGAACCTGACAGATCATAGAGAAACATACAGTACATGCCTGCATCCTTACCATTGTCATCAGTTCAACTAGTGTTATTACGGCTCTTGAACCTGAAAGCTCTTTTCAAAGCCATAAGCTATGAACAAATTTCCAGGTCAAAACCAAGCGAATGCAGCCAGAAGTAAAATTCTGATTGTTTTACGAAGGCTAATTTGATATAACCGAGGGCTTTAAATCAGTAAAATGTAGACTTTTTCATGTTGTATCAGAGCATAACCCTCATACTGCAGGTCAAGTCTGTTGAGACTGTTCAGTTGATATGCAGAAGTGCAACTTTGTGCAAACAAATGAGTTAATCACTAAGGCCAATGTTCAAACAAGCTTCAGTTGTGTAAAATCATAAATTTCACTAATCAGAGGCATTTAGCATGAAAGCAGAAATGGGATCAATTTAGCATGACTTTAGAATGAAAACACAGAAAGCTTAAACTAGATGTAAAGTGATCTGATTATTTTTAAATAATGGTAGAGAAGTTGGATTCCCAAGACTCCTGAAACCCTGTAGCAGAACTATTTGCTATTTGCACAGTTGTCCAACAATTTCCCATAGAGATCAATAAAGTATTTCAAAACAGAGAAGAAGAACATTACATAATAGTTGAGCGATTCTATGTGTATGATACCAAAATGTCTTTTCTTCTTTCTTCTTGGCCTTGACATGTCAGCTTTTTGCACAGCTTGATCGCAAATCTTCTTAAGATCATAGTGACCAACACTCAGGATTTGAGGGTAAAGATCCACCCTCCTCATGATCCCTTCCTAATCTGCAATGCTACAATAGTCCATAGGTTCCTCTTAAGTTCTTTAATACGCTGATTTCCCAGAGAAACTGATCTAGCATTGAGGATAGGGAACACTGACTTACTTAATCACTGCTGTTTAGATCTCTGTCCAAGTTACACTGGGTTTCGTCACTGAAACTTTGTTGTCTAAATAAAGCTAAATGAAGGTTAAATAGCAGTAAAATCGGTGTAATTACCCAAGCTGTCCAGCCTGCCTACAAGACACTAATGCTACAATTAATAGACAGGGATTGACAGATGGATTAGTGCTTTAAACAGACTGAGAGATTATTCCTCTGAGCAACTACACTTCAAGGAGAGGGAAGGAGAGATCCAACTCCCAGCAGATCCCAATTCCCCCTTTGGCTGTTTTCAGGAGGGAGATGTTGAGCAACGACAGCCCAGAATCAGACAGTGTGGGTGCTCTAAGGGAAGGGGACACATAATGAAGAGAAGGTTTGACTGCAGTACTACATGACTACATTCATTGCTGTACCTCCTTGCCTCTTTGCTGACATTTCCAACTGTGAAGCAAGGTATCCAGGGTCAGAAATGATGTCTCACTGCCACAGCTGACCCATTACATTGCTTGAAAAGCAGTGATTATGTTGGTGAGCTAGCGAGACAAAAACACAGCGGCCCAAACAATAGCAGGAGGTCACCTTGATACAGCTGCCTGCCGGAGACAGTGCTCGAACAAGGAGAAAATGACTCAATTATAACCAGGCACACAGCAGTAGACTGGGAAAAGGGGGCAGGAATGGAGGGATATGGGAAAAGGGAAAATAAGAAAATAAAGAAATCATATGTAGCATTTGTAAAGCTCCAATGTTTTATTATATACAAGAAGAACCTGTAAACCATATTATTGGTCTATGCTCGATTTTTACTAAAAACACCTCATAAATGCAATTAACATGAATTAAACAAACCCTTTATTACATTTAATGCATGTGCACATTAAGTATATACATTAATGATTGCTAAAATATTCAATTTCCAAAAAAGGAAAAAGTTCAGTTTCTTTTATTTTCCTCTACAACGCTCATAATCCATTTCTTTGATGTCAAGTGGCACACACAGAAGGAAGTGAGAGGCAGTGGTGCTATGAGACATACTGTGAGCAGTTAATGTAATTTGAATTTAATTTAAAGTTGTTCTGACTCATGTGTATGACCATGGGCAGTTATGGAAGTTAATGTAAAGTTATTTGGGAGACCAACAAACAGCAACAATAACAACTAGATTTTTACATCAAATTCAAAATATCACTGAGATGTCCTTCACATTTTCTGGACCATCATTGGCGATGGCAGTCTGCAGCTCGTTCATTTTCAAACTTTACTCTGCAGGTATGTTAAATGATTTTTTTTCCTGAACTTTGACATAATCATATTGCGCATTACAAAAGCCACAGAGCTCTATTGCAAATATGCTTATTACCAATGGAGTTTTCACAACTTGCACTTAATGATACTTTGAAATGATCTTGAACTAAATTTCCAGAAGGACACTATGATTGGCTGTAATTTGAGGACAGGAGCTAACATCCATCCCAACCGGCTTGTTGTAGGAGCTCCACCTCCTGCTCCTCAAGCTTTAAATGGATGACATCTGACAGGTATCAAGCTGACAGCATTGTCCTATATTGTACACCGCCAGTGGGCTCCTATTTCTGTCCATTGTGGAAAATAAGCACTCTCACAAAATCCAGAGCCTTGCATGACACCACTTAAACATTCCTACCAGAAAGTGCCATGAGCCAATCCCTCAGCAAACTAAAGAAAAAAACCTCATCTGAGGACTCAGAATGAAAGTGCCGTAATGTTTGTCTTGCTGCTGGTATGCAGTCAAATAGGTTGATGACATCAACACTGAGCCATTCAGGACATGAGAATTTTATATAAAGTGTGTTCATTTGCACTTTAAAGGGAAAAATACAGCTGAGCATGGTGCTTACACAGAGACCCTTGAGAACTTACTTCCATAGAGAGGCATTGCCAAGTTTGACTCTTGATCAGGAAGGATGCAGAAAACTTAATTTACACCTTCATTTCAAACAGACTAGACTACTGTAATGCATTATTCACAGGACATTCAAAACACACTATTTTGAGGCTTCATATGATTCAGAGATCTGCTGCAAGTTAGCTAGCTGGAAGAAAAATGAGGCAGCATATTCAGCCATACTGAACTGGCTTCCTGTTTCTTTTGGATTTGATGTTGACGTTCTTCTACTTATAAACTTGTGAAGCTCCACATGGCCTTGGAGCACTTTATATTCTAAATTCTGAATCAAATAGGTTTCATCACAAATTCTCAGACCGTCCTCCGGGCCGTCCACTACCTAAACTATATTGATCTTCTGCCACGAAGGAAATTTAGAAATGAAGCTTTCATTAAAAGTTGCCTCAGATAGATGTTAAGAACGCAAACTCAGTTTCCAAATCCAGACACTTTTGTTGAGTTGCAGGCCACTAATGAATCTCTACTTTAAACTCTTCCCTTAATTAAAGAGAAGGGCATTTCCCTTTTCCCTTTAATGGAAGCCACTGCTAGTTGTAATTGTCGAAGATTAAATGTCAAACTTCACTAGGAAATTGTGGTATTTTCCACACCTCTGGCCTTTGATGCAGTGGATCAAACTGAACCGTTTCACTAAGGCAAAAGGCTACAGCAGTTTGGAAAAATCCTCCAGTGTCCTGAAAGAATGCTTCAAGTTGACCGCTGTCAAGGTGAGACCTTGACAGGGGTCCCATCAACACACAAGGCCTGACAGCCATGAGGGATTGTTTTTTAAAACAGGTACAGGAACCCTATAGAGAGGACTGTACATAAAGCTTGGTTAAGAAAACAGTCACATCCAGCTTTGTCAGTGCATGAGGCCACTTAGGTCACTCCTCATGGCTCACCATGCTGTCAAAGATTTGACGGTGATTTGTAGGAACTGGCCGATTTCTTATTTGCAGAATTCTACAAAAAAAACTGCTCAAACTTAATACTTTTCTCAATGAATATCAACAGGATTTTTCCTGAATTAATGTATAGAATACAAATGATGTCAACCACAATGAATATTCTGCTTAATCAAAAGGAGTTTACTTTTTTTCCCAAGAAAAAAAAGTGTAATTGTCTCCAGTGCCACATTACGCCAAATGAAATATGATAATTAGAGTAGATAAATAAAACATCTTGCTTTTTTTTAGCTATTATAATCATTTATTGTAAATTGCAATTTTCTGCTGAGGGAAAATATTTTAATTGTTATTCTTAGTTTTGACTACATACAGCTATTTTAATGACAGGGTGTCATTTTATATTGTTTTTATTCTATTTATATTATTTGAGGTGTTGCACATGTGTTTCTCTGCAGCTCAGTGTTGGAAGAATGTGCTTGAAATCAAAAGGTCACATTTTATGATTAAATTGACAATACATGAAAAAATGTAAAGTAAGATTCACTAGGAGTTGAGATTAAAGCTTTTTGTTACAATTTTGTGCAACATTTGAGAATTAATCTGTGGCAGAGCCTTTTGCAGCACATGTGGAAATAACTGAGGCCTGACACAGAATAATACTATTCAGTATTACTAAATAAAAGCTAAATGATTCATAACAGCAGAGCAGAAATGCACAGATGTGTGAGGAGAGGAAGCAGATGGAAAGAAAAACAATAAAGATTATTACATTATAAAAAGTAGAAGTTGCACAGTGTCTTCCCCAGTCACAGCTATATCTTTTCCCGATAACGGTATCAGTCTCAAAAATTAGCTCTTGACAGCCTACTAGAAGAGTCAGTGGCAGCATGTAGGCCAATATATATAAAGCTTTTCCTGTGCCTGGGGCTGGCCAAGTCTTCAGCAGCAACCAGCCAATTCCTCTGTGGCTGAACACAAACACACAGATATGAACATGTATGTGTACACACACACACACACACACAAACATGGGGATATTTCTCAGCTAAGGGAATGTGAGTACAGTGCACGCACACATTTATTGGAGTGAAAGATAAGAAGACTGCTAGACTAAGACTTTTCAACAATGAGCGATTGAGTACATTAAATGTGTGTGTGTGTGTGTGTGTCCTGAATAAAAAAATAAAAAAAAGACATACCAAGAGAGTGGTATTTTTCAGCCGAGTAGTGTCTGCAGGTTTTCCTTTAAGGCTATGACTGACATAGTGAGACTTGTCTCAGGATCTCTTCTCAGAGGATTTTGTTTAGAGAGATTTTGGTGTGTTTATCAAACTGAAGCTATTAAAGTAAAGGGGCATTGAGGATTTTTTTTTCATGATTGAGAAGTGCATATTTTGTAAGTTAATTTGAGTCACAAAAGTAATTGTATAAATAAAGACTTCATAAATAAAGTGATGCTTGCATTTACAGCTTTTCTCTGTACTAGTTATCTCTACATTCAGATCGAACCTGAACATTTTCTGTATTTTCTAATATTTTCCTTGCCTCGTGTGACGAGCGTCTACCCCAAGTTTAGCAGGCTAGTGAGATACACTGGAGTTCACACTGGCCCTAAGCTACGGCCGTGGCCCCATTCTGCCAGGGAAACCAATTACTTAGTGTTTCAAAGCCCTCGGAGTGCCCAAAAGGGGCCCATCATTTAACCATGAGACACTCTTACTTCACTCACTGCTGGTCTTTCAGCACTGGGTCATGCAGACATGAATGTACAAACACGTGCACACACATTTAAAAATCATATGAACATGAAAGTTACAATTAGTGCCAGTGGCCTTATTTAGGATGTTGTTTACGCAATTTATCACTTAAAATCACACCAAACACAGTACGTAGTTACCTGTCATACCTAAACTGTGTATCCTAGGTAAAATTGTAACTTCAGCAGTAAGAACGATGATGAAAAAATATATATTGAAACGCTTGTCAGAGGTCAGTCCAGAGCTTTCTAAACTGTATTTTCCAATTAATTTTTAAGCAGCATCGGAGAGTGAGTCAGCGGTTAACAGAGCGACCTCTCAGCACCACAGACAGAGTAAGCTTTCTAGTGCTTAGTGTCTTCTTACCACAATCAAACACACACACACACCAACAGGTAAGCTCATGCAAATAAACACTGCCGCACCTGAGGACTCATACACTCCCACACACAGACACACGTCAGGTCTGCTGTAGCAGACATGGTGTCATATATTAGTCTCATTTAGCTTGATAAGAAGCTATTCTTGGTTTACACTGTGATATATCTCTATCTGTAGCTCATCGATTGTATTGTTAGGTAAAAACCTGTCACACAAATCTTCTTTAGAAGATTCAGTTTGCCTTCAGTATACTCAATGTGCTCACTCTTTATCTTGCTCAATCTGTCTCTGCAGGATCAGTTAATGACTCTAATGAGAATAAAGACTGAGGGAGAGAGAGGAAAAGACAAAGAGGGAAAGAGAAAGGGAGGAAAGTGGGGAAGCAATCAGATGTGGCTCTGCTCAGCCCTTGGCAATGACAAAGTGGAGCAATTATGCATGAAGGCTGTGACATTGACTGTGGCATCACCTCTTCTGCTGATCTGTTAAAAAGCAAACATACTCTATAATTCAGTAAGGCACTCGCTCAGTCACACGCCCACATGGGCAGGCGCACATATCTCCCTGCCAAACATGTTCAAGGACACAGATGATCATACCATGACAAGTTAACACGTCTGCGCACATGGACGCGTCATTGGCTGGCGCGAGTGTTTCACACCGCAAGTCAGCAGAAGGTCAGAGCTGTTCTTCAATCTCTCACCCGGTGGGTGTGTTAGGTACTGTCAGAGGGAAGTATTCCCTTCAGAGTCCATCACCTACTTTTAGCATCTCATCTTTCTCTGCATACACACACGCACAGCTTCCGCCTTAACAAAGTACACACCCGCAGCCCCTATAATCCCTCGCCACGGCCCCAGTTTATGCTTGGGGGCAGAGTGATGGTGTCGTGCTTGAAAGAAATATTGATTCCTCACATTATTCTGGTTTTCACACTCACTCATAAACCCCATATTCCTACATTGTCATTGTCCCATGTATGTGCATATAACTCTTCAGAAGGGTAAAGCAGGACTCTATTGAGAACAGCAAATAATCATCATTGCATTATGGCATTCTTGACTGCATTTAAAAGACAAGCACTATGGAAAACAAGAAGTGGCTAATATGGAGGTGCTGTTTTAACCAAGGTGTACATAAGGACCTCAATATTTTTTATTACTGTATTGCAATATTTCTTGCAGTAGGTTGCAGTGAATAATCTTACATCCCTTTACAAATGACTAATTTATATAACAATGCATTTTTTAACTACCAGAAGAAAATAAATTAAAACTTTAAATAAATACATATATTTAAGCTATGTAAAATATATATTAAAGATATGTCTACTTTTTGTAGCTTTGTCCATCGTTTGGCAGTAGTAAAATACTGAACTCAGCACTCAGGCTGTAAACTAACTCACTGGTCAGCTAATCTGATTTTGAAGACCTTATTTAGCAAACTGCAAAGTTTTATGCTAAAAATGCTTCCTCTTGCCATGGTGCGCACACTTTTCTATCATGAGAAAGTATTTAAGGGATCTCAGGTGTGCTTACTTTTGATCTTAGGTCCAGTCTAGGCCTCTATAAAACATGTGTGACTGATGGTTGTGCTGTAATTTATTTGTAGTCTCCAGTTTCTCTGTGTCTCTGCACTTACTTTTGTGAATACAAAAAGTGAAAAAAGCTGCAAGTAACATACAAGTTACCATTACCAATAGGAGTATGAGTATGCAGCATGAAAACCAAATACATTTCCCCTTTAGTAGAAAACACTGACACCAAGTTTCCCACCACTTAAAATATTAGGCTGCCAATATTATATGTCACCGTTCTCTCAAGTTTGACCTCTGAATAGTTTCCTTTGCCCATTGGTTTCTACTCCAGATATACATTTTTAAAAACTGTTGAAAAAATATGCTTTCATTTTTTTAAGCCGTTTCCAAAACAGCTGGGCACTGTAGTTTTTAGCTACTCAAGCGGGAGTAAATGCATTCGTTGTGGCCTATTTTCAGCAGTGGATTTGGTGTACTACTGAATATTTATGGACGCAGAATAGTTTATGTGGCTGTTGTTTAAACTACTGTGCCAGTGTTCATAATGAGTTAACGTGTCACCCCGGTGCAACAGTGTGGCTCATTGGTGTGTTCTTAATAGTTTTTGGACAACAATAGAGCTCAGCAGAACAGGCTTTATCAGACTCTGGCTACATAAGCAATGCTTGTTAGTGGGTTCATTTCATTGTTTGTTTTGGGTTGTGATGGGATTTGTTGATATTACAATTTTGCTGAATTTGCTTCTAGTCAGCTAGGAAAACCAAGCTGAGCATGTAAATTGCAGACAATTTGCAGTTGCAGTTGTAGTCATGCTACCCAGAGAGTAGCATGAAAAAGGATATTTAGGGGATAAAAGCACATACCAGCAAATATAAGAAGAGAGTCTTTGGTTCACTTTCATTCAGAAAGAAGAAAAGACAGTGGAACCACAACAACTGTAAGTAAAATATACAACCTCCTTCAGGAGACGTAGATAATTAGATTGGAATTAATCACTCCAAGAGGCTTCAATGAATCTAACAGCCTGTGATCAGACATTATTATAATAACTACAAAGAACCTTTACCTAAAAAGACATTCACAAAAACTCCCACCCTGTCAAAATCTACTGTAGGGTCAAAACATTTTCCACCAGCAGGAGTGTGTTAGCTCAGCATATTTCCGTGCAACTGATCAGCCAATTACAAGGCTAATTATTTCCTCTTGCAGATCTGTCAGACTGTGCAAGCGCAGGAAGAATGAAGATCAATAGGATGTGTTCATCCGAGCAACACACACAAACGCACGTGCACACCTCTGGAAGCAAAGAAGATGATCAAACGCTATCAAATGCCTCTGTGAGTCTCTCAGAGGACCCCCACTCAGGCACTGAGGCAACAGGGGTTAATGGGTTTGCTGCGATGCTTTGAAATCTGCCTACAACAACATGTAAGTTGAATCCATTATCTGCTCAGCAACGCTCAGATTAATAAAAAAGGAGAAAAAAGAGGAGATAAAAGAGTGAAATGATGTTTTGTTTACTTAAGGCTTCGGGGAGGGTCAAGGCTAGGACTAGAGTGGATTGGGAACAGGTAGTCCAGAGGAAGAGGGGACCAAGGGACAAACGGAGGGAGGGGTAGTATTACAAAACGGCACTGAACTTCAACTGAACTGGGAAAAATGGAAGTGAGAGTATGAGATCAAGAAAGAGATGGAAAAAAATGAGGGACAGATGATTTAATCATGAGAAGAGAACTATGATACTTTTATATTTTACAAAGAAGAGAAAGAGGGGGCTGAACAAGAGATGTGAGGAGAGGAAACACAAAGTGATGTGATGACTTTCCGACAGTCAAATAAGAGAAATGGGGGAGGTGGGTGTGTGATTGGTGAAACAGTGATAAAAGCATCAATAGAAGGAAAAGGACACAGAGCTGAATGAGAGGACAGAGAGGCTGAAATAGGAAGAGCGTCAGGGAGCAAAATCAAGAGTGATAGCAACAAAAAAGTACAAAAAGAGAAGGACAACCAGTGGCTGAAGTATCACCAACTGAACTATAATAAATAAAGTAAATAGTAATAGTAAATAGTAAATAAATATCAGGACCTTGTCATAGAGGTCCTCGTAGTATATCTGCTGTGACGGCACCAGGGCTGTAGGTAGAGGTCATGTCCTCTGGATTTTCTGTGAGAATTTCCACTCTGCTGGTAAAACTTACGGGCAGTGGGCATTTTACAAGCTCTGGCTTGTTTAGACTCAATATTCAAAGGATAAAGCAAATAAATAAACACATGTGAGTATAAAGATCAGTGCATGCATGATGTCTGATTTTGGTAAACTGTCTTACCCATCTTTCCATTTAACTAAACACAGGAGTACTGTAAGTCAATGCATCTGTGTTTTATAAAATAAAGTTTATATCCAGCACAAAAGTGGATTTTTGAGGCTTTCTGAAGTGCTGGGCAGTGCTCTATGTGCCACACTATGCACTAGGGATACAGTTTGTACTGTCATTTCTTGTTATTTATTGTCCAACATATAAACTGATACTGTTATATCTAAAATATCAACGGGTACTGGTATATATCAGTCTGGCAAAAGTTTAATTGTAGCACTATTTGAGTACAGCCCAGATAGGTCAGCAAACTGTCTCAGGGCTGACATACAGAGACATACTGTACATTGAAGACAACCGTTCACACTCAAATTCATACTTGTGAGCACTGTAGAGTCACCAATGTGAAAGTCATACAGAAAAGTCACCGCTGGCCAACCTGGACTCAGTCTGGGACATAAGAGTGAATATCATCAACCTTTTCGCCATTCACACTGCTATGTCCTCTCCTCTCATCTCCACAAAGAAAAAACAACAACAACCAAAATTACAGTCCCACAGACCCACAGACATTTTCTCCCTCAGAGCCACAAAACGACACACAAGGCCGGATACGATCAACACACACAAATACACACATACGAACACACAGCGGCTGCAGCACTGGGATCTGATCAGTGCTTGATTATCATCCCTCAGTGCAGCGCACCCTAAGCAGAACCAAATCGGATGACTTCATTAGCATATCATCTGTATAATGGCTCTGCCAGAGCAAGGGCATTTGCTTGCTACGTGGCTCGTACCATGTCTCACTCTAAGGAGGGGGGTGAGGGTTAGAGATTCTCTTTAATTCTGATTATAACTAAGCATATGCCGACCCTCTTTCAAGTGACATGACTGCCTTAGACATCTCAACTGGGCAG
The DNA here is from genome assembly GCA_032362345.1 of Sandelia bainsii. Taxonomy (NCBI): domain Eukaryota; kingdom Metazoa; phylum Chordata; class Actinopteri; order Anabantiformes; family Anabantidae; genus Sandelia; species Sandelia bainsii. Next base: position 5,253,998 of record JAUMHL010000017.1, read on the forward strand.
TTAATTGAGGGCATGCTAAAAAAAAAAAGAAAAGAAAAGAAAAAATGAATAGAAGATCCTTTTTCTCAATTGTGCACAATTGCTGGAGTTTCCTTGCTGATACATTCAATTATAAACCTTTCTGCTGCAAATTCAAGTGTGAACACACAGGCATGGATGTTTGTGCAGTGTATATTAATTGCCTGAATATTTCTGTGTTAGTATTCTGAACATTTACCTATTGCAAACAACCTGGAGAATTTTTGATTTAAAAAATGGCTTATATAAATATGGGTAGTAATAATAATAATAATAATAATGATAATAATAATAATAATAATAATAATAATAATAATAAAACTGATTCTGGTCTGATCACACAAAAGGCAACCAGGTCCTCACCACTCTGACATTTTTCTCTTCAGTTCTTCTAAGGATAAAAGCAATGCAATAGTACCAAGGCTGTTAGAATATTTATTCCCTTAAAATGGTGTGCAAGTTTTCCATTCTTCACATCACAAAGGTCTGACCTTGGTTTTTTATTTGAAGAACGGCTCTTTCTCTTCACCTTTTGTAACATTTCATATCAGTCACTCGGCAACTCTGTAGTTAACAGGAGCTGTTGCCATTTCATCCAGTAGCTTTAGTTCATTTTCTTCCGCGCTGCCTTCAACACAGCTAACCCATCAACATTTTACAAACATGAAATCCATTTGTTTGATTGGAGACACTATATTTTTGTAGTCACAATGTTCAAATAGTAAACATGCCACATGAGATCTCCACTTTAACACAAGGGAACATTTAGTCAAACACGTTTTAAACTTGCTGCAAGAGTGCTGCCAAACTGCGTCAAGCTATGCCAAGCACAGCAGTGGTGTTGCACGAGTTTAGTCCCCATACTTATGGAGCCCCTCCTAATTTAATACATCCATGGTCACATCTCCACAAAGAAATATCATCTGCATGTTTCTACCATCTTTTCTCACAATACTGTAAATACTGTGTGAGACTTTCACTGTGAGGTTTCAGACATTATGGAATATTATTTCTTTTAGGTCTTCAATATTCTCTGGGCATAAGACAAATGCAGCAAGCCATCTTACTCTGGCCCCTACACGGAAAAAGGATTCTTTCACAATAAAAGTGAATATGACTTCAATGGAATGATATTTTATTTGCTGGATTAAAGTGAATTACATTCCAACAAGTGCTAGCCCTGTCTGTGTGAAACATAAAAACTTAAAGGCAAAAACCCACAATGTAAGTTAGTGTCAATAACGGTTGTAAAATTGTGGCAATGCTGCTCCAATTATCAGCAGGCTAACTTTTACCATTTTAGTTAGATTAATGTTTTTCCTTCTTCTAGTTTACTTTTTTTTCCTTTGCTCCTGTCTGTCTTTTCACTGTTGGTAACATGAGGAATAATTCTTGCGTGTGGGAGTGAACTAAGTGAGTTTCCATTTTTCTGAGGGCCTCTGGGTCCTCAATTCTCCCTTCCCCTTAGTTTGAGAGCATCTCAAACAAAAATACAACTAAGGGCGTTGGAAAACAAAACAAGACCAAAAAAAACAAGACACGCTAGATCAAACCACCAAAGATCCACCAAAACTGCACAATTTCTTTTTATAATAACAAAGACTGTTTAGAGGCATTTTGGGTCCAATTCTGTATCAAATATTCATGGAGCTCACACTGATTTTTGGAGAAGTTCTAGTAATATATTTGTGGAGAATTTCTAGTGAGTCAGTCTCACAAGCATTAAGCTAAGGTATTAAATATATTATGTTGCTATAGCGACGCTGCTAAAGCAATTTTCGTTACATTTCGACTAACCAGAATTACAGCCCCAGTAAGTTTATAAGTAAGTCCTCCTTATGGACAGCAGTATAGTGCATGTGCATTCGCTTTGTTTTGCTGTGCTTGCTCGACGTGTGGTTGTTAGTGAAGTTTTGGTTTTTGACCATAAGGAAAGTCAACCCACATCGGCAGAGGTTTAGCCACTAGCTAAACATTTCAATGTTAGCAAAGGTAGCAAACATTCTAAATAGCACACTAGAACATTGGAACTGTTAGTTTCTTGCGTTGTTGCTGTATAGCTCTTTTGTTTAGCTTGCCACCCAAGTTTTATATCCTGAGTTGTATGAAATGACCATGCAAACTTTGGCGCCCAGGAAGAATATTGTTTGGCCATGCATATTTATGATTACTCTAATGCAGGGGTAGGCAAGCCCGGTCCTAGAGAGCCGCAGCCCTGCTTGTTTTCCAACCATCCCTGCACTTACAGCTTCTGACTGGCTAAGCACACCTGTTCCAGGTAATCAACAGTCGGGCTTGCCTACCCCTGCTCTAATGTAAAAATGTTTTATATACGTATACTGGGACTTCAAGCAAGTAACAATAATAATAATAAGTATTTTCAAGGCCAAAATATGTGGAGAAAACGGCACAAAATATGGCCACCATGTGAAAATCAAAAACTAAGGAAATTTGCATCTCATTTATTCAGTTTACTCAGTTATCTGCAAAAATGCTCCTCCAAATATTATTTTTTGGAGGATATTATACTGACTAATCAACCAACCAACAGACAGATAAACAGGACTTAAACCATAACCTCCTTGGCTGTGGTAAGAAACAGAGAGCAGAATTATTAAATAACCAAGAAACAGAGAGAGAGAGAAGACAAGAGAAAGGGACAGCATGCTCTAACAGTGGTTACTGCATTTCTTACCACTCTGCTGCCATGTTTGTTTACTTTCTCCCTGGTGTGAACATCTATGCATGGCTGCAGCCATCAGATCTACACATGTCACCCCTGTGCACAATCACACAAACACTGCACAAACACACAAGGTCCCACATATTCCTGAGCCTCTCTGCACTCATACTTAGACTCTCACAATACAGCCCTTCAAGCCACATCTTAACCTAGTTCTTCGTATAAATCCTACTCGTAAGGTCTCAGGCACTTCACAAACAATACACTGCATTCCTGAGTTTTCAGCCAAATGTGTTCACTCATACACTCACTTACATTTTACTCTTGTTTTTACTTGAAATGAGGGTGCATTTGGCACATATATATGACTAGTCTCCTGAATAGTGACTCAGAAAAACATTCTTTTCTGTCAAATGCAACATAGTGTGATCATCAAAACAGACTTTGAGGGCATAGTAGGAACGTTTCAACTTGCACTCTGTCTGTGACTATGCAGATGTGCATTTGTGTAATGTGTAAACAGATTTTCTATTTGTCACTGTGTGTGAACAGTACACATTTTATGTTTGCCTAGCAGCAAAGCCAATAATGATAGTTCAAATATTTCATGCAAACATATTAAATATTTTGCAAAAAAGTGGCACAAGCAAGAGTAATTTTCTTTGTGTGATAAGCAGCAATTCAAATACATGCAGATAAATATGTCAGTTACATATCCACATGTTCTCTCTTTCTCTGGTCTCTCTCTCTCTCGCTCTCTCACCGTTGCGTAACCACTGACGCACTCATGATGCGTGAAAAAGTGGAAATCAGTTTTGCTCGGTTGATCCCAGAGGTCAGCAGCACAGAGAGAGAGAGAGAGAAAGAGAACAGAGGGAGAGGAGTAAAGAGAGCACAGGGCCGAAAAAGAAAGTGAATGAGGAGCGAAAGACAACCAATTGTCAGCTTGGCATTGGTGGTGGTGTCTGGGTAGGAATTGTGCAATGTAGATGATAGTGTTTTGTGAACCTCTGCCCGTTGTCTGGGGAGCCAGAGATGCAGGAAATAGCTCGTAGGAAGGGGACACGACAGAGCAGAACATAACATGACAGAGAATAATGTAAATTAAATGGAAAACAAAAAGGCAAACAACAGAAAGGTACAGCAGTGTGAAAAAAGCAGAGCCAAAGGAAATGGCACAGCAAAGAGGGAACAGAGACAGAAGCAGAGAAATGGAGGAAATTTAAAGGAAATTAGAAGAGAAGGGACAATCAATGCCTCCCTCCGATTCTACAAATAATAAAACCAATGCAAAATCTACTTCATTCCTAAATAACACAGCTTTGAATGACAGAATGGTTTGTTGCCTTCACTTTCCAGGCACAATTATAAGCAATTTGGCTCCTGATTCTACGAACTGAAAGGGGGAGGGGTAAAACTTCAAACAACATCCTAACTGAAACAATGAGCTGCAAAAGGAAACCCACAAGCGTAAAAGAATTTTCTAACTCCTTGAGTAGCAGCCGGTCAGTGCTGAAATCAATCTGACCAGTGCCCTCAATTTTTTGCAACTGTGAAATCCACCTCGAGTAGTTGCAGACTGAATAATGAGGAGAGGCAAAGTTAAACTCAATTCCAGGGTGAGCGTCCAGCCATTAATGGCCATTTATCAACGGCAGGACCAACGTGTGCCAAGGCCAATAAGTGCCAGCTGGTGCTCTGAATCCCAGCGTCTGTGGCATAACAGGAAAACCTGTTTTCTTTGCCCCTGTGACACTGCATGGGTGAAAACAAACCAAACCTCTGATGAAACACAGTCCCTTTCTCTATCTCCTGCATTAGAAAGAAGTAGAAAGGACAAAGGCCAAGTTTTCTAACATGTAATCATTTGTCAATAGAGTAAAGACAGCATTTTATTCTACTGAGCATAACAACAGCAGTGAATCAGTAACACTTAGCTTCTGTAGAAAGATTGCATTTTGGGCTCTCCTCAAAGCTATCTCTGAGCTCTCATGGGGCGTTCCCCAACGAGCATTGTCATGTGTAGACATATCCTTTCCAATGGTGACTGCCACAGCTGTCTTTACAGGTTGTTCACAACATTGGATTGATCACAAGTAAACTCAGCTGGTTCTATTCAGTGAAATTTCTCATGTAAAAACTGAAATCTTGACTGAACTGAAACATTAAAAGGTACCCTGAGGTAACAGTACATGTCAAGATATGTAGCATGAAGTGCAAAGGTAAGAAAGAAGATGACTGCTAGCTACTGATTTGAAATGCAGAATTTTTTTTACGTGAAAGTAAATTCTATATATTAAAATGTGTTTTTTTTATAAAAGAAAGAGTGAATATGAACAGAACTTTATTTGTTTACAGGACTCAAGCAGGGCGCCTTTAAAAAAAAGTCAAATTAAGTACTGTTGAACTCATAGGTAGAACTCATAGGTTCAGCAGAACCTGAGATATCCTTCACCTATTACATGCATTCTTCTCTCGCTTTGTACCTCTCACAAAATGGAAGCACCATGACACGTGTCTAAGTACACGCCCAAGTACTTATACTCAGACACAACCTCTACCCCCTCCCCCCGTATAGAGAGAGGAGTGACAGGACCCCCAGATTTCCTGAAGTCCACCACCAGTTCCTTTGTTTTGCTG
>JAUMHL010000017.1:5259744-5275936 GCA_032362345.1 Sandelia bainsii
TTACAAGAGCAACGCGTGTGCTTTCCAACCCTTCTGCTACCACTCTGCATTTGGGTCGATCCCGCACGCTACAAGGGTGTTCGTTCATACTTTGTCTGTGTAATATACACGCCTGACACTAGGTACAACTACTGTACAGGAAACAAGCTGCAGATGTCTTATAACGTGCAACATTTCATTAAGTACAGTACATTACACAATATTAAATGAAATCTGTATTGTATTATTAGAATGTGTAAACAATATTTTGCATTTTGTCTATATTGCGTGTGTGGATTCAAGCTAAATTCTATAAGGGTGTACTATTATAACTGTCAGAAATACAGGGTCACACATTTAATAGATCATTTTTGTGTTTCATTCCAAACCATTAGTCTCACCTCTGACCTTGAGTTAAACCGATATACTCTGACGATCACCATTCAGACCAAGACTTGCTGTCAACAAGGGACACACAGTTTTCATTGTATAGTTTTCAACATTCAACACACAACTGGAAAAATAATGCTAATTTCAGTATGTTACATGAAGTATATATTTTGCATTCATTAGAGCTGAAATGTGATCATTGCATGTATCTATCTATGATCACATTCATCAGCTGTAAATCAGGTCTTTAATTCTTACTTGGGCTCAACACAGTACAATGTTTTCCTTATTCCAGTTATTGTGTTGCTCCCCTCGAGCACGGAATAGGTTGAAATCAGTGGATTAAAATGTTAGTAACATCTGATAAAATGTGCAATTGTATGTCATTAGTAAATATCTGTACATAACTGCTTGTTGAAGTGGAGCAAAGTTGCTAACTGGAGCATAGTCCCTGGTCCACTGCCATGACTTTAAAAAAGGTTGTTATATTGTCAGAGTTATGCATCAAGTGAAGTTGTATCTCAAAGCCAAGAATAATTGGGGCCTCTCTGATTACAAGGGAGAAAAACTTGATACATGGCTCGGGGTACACGCAGCATCAGCCCCAGTTTTGAGTACTGGGATGACAAGGTGCTCTCTATATTTCATTAGAAATATGTTGCCTTGCATCACTGACATGTTCCCCTGGCCCTTTCTTCAGCAGCAATCTATCTTTTTTCATCCTTTTTCTCCAGCTCCTTCCCCCACTCTCTCTAGTCTCTCCTCTAGGATCTACTCTCTAGTCTGTTCTCCCTAGCCTCCAACTTAGTGTGCCCTCTGACCACCGTGCCACTTACAGTAATAGACACAACTGCAGAGGCCTGAATCTTATAACAAAGGGACCTGCTGCGAGGCACATCCCTATTTTACACGCCATGATTTTGGTATTTTACAATGCAAAGTCATCTAATAATTTATGCATCATGAAGTCTGCCTTAGCTCCATGTCTTTGTTTATTAAAACTACCTCCTTTTATATCTCTAATGATAGTTAAATGGCTTTTGATTAAGTAGCCACAGTCATGATGAAATTATTAATTCATTTTCTTAGACACATTTCCTTTTCCTATTTCCTTTTCAGAGGAGTGTAGAACGATCCAGGGATCACTACAGAGTTAATACAGATACAGAGTTGTAATATTTGCTCCCTTCCTGATTTTTAATTTTTGGCACATTTTTCACACTTAAATGATTCAGATCATCAAACAAATTTTAATATTACACAAAGATAACCCGAGTAAAAACAAAATGCAGTTTTTAAATGATTTCATTAATTAAGGCAAAAAAATCATGAATGAACTTTGATTAACCACCTTCTTTTGAAAGATGATAAATCAATTTCACTTGCTACACTCAAGCTTTATTTCTGTCAGACCCTTTAAGAAATCACTTAAATAGAAGCTGTCTGACAAAGAGAAGCTAAAAGATTTCAAAAAGCAACACATCATGCCGCAATCTAAAGAAATTCAAGAACAGATGACAAACAAAATAATTTACATGCATCAGTCTCGAAAGGGTTACATAGCTATTTCTAAGGCTTTGGGACTCCAGCGAAACATGGTGAAAGCCATTATCCACAAATGGAGAAAACTTGGAACAGTGGTGAACCTTCCCAGGAGTGGCCGGCCTACCAAAATTACCCCAAGAGCACAATGACGATCTCATCCAGGAGGTCATAAAAGAACCCAGAACAACATCTAAAGAACTGCAGGCCTCACTTGCCTCAGTTAAGGTAGGTGTTCATGATTCAACAATCAGAAAGAGACTGAGCAAAAATGGCCTGCATGGGAGAGTAACAATGTGAAAGCCACTGCTGACCAAAAAGAACACAAAGGCTCATCTTACATTTGCCAAAAAATATCTTGATTATCCCCAAGACTTTTGGGCAAATATTCTGTGGACTGATGAGACAAAAGTTGAGCTTGTTGGAAGTTGTGTGTCCTGTTACATCTGGTGTAAAACTAACACAGCATTTCATAAAAAGAACATCATACCAACAGTCAAACATGGTGGTGATAGTGTGATGGTCAGCTTCAGGACCTGGAAGACTTGCCATAACTGAAGGAACCATAAAATCTGCGCTCTACTAGAAAATCCTGAAGCAGAATGTCCAGCCATCAGTTCCTGACCTCAAGCTCAAGCGCACTTGGGTCATGCAGCAGGACAATTATTCAAACACACCTGCAAATCTACTTCTAAATGGCCCGAAAACCCCCCCCCAAAAAACAAGATAAGATTTTGCTGTGGCCTAGTCAGTCCAGACGTAAATCTGATTGAATGCTGTGGCATGATATAAGGACAATCATTCATATTTACACCTATGGGTAATTTTAAGTCCCCAGTCCATCTAATTTACAAGGCCTTGGACATTTGGAGGAAACTAGAACAGCCAGAGGAAATCCTCATAGACTCCGCACAGAAACAGCCAGAGCCATGCATTAAACCTGGGGACTTTTTGCTAGAAACCATCGAGTCCCATGATTTCCACTTTTTGTTTCGGTTTGCAACGGCTCTAACCAGTGAACTACTGTGGAACCTCTCACTACACACCTCCCAGTCCACTGCTGCCTAATATGCTGATGTGATACAAGTGTAAAGAAAATTGTTTTTTGGTTTATCTTAACCACAAGCAGAGACTGCAAAATAGCTGATGGCATACCACTTCTGTTCAGTGGCATATGCTGACTCCCTGATGGCACATGGTGATATCCTAGTGGTGTGCTTCTCGTTTTCCACATATACCATTTCCTAATGGCAGATGCCAACTGACACTTTCCATGCACTTTCCATATTTCACTTAAAAGTCAGAAAATGCTTTAAACTGACACCAATCACGATTATAATGTACAGTTTTCTTCCATCCAGCTAGAACAGGCAGACATGCATATAACACGCATGACCTCCCACATACAGAGATAACTACACACTGTATCACATAGCCATGATAAATGAATAATGAGGATATTCTCTGCTCGACTGCAATACACAAAGGTCATTGCTATGACCTCATTCAAATGAAGCCAAATGTCAGATCAAATTCACCAATCAGCTTTTTCACAACACACAAACCCAGTCACATCCAATTAGGCACTTACACACACAAATGCATGCATGCTTCATTTTCACAGTCTATTATTAATATTTACAGTCTGCAAAGACACTGAATAATCCACTGTAGAGCAAACTATCATCCTTTTAAATTAAACAGTGATAATCATGTGAAAATCTTTTCAGTACTGACACCATATTTCTCATGCTTCATGCAACGGGTAATGTGAGCGCTCATTAGCTAGAAAGCATTGAGTCCCTTGATTTCACTTTCTCCCTCAAACACACAGACAAGCATATGCACACATTTAATGAACACACATAATGATTAACCGGTGGCCGCACAAGTGCAAATTCAACACAGGCACACACAAGCACACACACAAACACACACACATACAGCTCTTGCGGAGCAGATAAGAGTACAGTAGGGAAAAGGGGATTTTTGTACCTTTGTTTCTACCTACAGTTTTCGGAGAGGAGAAAGGATCCAATGCGATAAAAGGGGGAAGGGTGTCATCCCGCGCAGAGCCCCAGAGAAAGACAGCAAAAATGGGGAATAAGCTATTGTTAGTCTACAGTAAGCCTGTACACTGCCAAGTGACACTTCTCATGCAAAATGTTGACAGTCATGCAAACGGTGGAGAAATGAAGAAGCGCACATGGGCAGCACACAACTGTTTTCGTTTTGCTTTAGTTTTGGTGAACTGCATTTCTAAACTAAGGTCAAAGCAAAACGCGGGCAAGCAAATTTCATTTTCATGTCCCTTCGAACGAAGTGCTACTGGAAGCTGGGCGACTTAAGGGTTGTGGACAATTTCAGCTGAGGGATCTTAGAGATTCTATTGAAATTATTTCTGTGCAAAATGTCGCTGTTAATAATGCTGGTGTCAGTGAGTCCGAACTGAAGCTGTCTCTATTGAACTCACTGTTCACATGTTTTCATGAATCGTATCACCAGAAAGCTAAAGGAGGCAGACATGCTTATAACACATACTTATACAGCAACACTCATATAGCTTGTTCACAATCAGTTGACTATTATAGTGTGCAAAATTCAGGGGGAGGGCAAGAAGTGAAAAGCAGACTGATGAATGGAGAAAGCCTGTACTGTACTAGTTAAATTGTATTACAAAAGAAAGTTTTAAACAGGAAATCACAACATGTTTTTTTTTCAGTTTCTTGCATTTCTCACCTTATGACCATCTACTTTTCGTTTTCAATAGAAGCCCCTTGTGTTTTCTCAGCTCCTTATGTATAAAATCACTTCCTGCCCTCCATCTGCAATTAGAGCTAAAGCAATACGCTTGTATGACATATGCAAATCACCTGTTGGACAAGTCTTAAAAAAAAAAAATCCTTCCAATTCAATTTTTAGAATCATTTATATGACTGAGAAAGACTCAGAACAACTGTTAAATAAACCTTGAGTTAATGCTTTTTTGCCAATGACAGTTTCGAAGGTCAAGAATGAACAATATCGAATATTTCTTCCACAATATCTGTATTCCACAGTAACCATAATGCGGTTTACTGTAGTTTAGGCAAAAAATATTATTCTCTATCCTCTATATCTCATATATGACTTACTCTTCTTCTAAGCTGTCTCCCCAATTTCCATTGACTTCTTTATCTACCCCTCCTTTTTCCCTGCTTTTCATCAACCTCTCACCCCTCCCTCCTCTACCCCTGCAAAGGTCGAGCAGGAACAGTGGAGTGTGTCACTGCATGTTAGCCGTGGAACTGAGAACAGTACACAGTTATGTAATAGACAGAAACCTGGGTGAAACGAGGGTGAGGAGACACAGAGGCATAGAGAGAGAGAGAGAGAGATGAAGGTGATCTGAGGAACATGCCATGCTGCCATGCACCCCTCCCCACCAACACACACACACACACCCAAACCCTCCCACTTCTCCACGACAACAATGGGAGCATTGCAACACACAAATGCACATGGACAGGTAGTGGAGGCACACAGCACAGAATAACGCCCCAAAACCAAGCCAGGCGGTGAGTGAACAGAAAAAAAACAAGAGCGCTACAAAGAAAAAGAAGAGAGTACCTTGCTCTGCCTTCAGGTTTGCGAGGCCTTGAAGAGAAAATTCAAACAGACAGGAACAGAGAGAAAATTTGAGAACAACTGCACACCAATACTAAACTTGTATTGTCATTATGCATGATTTGCATGATGGCAAACCATGGCTATCACACTAAAACAAAAGCTTTCCCAAGTGCATTTGAAAGCTTTCTGTTGAAACAGAGAAATCACTAATAAAGAGAGCAACACAGTATGTGAACATAAAGTAGCTCTGCAGGTTGTTTACTGAATAAATGACAATTAGAAATGTTATAATTGGATTACTTGCTTGCCTTCTGAAGGTGAATGCATAAATAATTTTTCAACAGATAACACACAACTTGATGTAGTGAACTGTTGCTCCAAACTATTACTAGTCCTTCTTGAGACTCACCTGGTTTTCTCTGGACTGCTGTGGAGTTGTCAGAGGAAAAGAGAGAAAGCAAAGAGAAGTCCCGCATTAGCAACACACTACAGCTGCTTTTGCATGTGCACCTAACATGCAAAACATCCCACACTCCTAAGTATTTTCTGCCATGTAAGGAGCAAAGAACTGCCCCTTGACATGCCTGATCAACATAGCTACTTCAGTTTAAATTCCTGTGGAGAGAAAACACGTACAATTTCATCTGTCCCATCATCTCAGGGAAACAGATGGACATTACACCCTGTACAAACATTTTTTTCAAATTTCGAATATTGTTACAGTAGCATAATATTCCGCATCTTGTATCACACAGAGTGCCTCACACACGTAAAAAAAGACATAAATCCACACGCCTGAGGATTTATAGTGTTGTGAGGTTTGTGGATCTCAAGACGCTGATTCTCAGACCCATATCTTTCTGTTCCACCTCCCCTTTTGCCCTTTTAACCCACCCACACACTGCTGACCCAAATTCAACCCACCCCTTGTGGTTTTACAGGGGAATGCTCACTGTGGGATTCCTATGTGGCTTAGCATTAAAAAAAACAACTTTAATCTCTTGCGGCAAACATCCTCACCAGAATCTCACCACGAGATGACACCTTGTGGATATCAAACATGCTGGTCTGATTTAGGGAACATGAGAGATCACATGAGTAAATTCAGATGTTATTACATGTTGCACTACTATCCAGCATTATACCTTCTTGGTTTCAAACCTGGCACATGTAGCCTAAAATGAATATTGAGAGATTTACTTTAATGAGAGCCTGGGAGAGCATTGGGTTGACAAGAGGAAATTAGACAAATCTTAATTAAGACAGACTACATTAAACATTTTAAGTGTTGGCTCTAATACACAATATCAGGCAATAATTTGACTGCCTTGATCTCTGCTCAGGCTGCATAGAGGCAGTCTGGCCTGCTTCCCACCACTGGATATAACTGAGGATTTTCATGTTTTGCTTTTTTTTTTTCCTCCGTGACCACATTAAGTCCTCGTTAAATGTTAAATTTAACAATCTCAACACAAGACAGAAATATAATTTGACAGTAGGCGCAGCGAGACATGGGGGAGCTGGTGAAAGCAAGGTGAGATTTTCTCCCGTCTACTTTAGGGACTCCAAAATGGCTGCTGCTTCTCCTCCCACACTAGAAAGGATGACATTGGCAGAGAAAAGGGAAGGGCGACGCATGGAAGTGGAGAGAAGGGAGATAGTGGCCAGCTGATGGACAGCAACTGGGGGACTTTGGACTCCTGAATGTATGTGCCTGACCGAGCAGACACATGTGCCTTTTTTCTGACTGTGCAAATGCTTGCGCTCACTAAGTGTGTATATACAGTGTGTGCATGTTTGCGTGTTAAACACTCAGTTTGCCATGTAGATAAAACCTTTTCTCTTGATGCAACAGCATCCAGAACAAGCCAATGTGCTGTAGAGGACATGTGGTCCGAGCGTAATCCCCTGCTCTATTTTACCAGCAGCTTCACCACTCAAATCCAAACATAATTTTCAGCTTGGGCACTAGACACAAATGCCCTCTGCACTAGAATCAGGCAAGTCCCTGCACCATTTTTTTCTTTTTTTCCCCCCTGACCTACTTTTTATAGTAAGATTATTGTAACTGTCATTTTTTCCATGTCTGTTTATTAATCCCCAAAGCTAAGCCTGAAGGCACCATTTCAGCACTTGCTTAACAGTTTGCTTGCCCTAACCTTCAATTACTAGCCTTCCATCAAGCCAGTGGATGTTTCTAAGCAAAAGAGGTCTTAAACTGTTCATTACAAATGCAGGATGAGGGACTCCAACAGAGGAAATGGGCGATCGTTTTACATATTCATTAAACAATCCAGTGTAGCTCTTAATAACCTTGACCTTATGCATATCTCATTGTAACTGAAAAAACCCTAAGGTATTCAAGTGGCTTCATAATGTCACCTCATTAATTTAACTGAACACAATGAGGGACAATATCAGGATCATTACCATAAAATATACTGATATTTGCAGAGCTAATAACAGGAGCAGAATGGAACTGATATTAAAGATGACTCCTCACAAAGAAGTAGTTCAGGAGTTATCATCGCAGCACAAGACAAAGGTCTGAAGCCACAGCGGCAGATTTGTTTGCCAAAGTCGACAGGTGTGGAAAGCGAGTGCTGAGTGGTGTCTAATTTCAGCTCGTTGCCCTGACACAGTTAGTCACACTGATACATCCTGATCCACATGGGAGGAGAGACTGAACATGTGTTTTATGGTCATCTGTTTATGGTGCTAAGCTGGGAAGAGCTGCAGGAGGACAGACTGAGACAGGACTGTCTCATGATTATCACCATGGTGAAATAATGATGCTTCGGCAGTATCATACCATAATGCAGGAAACGCACAACCAAAATTGGGCAAAGACTGTGGGAATATGGATGTTTTTAGTGCAAGTGGCACAAACAGGCTCTACTGCACGTTCCCGTCTCATTTTCTCATTTTTCATCTCACATGTTAATTCGTGTTTTCCTTCTAGGCCAGTGGGCTAGCAGGGTACCATTAGGAATACGGCTGGCAAAATGCTTCCAAGGCCCAATCCACTCAGTCAGTCAGCCATCTGCCCATTTTAACGAGCAGCTCCAGGGCCTTGTTGCTCCATGCCTATGTGTGTGTTTGCGTGCACGGCAGTAAATGTAAATGTGTCTGAGTGTGTGTGTGCAAGGCCCCAGCCATGCAGCCTGATAATGTAGCATATAAATATTCACAGGTTTGCTTTCATCGCTCATTAATGTACAACATAATCAACAGTCTGCCAACAGAGGCAGGTGTGCTGAGCAGTTCACATTTAACTGCAACTAAATGGTGATAGTTCAATCACTGTGAGCGTCCCCTGAAAACATGCTTTGCTCGAGGGTTGCTTTACCAACAGGTACCTATTTTGCCACTTGTAAACGTCTGGACAAACAATTTTAAAAGATCCTGCAATAGTTTGCCGACAGACAGTTGGCGTTTGTGCAGGCATTTTCCGGGCAAATTAGCCATCGCTGTTCTCATTATCCTCCTAATTATGGTCCCCAGTCTCTGTGGCATAATCAACAATCAGCCACATCAGTTAATGGGAAGGCAGAAAAGAGCAGCAATCAGATCAGCTGGGGTGCAAACATGACTACCCTCCCTGTCTCGCTTTTTTATCGCCTGAAATCAGAAGAAAATGGAGACTAGGTTTGTGGATAGATGTGTGTGTGAGGCACAAAAAATACAGGCAGAGAAGAAGTAAGCAGGGGGTGGTTTGTGTTCAACAGCTGACCTCCTGGGACTAATTGGGGTACAATAGGCCTGTGGTGAATTCACTCGTCACACTGGCTCTGCCCTGTGGCTGAGATATGACCATGTCTTTCACTGTCCAAACTGTCTGGCTGAGTCGCAAACACACTGATAAAACCTTGGTTATTTTAACACGAGAATGTCATAATTCCCCTGTGAGCTCTCAGACAGACTGACTACCTCCTCCTCTGCCATCGACTGTTCGACAGAGGCAATGAGCAAATGGGCTGAAGCGAAAAGAGGGCAAGTCCAGACTGTCCGCTTGACTGCTCTGCAATCAGTCATTCGCATTCTGTTAAAAACGCTGCACAGAATTCTAAAAATGCTTATTTTAAATGTACGTAATAGTGACAAATTATAACATTTTATCTGTATTTAAACTAACTGAAATCAGTGCTGCAGCATTCAGTGAGCATTCCCCCAATTTTTGGTCAAATGAAATCATCCCTCAGCCATGTCAGTTTGATTTAGACAAACAGGAAGTGGGTTAGCGGTGGAGTAAATTTGACATGGGTCTGTACACACAAAGTTATCATTTACAATCCATTCACATGAAGAAAAGAGTTACTTGTGCAAGATTATAATGAAATTGTACACTCTCTGAATTTTTGTCCTACTTGTATGATATGGGGAGGCTACAAGCAGTGGTGTGTTCTTTAAGATGTAGGTTTTAACACAAAAAGGCCACAAAAAACAGCAGCAGGGCCATAAAAATTGAAAGTGGTTAAATGTACAGTAGAGGAAAAAAAATTTTTGGAGCAGTGGCAATATTGTGGGTCATTTGAGAGTAAACATATGCACTGGCTGAAAAAAAAGCTTTGTATGCCTATATATTTAGAGATGTAATGATAGAATAGGGTAGAATGTGAAAGTGGTGAATCTCATTACACTCCCAAAAAAAAAGAGATAATCTAGATACAGAAGCAGAGGAAAAATAGATGAAGTTGTTTCTCTTTCTCATGTGTACCTTCAGGTCCCTTCACCACCTTGTAAGAGCTGAATACATTTAATGGAGAAAACAGAACTGAGTGTTTAATTTTAGTCATATCAGCAAATACCATATCCACCACATCCTCATCAAAAGTAATAAATGTGGAGGTAGAGGAAATGCTGAGCACATCACCTCCAATTTAACTCCCACATGAAATATGAAGACTTTCTAAAAGAAGCTGCAAAAATCCACAAAGAAATACTCTGATTCTATGTCATGTGAATTGCATTAACTCTTACAAACACATGGGAGTATAACTGTCTGCGCTTCATACAAATTACGCTGTTGTGAAAATGCTACTTTGCAATCAATGCACATTTTTCAAGGCATTTCACAAATGAAGTTTGGGGTGGAACAAATCACATTAGGTGCAGCGGGAATAGCAACACAGTTATGAAAATTAAATCAAATTTCAGCAATCTGTATTGAGATTTATAGTGCAGCAAAATACATCGAGTTTTAAGCCATATGCAATGAGATGATTGTAACAATGTATGTCTGGTGCAAAAAGCAAACAAGGCTAAATATATTTTTTTACCTTATAGCTGGAGGGAGCCAACCAAACCTTTTTTTAACAAAGATTTTAATCAATATTCAGTGCTTGACACAAAAAGCTGTGGAGTCAGCCCTCTTACCTTCGGTGCAATATCGACCTACATATCCAGTTTTGGAGCAGTCACAGTAGGTTTCTCCATCTGCCAGCGAGCAGATCCCACCATTCTCACAGGGGTTTTCTGTGCAAAGGCCCATCATCTCCAAGCGTACTTTCTGACTATTGATGAGCGTGGGTAACTTACTCCCATAACTAAGATCTGTGATAATTCCCTTGAATGGTGGTAGCTCACGGACAGAGGGCAGGGTGATGGCAGATGAGCGGATGTCCCCTGGGAGCCCTCCGAGGAAAAGGTCACTAATGATCTTCATGAACTGCCTCTGGGGCCGCACCTCTTCCGTCTTGGTCTGGCCATCCACAGCCAAGCCAGTCCTCAAATTGTGCCTGTTGATGGCAGCAAAGTGCCAGCGGCTGTCGTTGACCATTTTGTCAGAGGTGATAGTGGTCTCGGCGCAGTCGATGCTGACGCGAAGCTGCAGCTTACCCTCAGATACCGTGAGAAGCAGAAAGTCGCAATAACCGCCATCATCGAAGTAGAGCAACAGGCCTTTCGATTCTGAAGTCTTGAACTGAAACGTTAGGTCACTTCTGGAGCTGGCGTCCCAGCGTAGGTAACGAGCCCACTGACCTTCAGAGCCAGTAAACTCCAAGCCTACACTTAGGCCCAGCACAGTACTTAGCAGCAAGAGGACATGCCCAGGTAGGCTGTTGGGATTCATCGTAGACAATAACAGGGTGTACCAGAAGGGCTAGAGCTGGGGATGGATCCTCAAAGTGATAATAACATCTGATTATAGCTGTGTTCCTGGATTTATCTGCTGAAGGTTATATTCCACACAAATATTTTTACAGCCATACGGAGTATGCAAAATCCATTATTATTATTTTTTAATATTTCTGAGGCAGAGCTAATGGCGATAATGGACAGAGTCTAATCTTCCCAGTCAAGTCTATGAAGAAATATATGGAAAAATATCCAGTTTCCACACAAAGTGGAAGGGTGAAAGTGCTAAAATGAGTGGTGATCCTTGTCAGTGATTCAGAGCTGCAGTTTGCAATTTTTCCTTGAGGCGACTTCCTGGATTGAAACACATAATCTTCATCGTTTGTCCAGTTCCATACCCCATGGTTTGGTCGCCAGCTTCAGACCTTTGACAGAGCAGGAAAAAAAACAGAACACTTTAAGGAAAGTCTCATAATGTCAATTGACAGAACAAACAACCAACCTGCAAATGAAATTTGTGATGCGGTTCTCTGGCAATAAATACATAAGATACAAATAATGAATCAGATACTATCCAATAGATCAGTTCTGCAACAAAGTGATCATTTATGAAATTTAAAATCTTCCATTTTTATTAATACTGTGTGAGAGAGGCATTAATTCAGCTGTGCATATATTAATGTAATTATGTCAGTTCAAATGAAAAATGTTCTTCACAAGAAGCATAACAGAGGAAGCAGTGCCACCTTTTGTGCCAACGACTCAGGCAAAATACACAGGAATGCTTTGAAGATAAGCAAAATCATGCCAATGAGTTTAGATCAAGATCAACGTAACACAGAATGCAGATCTGACTCTCCATGTGGCACAAAATAATACAAAATAACAATTAAAAAGAAAGGTTTACGAGCATTTTATGCAGGTTGCCATGTCTACCTATTCCCCATTGTATTTGAAGAAGATTTCAATTAATGCCGTTTTAAAAGCTTAATTTGAAAGTTAGATTTTTAAAAAGAGGTAGCACAACACCGAAATTTTGCGAGAGAATATAAAATATCTAGTAGAGGTAAATCCATTGAGGTGAGCCTGAACATGTGTTTAGCCTCAAACGTTAGCCTGCTATCTGCACGGACCTGCTGGGATCCTGATAAATATAACTAATTATCCACCACCGCCACTCTCTCTCTCATTTGCATGTCTTTGGGGGATTATAATCATAAACAGCTATTCAGAAAGATGTTGGATGGGACCACTTCATATTTGAATCCCATTGCTATTAACATTTTTAAAAAATTTCTTACAATGAATACGTATTCAAATTCTTTCCAACACAGAAACCCAGATGGCACTGGTATGGAATATGAACCAGCTCACCAGCCATTGCCTGTTACACCTGTACTACTGTACAGTTCTATTTAAATTTGCTCAGCAGAGCTGGAAAATATTCACATGGTGAAACCTTATATGTGTGTGTACTCTTCCAGCCCTTGCCCTTGCAATTGTTTTGGCAGTGGGCTGCTCACCAAACAAACATATTGTCCAATCTGACAGTAGCACAGAACCATGCAATACAATAGGCCCTTCAACCACCTGCCCTGAATAGTTAATCTTGCTGCTGCAGGCAAGCGATTGAATTCTAGAAACTGATACCTATGCTAATGCACTGTGTGCATGCATGCACCTTTGCAGGAGTGAGTGTGTGTGTGTGTGTGTGTGTGTGTCTCTGACACTAGGTTGTCTTAGTCTTAAAAGTAACTTGGTGAGACAACAGAGAGGTTGAAAGGTTCTGAGTGATGAAAATAACCCTGAGCACATCTGTCCCAATCCAACCCGCAGACCACATAGAGATGTGCTATGTGCTGTGTGTTTGTGTGTCTCTTCTATAAACCAAGCATGATATACCCATGAAACTTGAGAAGCCAGTCTCCTATGAAGACGGGCCTTGGCCTCTATTCAATTAACAAGACTTACTGTGTGTATTGCATAACTGAGGCATCAGGTGTCCCTGTGAGCCAGTGGTGTGACAGAAAATAGGCTGATAACAATGCTAACTTCTTCCCTTTTTAGTTAACTAAAGCGCTGATGGAGATTTCTATCCACCACAATAAGAAACAGCCTTTTACAGTAGTGTCAGTCGAGTTTAGCCCTAAATACTATATTTTAAATTTGCAAAACCGCCAGTTCACTTAAAATGACTTAACATTTGACAAACTTAAAGCACTACCAGATGTATATACTCTCCAGTGTCCAGCAGCCCACCTGCTAGCTAGCCTGTGGGCTACGCTAAATGAGGCTAATGTGGTGACAAGTCAAATTCACACGGAATATTTTACTGACATTTTTTCCTCGGAGGCTTGTTATGAAAGATGCCCTTCAGCTAACCCCACGTCTCATAGCATACTTGGCAGTCCTCACACTGGGGGCGAAAACGCAAATTGAGAAGCTATTTTTGTCCACTTAAAGGTGTGCATCTGTTTAACAATTATTTTCCCCCTGTTAATTAAAAAAGTAGGCCACATATATAAATGTCACGGTGTAGCTAGCGTTAGCCTGTCGTTTCCTTGACTCCTCAGCAGCACCGTTAGCTAGCACTGTGCTACACTGTTAAGTACATTGTTGCAGGATAAGCACACATTTTCCGGGATATACACGTTGAATTATTAAACAGAGCAGGCTATGAGATGGCCTGCACAGGGTACCGCCACTGACTGGACATAAATGATGCATTGATGGATCCAGCTTCGGTGCTGCAGATTTCTTGACATGTTTTGTAATATAGCCTAGCCCCCATCACGCACTGGAGACCCTGCTGCCCCCCGCTGTGCTCCCTGTCTATCACAGGCTTCAGCCTGGAACAACGATTTAATCCGACATCAGTCACAGCGCACTGGTTAGAAAAAGTGGGGTCCGGGGACCACCAGAGGGCCTTTAGGGGGCAACCAAGCAGTCCCAACGAAAAAAAGTGGATCATTTCAGCACTTTCATTCATCAGACAATGGGAAATCTGCTAGGATGTGTGTATTGATCACTTGTAATTGTATCTCTTAATCATTTCACCGTGGCCAACAAATCCAGCTCGGATGGTTCCTCAGGACAAACAAAACTTATTTCAGTCAGACACGAATGGTAGGTTTAACTTTACAAACGTTATCACACTGGCAACATCAGACATATAGAAAAAATAAAATCTATTCATTATTGTCACCCACTGAATATTTGCGCAAAACTCCAGATATTACGTTAATACTAAGAGACTGCCTCATGTGTAACCACATATATGATACTATATGAGGAAACAGCAGCAGAATGATGTAATTCTTAACCTTAAATACTATTATAAATAATTTTAGCAAACTGCCAAGAATCCCAAGGGAAATAATAGAAAATAGGTACCCCAAAGGTGGTGATGAGGTCACAGTAAGCACAAAAACACAAATATTACCGGAGAAATATTAAATTATAGTGATCTAGTCCAAGACCCGTTTGATTCTCTCATCCAATACAGGCACATTTTCACAAAGTGAGAGCAATAAACAGAGCTCTCATGGGACATGAGACTCATTTGGATCCGTTATTGGAGAATTTGAACTACAACATGTTCTGCTGGAAGTAAAACGCTTAAAACAGACTCGAAATGTGACCCGCAGCCCTGCACCGATGCATAAAACAGCGGGCAACATTTTCCAGGAGCGCTCCAGCTTTCCCTCTGAGTTTCGCATGGTGGCAGTCTGACTGTTACTCAAGGGTTTACAAGCCTTTGTTTTACAAATGACTAAGTCATTTCTGAGCAGGAGTCGGTTTTATATTTGCAAGAAATCGTTTGTAAATCGTAAGCAATTCTGGCAGGCTGTGCCGTGGTGTTTCAGACTGAGCTGTCTCCGTTGAGCTGAAACTTTCCGTCTGAACGCGCATCTCTCCTTCGCCATAAATATATTTGTCACAAATTCAACTCTGACAAGTCAACTTGGTCTTTTGAGACGTGCTTTTCCCACAAATCGCCAGTTCATCCTGTTGTTGAACTGCGGGGTGAGAGCTTTTAAACTAATCATCCAAACCATCCCATGGCGCTTACATCCTCATCTCTCCCCAAACTCACCATTCACGTAAGATTCACGGAAAATGTAAATTCTTGCGGGGAAAAAACTTCAGAATTCATCAAGACAAACACCTTCACAGAACAACTAACGCGTGGTGGACCGCACAGAAAATCACGAATAACCCAGCTTTAACCTGCTCCTACCTTTTCGTGCAGAGAGATGATCCCGGACGGATAAAGCCTTGTGTATAAATTATAAGCAAATTATAATAATCCACATCAAATTTCCATCCATAAACCGCAGTGTTTTTAATTATAGCCTGCCCAGGGCGCTGAGATGCTGATGCTGGTGATGAGGAGATTATTATAAGTGAGGCGCAGTGAAGGGGAAGGCAGCGGTCCTCCTTCCCCCGGCTCAGTGAACGCGCATCTCTCAGCTCGGCTCACTCAGCGCAACTGATGATGGGCCCCAGGATTTCTCCCACACTGACGCTCCGACCCGCCTTCTCCACAGCACTCCGCACGGGGGGGGGGGGGGGGGGGCACTCCATTGGGGGA
>JAUMHL010000017.1:5275946-5295848 GCA_032362345.1 Sandelia bainsii
CCCCCCCCCCCCCCCCCCCCCCCCCCCCCCCCACTCCATTTGGAGAGAAAATGGGAGAAATAGTCCCTCAGGACAAATTACCAATAATGAAAACTCTTTATTCCTTATACTTTATAAAGCAGGGCTTTATATGCTGTTTGCAGGTCATTCTACTGTTTGTGCGCAAGACCTCGGAGCACAGGACATGCAAGACCACATGCTCACAGTATGGCAGTGGCTTTGAATTATTTATGTTTTAGGTATTTTTTAGCACAGCCATAAACCCCTCTTGTCTTATAATTGTATCGGACTTGTCTCCCTTCTGAATGGCTTGACAGGACTGTCAGACCTTCAGGCTGTCAGTGGTCAAACTGTAGGCTAGCTCTACATTTCCACCACTGACAGTCTGACTAATACAAATAGACTTTGCTTGTACTGAGCCTACTTCTGGTTAATCCGGGACTGTTAGTGCAGTAGCTTCTACAAAAAAAAGAAAAAAGAGAGAGGACAGAATGACAATGGCATGTGTTTTTTTTTTTGTGACACTTAGATATGTTAGCATTGAGCTTGTATCAGGAGTTCAGTACCTTGGACAGCACCCTGGAAATTTTGAACGTTTTAAAGAGCAGTCTTAATGCCGGGGTGCTGTCCAAGGTACTGAACTCCTGTCAGGCATAAAAGAGAGCAGAAGGATTATTCAGGGGAAACTGGAGAGATCAGCAGTACCCTGTCTTCACACAGAATACGACAGCACTTGAAAATGTTCTAGTGCATAGTAATAATTGGCTGTCTAATATATAATAAAGTTAAATTCAGTCTTATGCTAGTGTGCAGTAGGTTAACATTTTTTCCTTATTGCATTATTACTCATAACAATGCTATACTGCTATATAGGGGCTATTATTATGTGTGACACTGTGCTGGAAACTGGAGGAAGGGACACTACTCACATGGGATCATGGCACCCAGGTGTGGCCGATACAGCTAATGATCCAGAGTTAATGTGCATTTTTGACTTGACAGTTAATCTTTTGCAGTAGAGTACAAAAGGTGAAAAGTCTTCTTCTTTTACACTCATTGTACATCACTAACCATTATTTTTACCCTGCCACTTCACCTACAGGTACACTTGCTGCTAGTGACGGTGGTTGTTCTTGTTACATAATACAAATCTAAAAACAGAGTTTACAAATTGCTACAGGGGGAAAAAAACTGAATAACCTAAGAAATATCAAAGGAATAAATATATTTGTAAATGCAAGCTATTAGGTCAAATAAAAACAGCACAGAGTTAGAAACTGACAGGATTAAAAACAACAGAATTTGCACATCTAAATCCAGCAGACATGGGTTTTGAAGAAAGGGACATTTAGTGTTGAGTTTAGACTGAGGGTCGGTCACTAAAGTCCCGCCTGAGGGCTTTGACCTGATCTATAACAACCACAGAGGTCTTCTTATGTCTGGGCATCAGACCAAGTTTTAACATGATATGTACTTGCAACCGATGGCAGGGTGCTAAATCCAGAGATACATGGACTCTTACTTTGGCACCAATTCAAATCCTAGCTGAATCATTGAGAAATAGCTTCAGGCATGAGAGATACTTTTGACTGAGGCAAGACTAGAGGGAGATGAGAAGAAAATGCTCAATGACCTTATCTTGCTCCACGAAGAATAACATAACTTGAACACACCACCAAAACCCGGAGATTTCTGGAGGTACTACAGCACAAAATAAATATGTTCTATGCAAGGTAGATCCTAAAGGATATTTTACCTATTGACCTATTTTCAGGACTATGTGGACATACATAGCAGAACATTTTTAACTTCTTACACTAGTAATAATTTGGCCGTGAGCGGCCCCACAGGTATTATCTATTGATAAACATGGAAAGTTACAGAAACAGAATACATTTTATAATAATGTTAGTGAATCAAGAGAAAAGCCCGTCATAATAAAGCATATGTTCACAATTTTTCAACTCTGACTTAAAACAGCAGTCAGGTGCGGTGTAATCATTCCTCCTATTTATACTGGGTATAGAATAGATCCTTTCCCAAGGCCCTCACAAGTGCTGGGATGACGAAATGTGTTCAAATGTGTGTCTATGGCTAATATGAGGCTTCAGGTTCCTGTGCTTCCCTGTTGAGTTGCAGCAACCTTGGAATATATTCACTTATATCCACTCATTTTGAATGCGGTGTCTTAAATTGTTAAGGTTACATTTTCCCACTAAAGGAGCTCTGTACACTGGAACCATTAAAGGCTTTTATTAACAGGAAGAAAGACCTGTTTCAATCTTCATATGGACGCCTGACTGTTGTTTTAAGACAGACTTAAAAAACTTTGAACCTATCCTTTAACCCAGTGCTAGAGGAGGTGAATTACAACTGCATGATGAAATAGAGTTAAATGAGGCACTAAGGTCCAAAAGGACTTAAATAAAACAATCTCCAGCATCTGCTGTAAAATTGAGGCCATTTGTTACTTTGAATAGGGCTGAAAGGCTAAATCAACATCTGGGCTGCTCTTGTTGCTCAATTGCCACTGCAGCCCTGACCTGGATAAAGTGGAAAAAAGAGAAAGGATAAGTGGATTAAATCTTTAACGAATGATGGATTGATTCTGTTATTTGTTTGTCAAAAAAATGTCTGTTTTTATCATTTGCTTGTAAGATTACGATTATTAGTCCTAACAGATTGATAAACTAGTAAATTCAAACACTGATGTTGCAGTAAAGCCAAGCACAGACCTTTTAAAAGTGTTATTTAAAAAAAGGATGTAACCTTTACGTCCTTACTTGACTAGGCTCAATGATTGCCGCCTATTAGTGAGCCTCAAAAGATAAGTACAGTGTTCAGTAACATTAGTCCACAAAAACACTGTAAAATACAGTCTAATTTAATTAATTAACAGGTTGGTCTATTTTTTCCATGCTAAACACACCTGCAACATCACTTTTTCTTTAATTTTAAATCTAATCCAATGACATATTAATTAGGTCTTAGGGGCTAATTAAAATGGAACAGTGATGAGAGCACTCTCTAATGAGCAACAGCAGAGAGAAACAGACAGCAAAGAGGAAGAGCGGGGCAGAGAGCTCCATCCCCAGAGAAAAAAAGTGAGCTGTTACAATACATGCACACAAACATTTGTGACCCTCTGAACACAGTACGCCCAACCTTCACAACCCTGACAAAAATACATGCATACGCAATGATAAATAGAAAGATTTCAAAGACAATTATGCCTCAAGCTCCCTGGGTTTCTCACACAAGGTTTTTTACCCCCCTTTTCTGTGTACTAAAAGGCATAATAAATGAATTATAACCCTTTGATAATTCTTCTTCAAACTGAATTCAACAGAAGCTTCTAGTTTACTTTAATAACACCCCAGCTACTCGTTCTGTAATCATGAAATGAAATTCAACAACTGTTGTAATATTTACAGTTATTATATATGCACTGGTTAAAAAAAAAAAGTATGAATGATAGATGAAGAATATTTCTTCTACATGTTGCTTGGAGTGGCTTGGGACGATGCTTACTCATCAGGCAGTGTAACTGTAAAGTGTCTAGTTATGGTTAAACCAGTCATGGCTTACCTACTTTACCTAATATTACTTCCATGGCCAAGAATTGTTATTAACCAAATCTTTTCATTTTGGGGCTTAAATGTTTGATGCTATCAGAGTTTAGGTTAACATTGGTTGCTCTGTTGCCCTGCTTTTTATTGGATGTTGTGAAGTTTATGTCACTTTTACAGGGTTATTACTTTAAAACAATACCGCTGGAAATGTCAGATCAAAATTGGACAAAGACAAAGGGTGCTTGAGGCATTTTCAACAAATTCATCTAGTTAACATTATCTTAATTAGCCAGTTAGCCAGGTAATAAAATCTGCAACCACAGAGTTCACTTCAGCCATCATCTACGTGTAATTTCTGTAATCCTACCTCTCTATCTCGGTTTTCTCACTAGTTGATTTGTAGACTTTACAGAAAAGATCCCTTTCTAACCAACATATAAGCAAAAACTTATTTCTAAAGAAGTCATGGACACTTCAATTTCATGGTTTTTACTCTGCAGCACTCTTGATATATCAGTGGCCTTGTGGCTCTAATGTCTACCCCAATAAAGGCTGGTTTGGAGTGGATTTTGATCCTCAGCTGACTCCTCTTTGCATGACACTAACCACAGTCCTATACAACGTAGCGTTGTAAGCTTCCACTTACTACAGATATAGCAGAGCTACTACCCTATTAGCCTTCAGTTTGAACAAGGCTTCTACTTAAGCCACAGATAGATGACACTCAACACCACCATTGTCCACATGTGTGTGTGTGTGTGTGTGTGTGTGTGTGTGTGTGTGTGTGTTCACTATATGCACACTGAAAATATTCATTATCTCACTGTTCCCTTTCTGTTATCACTCACTTGAATCACAAAGGCCCTGCATTTGCAAAATGTCAGGTAAGGTGTATGCATGTGGCATCAGTGTGAAGATATCTTTTTGAGGAAAACCAGGTCAATACAAAAGTTGTTCAAAGTTAAGGATGGGAGGCACACACTGCAAAATACAGCTGAGGAGAAGCAATTGCTCTTTTGAGTCAAAGTCTTTCCCTGTTCTCACAGGGAAGTTCAATAAGCTGCAGAGTGTTCTAAAGATTTTTCCATGACCAGGTGCAAAATAACAAAGTTCCATGAAAATCCATGGTAACTGGCAGCGATTAACTCAGATGACAAAAATAATACTCATATAATGATTTAGAGAAAACACAGTATACTGATATTAGTGGTTATCCAATATGGCTTTGTGAATACAAATACATCCATCATTCTGTTTTTATAGGCTTGTGATAAGACCATATTACAGGGTTTACTGTGAAGTTATTATCATTATGTCATTAACACAACGTAAACATCCAAGTTTTATACTTTCAAGCTAAGATTACAATTTTATACCATCAAAAATTAGTTGTTTTCACTTAAAGTCTGAATAAGTGAAAATCTGCTAGTTTCATTTATTAAGTTCCACAATTAACAATAACACAATAAAAGAATACTGGTGCATTAGTAGACATCGCAGCATGCATTGTTTGAGACTCTTCAGAAGCTCTTCATTTTTGTAGTTTGAAACTTTGAAATATGGTGGAAATTTTTTAGTACATAATAAATGATTTCTTTTCACAATAATAATAAGAATACTGACCATGATAAAGGTTAGTATTCAGTGCCACCAGACATTTGGAATCGAAAAAAGTTTGTGGGAGTGAGCTCAAATCCTGTCTCTTCACACTGTAAAAACAATGAGAAAGGAAATCAAACCTGCTGTTTTTGAGTAAAGACTACTCATATCAATTTGATTTGTCTACTGTATCCAATTAAGGTCTGTGTCAGTATAACTTGGCCTGTTTAGTTTCACCTTGTTTAAAAAGTACAGTAAAGTAACGGTTTAAGGCAGCGAGGTTCCACGCAAAATTCCAGCAAAGTCAACTAATTTGGGTTTAGAGTGGTAATAACAACTTGAATTTACTTTAATTGTCATAGTAACAAATCCTGATATACATCTTTATAACGCCTACGCTAACAGTGTCTCCTAAAGGTGTGAACTCTAACACTACCTGATCAATGGGTGTGGATGTGTATCATTTACCCAACTGTGAGGCCAAACAATACATTTCAGCAAGCCTGCTGCTGGCGGGCACCACCTGCCATGGGCTTATCAAAAATCCATGAGCATCCAAATAATGCTGTATCATGGTTTACCACTTCTGTGCTGAAGGTCAGATATATTTCTTCTCTCACACACAAAAACGCACACTTAAACACACTGACGCTAATTGATCCTAATTTTACTTATTTTATCCCAAGTCCCAGCTGCCTGAATGCCTGGCTGTATAGCAGGCTGGTCACTAAAGTGGCACTTAGCAGGTCAAAGTGATTACACTATCAAGGGCATCTATTAGAATCCAATTTGGCCAGGTTGGGTCCTCAAACAGGCCCAGCTAACCTTCTTAATGGACATTCATTTATCTCCCGTTGTTTGGGAGCTGTTGCATGCGAGGTCCACAGCTTTGGTGCTAAGCAGGATGGATGTGGTATTTAGATCAATACGTCTGGCTTATGGGGAAAAATGTGATGGTATACAGATGATAAGAGGGTGATATTTCATTATAAATGCCAGTTTAATGTAACCATCAATGCCCAGATTGTGTGTGTGTGTGTGTGTGTGTGTGTGTGTGTGTGTGGGGGGGGGGGGGGTTGTTCTGTGCACACACACTTTATGAGACAATATACTGTATACACAGCAACTTATAGAACACGACACATGAAGGCACTTCTTCTATCACTCCCGCTCACATTGGTGAGATTCAATTTGAATAATGAGGAGAAGCACCTGTCAGACTTGATTATCTTGACACACGGACTGTAGTCCTAACACCTACATACATCTGAAGAGGGAGAGAGAGAGAGAGAGAGAGACAAAGAGACGGACAGCACACACACTGCACTGCAGGGTTCCTGCATGTTTTTTTAACCACATACCTAGGAGCTTGAATAGACAATTGCCAGAGAGGTGCTGCTGTCGCAATACTGCATCAATCACTGACCTCAGCATGAGAAATCACTACTCGGAGATGAGATCCATCACTCTTACAAAACCACACGTTCAGACCATTTGAAAAATATATAATGCAGTGTGTGTCCTCTTTGGTGAGTGAAAAAGCACTTTATTTTGACTTGAGTTTATTTGTAGTATTTTGGGTAGTGATTTTGGAGCATGGATGGTCACATGTGCAATTTAAATTGTGAATGGTAACTTTTATGTCACTGTGCCCATTGGCCTTAGCAGGTCTTTCTCACTTTGTGCTCCTTTCCCCTGTCATAACCGTTCTCTGAGCATATCATTTCAGTTCCCAGTCTGTGAAAGCACATGTGAACCCACACCAAATCCCACTAGACCATTCTGTGTCATATTCCATCTAATAAACCATTGTCTGTGCAGAGAATAGAAAAATTAAACAGGTAGTTGGCTTGCATTTACTGTAAATGATGTAACCCTACTCTTTCACACGCTTGTCTTCAAGCTATACGTATTTTAAGGGGAGGGAAGAATAATTGTCATAAAAGTGGAATTGATCCTTAACTTAAAAATTCACTCCAGCTTACACTCTGACAGGAAATCATTGTGTTCAGCCTGTGAGTCCCTGTCAGACCTACCTACATTATGGACCACTGATATTTCATCATCTCCACCACAGATTTCAGTAGCATTGATAAAATGAAAAATGGAGCAGGGTATCCTGGTGACTCAGAAGGTTACAGGATAGGGCTGCAACCCCTATAAGACAGCTGTAAATAAGTGGTGCTCAGCCTTCATATCAAATATGCTAAAATAGAGACATAGCAAGTTGTTGTGCTATTTGCAATTTTGCACAATTGGACATATTAAATTGTAAGAGAAGTCTGTATTTAACAAGCCTGCACATATTCCTGATGTCAAAGCTCAGCTGCTCATTTATGCATGTCAAGGTTATTGGAACAAAAGAATAAAAACTCTTATATCAGGGTGAAATATAAGTGCAAGTGTAGTGTGATGCCACCGTTCCAGACGGGAAAAGGTCTTGGCAAGACACACCGCCACCTGGGCACCTGGACACACTGACACCTGGAAGGGCCGACTGTGTGTGATACCTAAGTGTTTCAGATTCCGACCAGATGGTTGTCACACATACAGACAAACGCGTACCCACGGACACATACAGTTGCCTCACACAAATAATTCATGCGAGCCAGATGCACTGCAGATCTGCAGTTTTAAACACACGCGTATAAAAGGATACTGCCGAGCTCCTGTGCAGGTGTTTGTGGTAGGGTAAAAGGCTTTTTACGCTTGATACCATACTTTATTTAGCACGTCTTTAAATCACCTTGAAATTTAATGGACGTGAGAGTAGTAAAGGGAATAGATTTCTTGTGAAATTATTTATGTCACTGTCAACAAAATATACTAAGCCTCCTAACTGACTCTACAATATAGCTGATATATGCCGGTGCTGGGCAGAAACTCAAGGCCTGAAAAGGTTGTAGCACACGTGAACCCACCAGATATAACATTTTCTCCACTCACCTCCTCGCACAGACTTGGAAACATAGTTCGTCTTGGTTACTCAAACATTTTGTGGGAACACAGACAAAGGCCAGGCTCCAGATTTTGAATACTGTGAATGACAAAAAGAGAAAGGGAGAGAGAGACAAAAGACAGACATGGAAAGATACAATGAAGCCCTCTGCCCCTCAAAAAGCGACTTCAGAGGCAGAGTCTCGGAAACAAAAGCAGGCACAGAAGGACAAACAAAGTGATGAAAGCTTGGTGGAGTTTGAAAAAGATGACACATTTCTTTCATTTGCAGAGAGAATGCCTGCTTATCAAAGCAATGTACAATACAGTGCTGAAGAGCAAGTCATTTTTCCTTTTGTTCTCCTTGCAATTGTACTGGAAATCATATGGCACATAAATCATGTGGACATTTCTGTATTTTCCACCATGCACGCACCACTGCAATATGCTTTCAAGATGGAGACAATTTGTTTTTCAAGGGGCCCTTGGAAAAGAGCTTTGATGCCATCCAAAAGAATGAGAGAGAAAAAAAAGGAACGCAAGGCGCATTTCATTCAAGTTCCCCCCCTTTGGAAGATTAATGTGTATTAGAGAAGAGGGAGTGCCATCTTATATCAAAGTCCTTCGGTGACTCTTAGGTATGCTGAAAGTGTAGTGCATCAGAGAGCAAGAAATCCCACTGCTCCCATTCTTGAACTAAGGTGTTGCTACCAGTAAGACCAGCACCAACCTCTCTCTGACTCACTAAGATAAGTTCATTCATATTCCCCACCTTCCATCTCCAAAGCAATCAGTCATGTCTCAGTTGTAATGGAAGGTACAGCAGTCACTCCGACCTAGCGAGAGGGAGCTCCTATTATTCCCTCATTGCACTGACAAATGATTCCTGGATATGATAGCAGGAGAGAGAGGGAGAGAGAGAGAAACATAATGTAGAGAGAGAGAAAGAGATAGAATACAAGGGAGAAGGGTAATGTGCAGGCCGCTAATGTTTGCTTTCAGATTTGAAATAAAGCTGCTGTGGAGAGATAGGAGACAGATCAATCAATGCACAAAGAACAGGGTTAGCATTCTGGGTCTAAGCAGGTGATTTGTCTATGGGTTGAAATAGAATTGGACATTCATACAGGAATGGTTATGAATACGGAACCAGACAGTGACTTTGAAAATGGAACAGTTCAGAACGAAACGCTTCAGTAAGTCACAGAGACTGCAGCGGGAAACACTGATGTAGTCTGTGAGGCAGCCATTTTTCATAGCCCATGCATAAATTCCCCAATGAGGGCTTGGTTTCACCTCCTTTGGTATTTTACATGCTGTGATCTTTCATTATCTGTAACACTTGAGTACTTCACAGCTTCTAAAAAAAGAGGACACAGTAAGGAAAAAGAGGTAGAAAGTTGTTAATTATCCCTTCACTTGTGATTATGTTTTATATGCTTATGCTGGAAAACATTATATTTCCTAATGACATGTCATATATCTACATTAATTATTGATTATATTAACCAATTACACTGATAACTGTAATCCTATATACTGGGCATGAAACAGCCCCTCCCTCATGTGCCTACATTGTAAAATATGGATAGGGACAAAACCTACAATTCATATTCCACGCAAAAATACATTGAAGCGTTACACAAAAGATTTATTCAGTGTGTATCTTCCAAAGTTAGCTTTAGAACAAAATTCTCTTTGGTTGTTTCTCTGGCCTGCGACTACTTCCCAGTAAGTCACATAGGTTTGTTTCCCGGACACAGCACCGGCAATAAGCGTACACACGACTACCAAGCAAAGAATCCTCCCTACTGGGCTAAGTCAGTTTGCTGAACATTCAAAAGAAAATGTGTGCATGGACTCTACAAAGAAATGTTTCGAGGCTAATATGGAGAGACCAATAGCTCTTTCTTTTAGTGTGTGTTTAGTATATAAGGACATTGTGTACATTATCAAAAGTCAAGTGAATGCTTAGTCTAACAGCAACACAATGAAGCGTAATGGCACTTAGGTGGCTAGAAGTTAATGGTCACACCAGACCAAGTTAAGATTCTGGGCAACAAGGAAGATGCAATAAAAACAAACACACAAATATGCAAAATAAGTTGAATAACAGGCATTTACTTCTGTTAGTAGTAAAGATACAGGATTATGACTAGACAATAAAGCTGTAGTTTGGTATTTGACATGAAAATACTGTCTGTTATTTGCTTTCTTGCAAATAAGTTAGATCAGAATCAGAATGTGTTTTATTAGCCAAGTATGAAAGCATACACAAAATGCGTTTCAAATTACGAATAAGGTAAGTGCAAATAGTAAACATACAAAAAACAGTAGGACACAGGGAAAATCACAAACTACGGTATTTACAATGACAGACATGATACCACACTCATCTGTAAAGTAAATATAAAGGTCTACTCTGTGAGTGTGTGTGTGTGCGTGTGAAAGTCACTGTTCCTTGCCAAGAAGTCAAGCACATTTTTGTTTGTATAACACAAAATAAATGTTTCTAGTTTCTCAAATTATGTTAAGCTAAACCAACAAGCTGCTCTAACTTCATACTGACTGGATACTGTACAGACACTGTAGTACTGTAGTATTAATTTTCTCTTTGAATACAGGTGGACTACAGTTGGGAAAAAAACAAAAAAATGAGAGTCACATGTTAGTATATGTCTGGAAGTTGAGTCATGGCAACTGGACTTCTTTCTAGAAAGGAGCAAACGTTTCGCTCTGCATCCACAGAACTTTGCCGGTCTGAGGGAAGTCGGCTAGTGACCACAAATTTATCCTCCAGTTGCCAAGACTCAACTTCCAGACAACTTCACCTGGATGACTGAGAATCTTCACAGACATATTAGTATATGGTGAGAGAGTTTGAAAATGGGACAGGTGTCATTATGACAAGTAGGGCAGGGGTGCATTGAATGTGTTCTGATTGCAGAGTGAACTGTTTTTGTTAGTTAATGGGCACACAAGTGAGAGACACATGAGCAATAAAATGTGCATCAGTAAATAACACTGAAGTTTGTAGCCATTATTAAATGTCAAAAGCACAAACAGGGTTCAGTTTAAAACTGAGGTGCAATTTAGCACAGCCAGTTTGTTGTTGAATCATGCCTATCCAGCCCTAAATCAAGCCGTGCCCTATGAATCACTTGTGCCCTTGTGATTCATTGCAGCTGATTTGGATCTGAAATGTCCTTCCCTCCCTCTTACGCTATCTGATTGGCTTCCTGGTGTAGCTTCCTCCCATCTCCTTCCATTTGTCTAATGAAGAGACTATTGATTACTCATGCAGACAGATGGACAGACAGATGGACAGAGAGGTAGTGACAAAGAAAGGAGTAATCATGCAAACAAATACAGAGGCAATGCAGGGCGAGAGCCAACAGACGGACAGTTAGTGCCAGCTAAATTGTATGAGCGATCTTACCAATGTGGAGCAATGAAAGGCAAATTATTGCCATGTATTTGACACAATATTTCATGAAAAAAAGCAGGATCATTGAAAGATACACATTTGTGGCAATCAATAATGCATCCTGTAGGTAAACGTTAGTTCACATACTTTCTAGTCCTATCTCAGTACAGTCGATGATAAACATTTTGTGATCATTTCTTATAGCATCCTCCTCCATACACTTAGAGGTTGATCTTTGCTAAACAATAAACGTATTTAAAGCTACAATAACTTGAGCTAATGCTAGTATGAGACTCAAACTCCACCCAGACCTCCCTCTCCCTGCTCTTCTCTGTTCTGCTTTGCTTCATGTTCTGCTCAAGTAGTTAAAGTTATGAAATAAGAGGACATGAGAATGCTCCAAAACTTACTAATTGAGCAGAAATAATTAAAATTTGAATATCTTTTCATGGTGAGCAATTGACTGCAGATAATTTTTCCAATCTTAAAGAAGGGGAGAATAAAAGGAAAACCGGGAAATAAAGGGAACCCTTATGTTGAAGGGTTCAAATTGATTCAGCTAAGATTAGACTATTTTATTTTATTTTTATCGCAAACAAATGCTTAGACACCCTGCCAGAAATGCATAGAAATACACAGATATACACAATATGATCTCCTCCAGTTTGTTCAAAAGACAAAAATCGGAACACATTTTGCTATATAATTACATTCATCCAGTTTTCTCTGTATTACTTTCTGATTTACTTCTATCAGATGAGCATGGCCCGCACCCTACTTCCTCACTCTCCTTTCTCTGTAGTCAAACCCCTCTAAGTCAGGGCTGTAGGGGAACTGATCTCCTTTGATTCTCCTGGCCTGGGAGGAGACAGACAGGGAGAGAGAGAGAGAGAGAGACAGAGAGAGAATACAGCAACAGCCCCAATCCTCTCATCCTGCCACACACTTGTTTCCCTCTGAACTTCTGTATTCTTCCCAGGGCCAGAGTGATGTGGTGAATGGGGGGGGGGAACGGGAGCGTGCAGAGGAGGGAGAGAAAGGTGTAAGGAGAGGCAAGAACAGGCTCTGCATACAGACAAAGATTTGGGCAAGAAAGAGAAGGAAAAACAGGGCCCAAGAGAAAGCGTAGAAAAGTCAGGGATTAGACACATCAACAGCTTCAGCTGAGTCTCTGCTTTACTGTCTGAGCAGCAGTTGAATGTGTTTCTTTTAATAGAATTAAATAGACCCTTAGTTGTGGGTCACATGTGTTGTACTGAACCATGTGAAAAGAGGTTCAGTATATAGCAGAAAAGTGGTTCCAATTATCCAGCTGTAATTATAATTACAACTAGTGACCACTCCTGCTAAAATGTACTTAAGCACCTTTTGTTTTTGGCTGCATATGGAGAGAGGCAGAGTAAGTGAGAGGGAGGAAGAGATAGCGGGGGGAGTTTTGCCTCTTAGCCACAGCATCTAATTGATTTGGTTGCTTAATCCCTCTTGGATTGAGTTAAGGAGGGAGCACTGCATGATTGAGGCATTTGAATTCCCTCGGTGAGACGCAGTGGCAGCATGGAGGTCATTTAAATTGAACGTGGATCAGTCACCGCTCATGTTTACTCAAAGGATTTGGCTCCTGCTGACAGCCAGGACTCTCAGTCTGTTAGGACAGATCATCAGTGAGGCCATCGACTCCAGTTTGTTTGTTTGTCATCTGACGACGCTGCATTACTTGTGGGTTTTGCAGCAGATGCTCGAGTAGGCCAGAGCGGGAAGGGGGAGAATTTTCTGTGCCGTCTCAAGCTAAAGAACTATCAAATGTCCTTTTTCACACTCATGTTCTCCTTTCCACATGTTGTTCCCCTAACCCCCTCCTTTTCCACACAGCTTTAGATGAGTGGAGCAGCTAACTTTGCTGGCAGCAGAACAGAATATCCATGCCAGAAGTGACTATGGGTCTCTTGACATTATGAGGTTAAGCACAAAAGAAACACATATTGAAGCTTAGCTCTGGACTAATATTGGAATGTGACCATGAAAGACACTTCTAATCTGTTCAGCCAAAATCACATTAACTCCCCCAATGTATTTTCTCCACACTAAAAAAGCTGGGTCTGGGAACATTTTTAATGGGAAACTTTTCTCTTTACACTGCAGCTAGTGAAGGAAGAGGAGGGAAGAGGAGAGTGGTGTGGACGAGAAAATGTTTCTTCTGTAACTAATCTATGCTGATTTTGGAAGTGGGATGAAAACTTTGTGCACCCTGGAGAATGCATAGATGGTTGGAAACAGTGCTCTGCAGATTTTGCCCCTAATAAACACAGTGCAGATTTATCAGAGTCACTTGTCAGGGCAAAGAAAAATCACCAGTCCATTCCAAACATGAAACAGCTCCTCAGGCAGAAATACAAGAAATGGCACCCTCCTGAAATGTGAAGCCAAGCAGGACGCCACTGGAAGACAGATGATTGGCTGTCAGGATCTCTCTAAAACTCGCCGATCATCACACAGAGCACGCAGACTCTCTCTGAGGTCCCGTGGGGGATTGTGAGAGCCTGGTCTACAAAGCGAGGGAAGGAGAAGGGAGTGGGAGTGAAGAGGAGGTCATCAGGAACTGCTTTATTGAGGAGACGGGTGTGAAAATGATGGCAATGCATATGACCAACTACAACACTATTCATAGCATTCTTAATAACAATGCACACACTTTCTACCCATATGTCACATTTCCATAAATGATCATTAGCTGCCATGGGGGGTTTGATCAACATGCCCTTTTCTGTGACTAAAGCATATGTTTTTGCTGCCATGGTCACACAACAGAGTACAATGATGTGATATTTCCAGCACTGCAGATCCACACTTAGAGTGTAGGAAGTGAAAACCAACACCAGGCTACACATGATGTTACTGGACTGTCACAAAATAATCTGATTGCCGTCATATTTTTATCATTCTGTCTTGATTGTTATATGAAAATAAAGTTCATATTCCTTTTTTTCAGTTCAAATAACTCTCAAATAACTCATGGATTCTGCAATTTTGGGCTCATTGCACACATACATAGTCTTTTCTGGCTAAGACAACAGGCTATCCCCACACATAAATGGAACAAAAATAACACTTTTATAGGGCTCTTTGTGACTTTAAATTTTTAATCACACTTTACAGCATCAGTACAATACACACAGTCATTTGTGGATGTTTGTGGCTCTCTTTTCTTCATTGTTTTGAGCCTGTGTCTTTTGTTGCTTTTGTGTTGGTCAAGTTAAAAAAAAACATCTTGAGCCAAGGGATGTAAATAGGAAGTAAATGGATACATTATTGTGATATAAACTGATAATGCACTCTGTAATGACACAAACAGTGCCACATCTTTGTAGTAATACTCATTTCAAACACGTCAGACCAATTGTACATTCACCTGGGCCCTCTATTAGTTGTATATAATACTATATACATACAGTAATGCCATTCTGAGTTATATTTTCTGACTGTCAGATCTTATATTTTATTTCATAAACAGTTACCCAGCTTTTGTTCCCTTTCTTGTTTCGAATGTAGGACTGAAAAACATGCCATATTATATTATTCTGTCATATTCCCAGTCCATTTCCAACAAAAATAAAAATAAAGATATACTGTTTGTATATGTGCCATATACAGTAGAATCATTTTTTTGGCACTGCAAACTACTGTAGCTTTCAGACAAACTTATGGTACATTACTGGAGGTTTAGGTAGTGATATCAGTGGTAGATATTGTGGCTGTCGTAATAGCTGTTGCAGTAGCAGCAATGGACCTCCTGATAGTCCGCATGAGCTTTTCCAAAATAGAACAAAAGCAGATAAGACTCTAATCTCAGTAATAGCAGAATGGCTTTTCTGTCCCCATGGAGACAGATGAGGGTCAGTAAGCCATGATTGTCCTGGTGTGATCCCAAAAAAACCAAAATGGTTGAGAAGAGGGAAATATGGCTGTCCTCAGAGAACATGCTTTTTATCCAGCAGTTGAAGTATTTTAAACTATCTCCTGATTTCACCAGAAGGTTGTAATTGTACTGTTGACAGGGGTGTTTCTTTCCATCTTTCAGCCCTGCTAATCCATGCTGCAACATCTACAGCTGGATTATACATACTCATTTTTCAATGTATGACACAAGACAAATGAAATTACCTGGCACAATGGGATGGATTGTGCCAAAGAGCGTGCCTCAGACTTGCTGGACAGGTGTTTACGCTGTTTCTCCGTGTAGACAGAGGCAGGCTTCAGTTCATTGCAAATTACTTTGGACTGCAGCTGTACAGTATATTTCCACAATAGGTAATGAAACCAACTGGGATGCCAACAGCTGCGATGTGCCTTAAACATGTGGAAATTAAAAAGTGTGGATATACAAACTTTCAGAATTGTGGAAATGAACTCAAGGATCCAATTATGTCTTTCAAACTTGGCCACTTTTGTACCTCAATCATTCAGAGGACAGAAAGGAAGGGAGCGTGACTGGGAAAGAGTATGTGAAAGACAAATTAAGAGAGGCAGAGAATGAGTTTTTGGTGAGGGCAGAGCATCGCTCATATTATTTGACCTGGAATTAATCAAAAGGAGATGCTGTTGATCTTGATGTGCTGCAGTGCACATACTGTTTTCATTGTTAGCTCAGGTCCACCACCATGTCAATTACTGCCAGCTTATTTCAGTAGTGCCCACATCTTTAGTCCAGCACTTTATCATCCACAGGACCATTTGATTTAGCTTTGCTTTCAACTCTAATAAGGTAAACACCGAAAGTCACAATTACAAACATTCTGCCATAGTGAATCCTCCTTCGTGAAATTTGTTCCAGCTTGCAGGAGTAAATTTCATTTTGCTACTCAAAAGACACAGTATCTACATGCAAATTAAGTTCCAATTCGTCTCTGTAGAAATTACCTTGATAGTGTTTATGCATAAACAAATATGGTGTGCACACAGCAAAGCAGACAGTGAGAGGCGAGGACTACGACAGGCCTGAAGGACTGTAGCAAACAGTAGGCTGTCCAATATACATAATGATTTATATACACAATCTGCACAGTGAGTGCAGACCACAGTTCATATAAGCCTGTTCTGATATAAAGAACTAAGCAGCATACATTAAAATCTATCAGTGAAAATGCATTGAACTAAAATATTTGCCGGGTCTGTGCCAGAAGTATTTTCCTTCCCTTCACTGTAATTTCCCACTGTATAATATGGAAATTCTTTTTTTGCTTTATTTAAAACTAGGTAATGTTGAAACTGTTTATCAGGAAAATGTATACAGTGTTCAACAGGCTAACTTCTAATACATTAATTTCAAGTAATTGCTAGTGAAAGAAAAATCTACAGTGAGTGCACAGTACATCATAGAAACATGCACAAATGTGAGGTTTGTCAACAAGCAAGTATGGAATACAATCAAACACTTAAATCCAGGAATATCATCATTCAACACAGAGAGGATCCTTCTTTGTCCGATGTTGAATATTGCCTGATGAAGATGTAATGCTCAGTCATCTTAATCATCTTTTTTGGACACTTTATTCAGTAAGCATATTCCCTTTCTGCTTTTATTTTGTTTGCCTATGTGCCTGATATCATGACGAGATTTGAATATAATATCTAGACACTAAGTATATAAAATATTACCAGAAAGTGTATCTCAACGCCCTCAGTGTTCCTTGAAGAAGATAATTAGCTGGTGCTATAGGTTAATGGCAATGAATCTTCAGCCTTCGGTTTAATGACTTCAACCTCATTTCTGAGAATCATGCCTTGTCTATCCATTCTGGCTCTAAATACTATAATAAATCTGTGATTGTGTGTAATGTGACTGCAAACAAAACACCTGTAAGAAAACTGACCTTGAATGAGAAAATGAAGTGACTCAAACATCTGAATGCATCTCTGCTGTGACGAAGCACACCATTGTCTTCTGCTTGGTGTTAGTGATTTTAAAAATAGACTTTTAAGCATAAGTCATAGTTGCCTTGACTTTCTTTTATCATGTACCTTTGACCTTGTATCATAAAAAGAGATATTTCCCAACACAGCTGCTCATCTTTGCACTGATGATTCACTAGGAAGACGTTCATGCCCCTTCAAACCTTGGATGTGTCCCATATACCTATCATCTAACATTGTCCATCCATCAATCCATCCATCAATTTTCTTACTGGAGTGGGGTCATGGTGGCAAGTTCAGCAGCAAACAAGTTGTTCAGACCTCCCTGTCCCCATTTTCCATCTCTGGCAAGGGATTCTGAGGCACATAGCGTTCCCAGACCAGATAAGATATATAATCTTTGTGTTCTGGGTCTGCCCCGGGACTTCCTCCTAGTCAGATGTGCCCAAAAACTGCCAAAGGGCCAGCCCAGGGGGTATCCTGATAAGATGCCCAAACAACACCCACTGAATCTTTTTCACAAAAAGTGCCTCTACTAGAAGCTCCCTTAGGATGTCCAAAATCCGAACCCTATATCTGAGGCTGAGCCCAGCCACCCTAACAAAGGATCTAATTCTTTTGGCACTGCCCAAAGCTCATGACCATAGGTTAGGGTTGGGGTGTAGATAGACCGATGAACTTTTTTCTTCACCACAAAGTTTCACTACACTGTGCACATTACTGCTGGTTGTGCACCAATCCAACTGTAAATCTCACATTTTATTTTGACCTAACTTGTGAACAAGACCTCAAGATATTTGAAGTCCTTCACTTGGGGCATCGACTCAGTCCCAATCCATAAAAAGCTATCCACCATTTTCTGGCAGAGAACCCTGGGTCAGATTTGACTTTCATTCCAGTTACTTCACACTGGGCTGCAAACCGCCCTACCAATGTCTATGCAGAAGCTGAATGCGACTTTTTCCCAGAAACCCGAAGTTGATACCAGCACATTTCAACTGGCATAACTTTGTATAACTTGTGTCGTCGTGCATCCCTAAATGAATGAAGCCATATGCCCACGCTAGAAAAAACATCTGATGCAAAATGACTGCAGATGGGTGCGGCATGGCACCAAGTGAAAGTAAAGGACAGCTGAGTCACAAAGGAGACATGAGTAATCAGAGTGGAGAAATGTCACTTTGGCTCCTGCCACCTTTTGCATTGATTGGATACAGACATAATTAAAAGTGACAGCTGTGCAATCAATAACAATCCCCCAACTCACCCATGGGCATGACTGCAGACCACCCTCTCAGCACCATCTTTCTCTTGTCTTTCACACATGCTTATAGCCACACACATGCTCTGTTGTTGGTGGTGGATTCGGAGCGTGACCAAACCTGTCATGCAGCAGTAGCAGATGTTATGTAAGAGAGTCATCCCTGCCTAGCGTGTTTTATTTCTCTCTCTCTCCCATGCATTGATTCTCACCTCCAAGTGGGTGGGAGTGAAGACTCAGCAATGCCAGCCAGAAAACACCCATGAACAGCTCATGTTGGATCTAAACACTTCCCACGTGATCTCATCTGCTCATGCTTTCATATGTCGTAGAGGTTTATATCAACACTTTGAATCACAGACTGAAAACTGAAGGAGGAGGATGCACAGTAGACACATGGAAAAACACTTTTATTTTGTGGTTTTGGGGTAGAAAGCAGTTCAAAACCAATTTAGACTGGGAGGAATTTTTTGGCTCCACAATGTGACACATACAGAAAATTAACATGAAATAATCAGTTATAATGGATGACCGGAGGAAAGAAAGGAAATCGGAATAGCTCTTGCTCAAAAGCTAAACCAAGCTGTGGATGCCAGAGCAAATGCCCACAAACACTGTAGCATCAGTGGGTGGATGATGACAAACAACAAAAAATGTTTTCCAGTGGGTGCTCATTAAACGACTACTAAAATTAGAAATTTAAATTTAAAAATTTCAAGTGGTTGAAAGAAAATAGAACTGACATGTTGGGAATATGCTTATACTCATTCTTACAAGCGTTGAATGACATCACCCTCATTTCATTTGCGAAATGTGAAGCTACAGCCAGGAGCCAGTTAGCTTAGCATAGCATAAAGACTGAAGCTGAGAGAAACACAGTAACTACTCTGGCTCTGGAAATCACACAGGCGGCAACTATTTTAGCACATAAACCCCTTATGATACCCCAACTTGCTACTTTTAAACTGCTTTTTTTGTATGAAACAAACAAGACATAATGTGAGCTTTAGCAGTGTTGGTAGGTATACATTGTTATATTAGGACAGCTCTAGGTTAGTGATTCCTTCTGATTCTAGATGGATTCCATTTTTCATGTAACACTAGGTAAGAAAGCAAGTAAGTATATCTCAAAAAAACGGTTTTTAATGGCAACTGGACTTGTTTTAGTTCCTTGACTACGTTTCACCCTTCCATTCCAG
>JAUMHL010000017.1:5295948-5312707 GCA_032362345.1 Sandelia bainsii
AAACAAGTCCAGTTGCCATTAAAAACCGTTTTTTTGAGATAACCATGACCTGGATGACTGAGAATCTTCACAGACAAGTAAGTATATTTCCCAAAGGTTCAAACTGTTCTGCTAACTAAAGAAAACAGGGTTTCAACATTCTCTCCATAAAAAATTCTCAGACATCAATGACATGATTAATCTTTTCTAAATCTTTTCAAAAATTCCTTTACATTTATTCAAATCCATTGCTAGGGACTGGGATCTGGTCACCCTGTGAACACACTGGACAAGCAGAATTGGGATCAGTACTCAATTGGTCTCCCTTGTGCTTATACAAGCTTATTGCATTACCACCATCCCAGCATGTGAAGTGGAACAGAATATTTATTTAGGGATCATCTACCCACAATGTATTAAAAATCCAAC
Organism: Sandelia bainsii; assembly: GCA_032362345.1. Lineage (NCBI taxonomy): Eukaryota > Metazoa > Chordata > Actinopteri > Anabantiformes > Anabantidae > Sandelia > Sandelia bainsii. Next base: position 5,296,357 of record JAUMHL010000017.1, read on the forward strand.
ACTGGAAAGAGGGGTGGATGTGTGGGGATTGTGGAGGCGTAGGGATTGTAACAGTTGGAATAACTTTACAATATCCCCATGAGATAATGCATTTACAGAGGATAAGCTGAACTTCTGTAGATTTCCCTTGGTACCCCTTGCCCTGCGTTGTTCTTGTCAGTGATGGGAAGTAAGATCAGATTTTCTCCAGAAAATAGTCATGTACTCTTTATTGTTGTAGTAGTGGCTTTTGTCCTATTTTTGCATGGGAGAGGGAAACGGTATCACAACCTGTAATTACAGGAGCAAATGACATCAGTGTGTCTGTGTGGCGTCTACTGTACATCTGTGCATCTGGGGTGCCCCCTGGGGCAGACAGTGACCCTATAAGCTCCTTTAGCACAAGATAATTGTGAGTAGATTAGTTGGAGGTTTGAGGCCAGTTACACCCTCTGTCCTGTCTATCTGCCTGCCGGTCATTCACTCTGCGGATCGAATCCACTAAATCCCTGCTGGATTCAGGCAACACTGTCAAAGAGTAGCACTCAAGCCCCAACCCCCCAATTCACAGACACACACAATGAATGTTATAGTCACATACACACCAATGTCCAAAGCTTTGAGGTCACTTAAAAATGTCATGGTTTTTTGGGGGGGTTTTATAACAATCAATTACCCTTTCAAATTGATAAACTTGCATTAGCAAATACAATTGGAGCACAAAACTAATGTTTGTTAATAATTGGCCACTGTACGCCTATGTAGATATTCCACAAAAAAATCTAATTATTCTGATCAGGGATGAGGAAATAATTAATATGACAGACAAAAAATAGATTTAGTGTATGCAGTAGCCTTTGAGGATGCCAAATATTTGAGCTATCTGTACTTTGAAAATGATTCTTTAGTTTAATGAGCTGAAAGGGCTATTTTCTCGGTGACATTTTCCACACAATTACATGAACACAGAACATGAATTAAATGGGATTTATCTGTGATGTATGTGTCTTTTAATCTCTCTGACTTCAGCCACAAAGTCTTGCATGTCCAAGGTCTAAATGTAGAATGTATTGTAGTGCGTGTAATCTTGTCTTGTCTTTATCTTTATATTGTCATTTGATGCATTTCTTTAGTGAATGTCCTGATGTCACTCTGGTCATTTTTAATAATGAAAGTTATGATCCATTCTTAATCAACATTAGTCAGTAAACAGATGTCTCCATGAATATTCTATAGTTTCTGGGATGAAATTAGTGCAAACACAAGCAAGTGCAAGAATTTTGGAAATTCAGTTTTTAATACTCAAACTGAAAAGTTAAACTATTTGCATTATAAATGAGTTGCTACTAAATGTATTAGTATTAAATGTATTATGCATTCAAAGAATATGCTTCATTGGAACATAAATCACCCAGTGCATTACAATCTGTATAAGACATACATAGGGAAAGTAATTTTTAAGGAGACAGGGTTCTGTAATGACGCTGATTGACATTTATGCGTATAGGTCAGAAACACAAAATTGATATAAAAAAAACCTTCCAAGATTTCAGTGGATATGAAAACATCTAAAGTATGATTGGGTTTTTGATACTTATACATTTACATAAATTCACATGTATTGATTATTATCAAGATGTAGAGATACACTCTGTATCTGGCAGAGCAAGCTCAGAGCAAGAACAAATCTGACTTGGTGATAGTCCCAACATAATTTAGTGATGTGAGACGAGTGAAAGACTTATTAAGATAAGATAAAGATAAGATAACACTATATTTTAATTCACATGTCACAGCAGCAGAGTAAAACTGACATTAAATGTTAAAAACAACGGAAATAATCTAAAATTAAACTAGAATATAGTACAAAAATAGAAAACAGATCAATAGTGTTATAGTAATAATAACAATATACAATTAAAGAGGTGAGATACAGTAGACAACAAAGTTGTGAGTTCATGAGAAGTAGCAACACCTCCAAATTGACAGGAGCCTTTAGGTTGAGAAATCAGGCAGATGAGTCAGAGATTACCCAGAACAATTCAATTCAATTCAGTTTATTTATACAGCACAAATCAAGGCACTTTACAGTGTAAAGTTTAAGACCTTACGAAATATAACTATTATACAGAAAACCCAACAGTCCCACTTGAGCAAGCACTAGGTGATACTGGACTCCAGCAGAACCAGGCTCCAGGTGTGTGGTCGTCTGCCTTGACAGGTTGGGGTGAGTGGAAAGAAGAACAGATCTAAAGAACAACAACAACAACAAGAACAACAACACACAGCAGACGAGACCCTGGGCACGTTGGTAGGGCCAGTAACTGCAATCTGGAATCATACAGCTCAGAGGTCGGGGAAACCTGCAACTGGAGTTTGCTAGAGACCAAGAAGGCCCACAGTAGCAGGACTGATTTCCCTCAGCCATGTCCCGTTCTGGTCCGTGATCACCACAGACTTCTACCCTGCTCCACACCTCCACCTTCTCAGCTCCTGGAGGGTTTCAAGTCTTTTGGATGATTTCTGGTGGATTCCAGGTCTCCCTCCTGGAATCAGACCTGTTTTTAGCTAGTAGATAGTAGCAGGTTAGCTGTTGCCATGTGTAAAAAAAAACCAAAGCTGTATCCATGGTAACGGTGCCTCCAGACAAAGTCACCAAATATCCTCTCACACACAGGAGATCAGAAAGATCCCAGAAACTTCTGCAACAATTCTGCCCATCACCTCAGAAAAGTACTCAACACGAGTTGGAGGAAGATAATCAACAAAAAAATCAACAAAATTATCAAAAACATTACACGAAGAGAGGAGCTGCTGAGATGGGAGGCAGCCATTCTACACCGTGCTAGAATAATAAAGCAACTTTGCTAGCAACTTGCGTTAAGCACAGATTTCCTTCCAGTAAATTTGACCGCGGTGTGAGAGCAAGAGGAGAGCTGGGTGGGCTGGTAGACTTGTCATGACTGGGTAATGGGCTTAATGTCCCATGCAGTGCTTATCCTGCCTCCCAGATGGATGATGATGAGGTGATGCAGGGGCAGAGACGAGTATGTTCCCCCAGGGCCGTGAGAAAGGAAGAAAACACTCACACAGACTTTGTCCAGAGGAAAGAGGGATCTAAAGAGGTGGAGAGGAAATGGAGAGAGATGGAAATCATGTTTGTGTGCAAATGGAAACGCAATGGCCATTCCTTTCGGCAAATCAAAAACTTGCTCTACATGTGTCAAAGACTGTAAACAAAAGTCTAGGTTTAGAGAGGAAAAGATACTGGGCATGTAATTTAAGTCTGAGCAAAATCATGTCATTGTATATGACATCCTGCTCAGTATACTAATTTCTGGCTTTGAGAAAAAGTTGCTCATGTTTCCAAATATTGATTAAACTGTCACAGACCACAATAGTGCTTGAAATTTCTCATTTAACACTAAGAATTATTTTCCAGTCAGGCCAACCATAAATAGACTCCTACTGAGCCTCAGCTGAAAGTGGATTTGTGTGATTGCTTGTGTACACAGCCAAAACACTCAACAAGTACTAGCAGGCAGAGAATTAGCATCACTGGAGAATTGTCTTGATATTTGTTCCAGAAAGTTAGGTGCCAAAAACTTGTTCTCTCTCAGGCCTAAGTCCATCGATTTGCCTTCTCACCAAGAAGTATACTACAGAAAATTCACAAAAAGCTGTGTGAATGAGAGGTGATAGAAGAAAAAGGGCGAGGGACAGGAAAGCAAACATGTGCCAGTGCATCTGCTGTATAAAAAGGGCTTAAAGAATGATCTTGAACAAGTGCGGTAGTGCTCTGCGAATTCTGCAGACATGAGAAGGTGCAGTTAAAAGGGAGCATCAAGAGAGACAGACATTGAGTGAAAATTAGATGGAAGATAAAAGAGGTTTTCTTCTATCCCTCCATCAACTCTGGGGCTGGATTGATAGCTGTCACCTGCAGAGATAGGTCTCCTCCTCAAGGTCTGCTGTTAAAGACTACTGATAAGTCTGAGTGTGAGAATATAAGCACAGAGAAGTAGAGGCGTCACTGCTGTATGTGCAGAAAAGAACATTAAGCCACAGAATTAACGGTGCATTGATGTACCTGGAGGCTGTTATTTTCACAGCTGGGCAGAGGACAGCAGCGAGTCCTTATGTGTCTAATGAAAATCCAATGAACACGCAAACTAACACAACACTGCGCACACACAGCATCATATGCCCACACCACATACACATACGGTCTAGTCTAGATTGTCTGTTCTACTATCAGGAGTGTTTTGCTGAAAGAAAAAAACATTCACATGGTGAAAGTTAATTAGGTTGCTTTATTCACAGGATTGTCTCTGCTTCTTTGCAGTTAATTGCTGATTTTGTTAGATAATTCGTCCAAAGCCTTATATGGAATAATTTCTGTAAGTACTATCTTTCAGCCCATTCCAACATTTAAATGTTGAGATTAAGTGTGAAGAAAATACAAGTGTTCACATCTTAGTAGGTGTAGGCATTGTCTTCTTTTTTATGCAAAATTCGAATCTGTATTACGTCCTATAATTAAACCAAGTTTGACTTGTCATCAGATGTACTGTAAGTAGGTTCAGGCAACAAATGCATGTACTCATTTTAGTGTTGATACAATCATTCAGTCTAAAATTTCAATTTATGTCTTATCCTGTAACTCTAGAGCTGGAGCTTTTTCCAGATTTCTGGTCTGGAACTCTCCATGGGTCTAGATGCGTCCTTCACATGTACTTATCTCCATCTCTTATTTTAGTCGGTAAATGTGGCTGCAACTTTGAGTTTGTCTCCAAACTTCTTTATGGGGCTTTATTGATTTGTGAATGTGCAGAATGTAAAGAACATCTTCAGTTCAACTCGAGAACAACTCTTCAGCATTTACTGTAGTCAGATTCCAGACAGACTTCAAACATATTAAGTTTTATTAACCTTTCATTAAAGCTACAATAATAAATACTTTTGTATTACCCATGGAGCATTTGCAAGATAAAAGTGGTTGCTTAATAAACCCACACAGAACTGTCAGCTCTATAACATTTTGACATTACGACTTATATATATATTTTAATTGACTTACTGTCATCAATCTTTTATTTAGCCACAGAAAACTTGGATAAACATCCAGCACCAAATGGCAGACACATAGTTAACAACTTACTGGTGAACATAGTGGAAACTTTAGCAGCTAAAGAGACAGATGTTGTGCTGAAGCAGTTGATGGAGAACAATAAAGTGGACTAAACTTGGGTGACAAAAAATGCTAACCTAAATGCAAATGCCAATATTGTTGCTTGTCCGCTGGATGAATAATTAGGCAACTGATAGTCATATAAACGTAGGTGGTGGCCATGACCTAAACAAAGGCACGTGACAGCACTGTGGACATGCAGTACTTTATGTCTTTATGTGTCACATCTTTTTTAAGCATCAGGAGAAAGCGGAGCGGCCTGAAGTCGGCTGGGAACTGGCTGGGATTTGGCTGCTGTGTGTTTTGTCCCAAATAAAACACTGAGCAAAGCAGTAAAAATAACTTAGTAACCTCAGGCATAAACCAAGACAGACTCAGTAACCATTTAACTGTACCAATGTTGTCAGATGAGGGAAGATCAAATAGGAATATGCGTCTGTGTGTTTGAATCTTTGAGTGCCGTTCAAATACACAGATGATGAGTAGATTCCCTGCTGTGTTGGAATTTCCCTTGGTGACACTCTCACAGGAAGTCGTCTCACTTTCGAACCCGGCAGGAACCAAGCGAGAGCAGCACATGCTGATATTCTCATGCACCACAAGGCTGAATTCTGTTTTATTGAATTTTGATCTATTTTCTCTTTGTTTCCTTGATCCCATCCCTTGTGATCTCCTCCATCTTCCTCCTCTCCACTTGGCTCCTCATCTTTCTTTTCTGTGATGATGATGGCTCATTGTCTGTTTCCTGATGTACACACACACTCTTCCAAACAATCCAGCACTAATGGAAATATTCAATATTGCATGTTGAAGTCCTCTGGGAGCTGTTGATGGCCTGTTGTTGGAGATGGTGTGTCTGAGAAGTGGTCAATGGGAGCAGAGGAAAGATCTTATTAAGGGGTAAATAAATGAAAAATGAAAAACAAAAAAGCAAAAATCAGGTAATGTCATAGCTGCACATGAATAGCCATAATTTGAGTGAGCATGTTTGGAGGAACAGATAAGACAAGGCTGAGCAGTTTCCTAAGTAGCTAACAAGACAATAACACAATTATGGTGCAATTTCATTAATGAACACATTAATTAACAAAAACTAAATAGCAAAAAGCAAATACAGGCCATGAAAACTATTTGAATTTCAAATCCACAGAAAAAGCTATCACACACACTGGAAGACAGGAATCAGTATCTGCACTATCCACAAGTAAACTGATTAAAAATTCTAAAAATTCACTTAAAAAGTGTGATGATCACAATTTTCCCCCTCATAAATATTTTACAGCCATTGCACGTCAACGGTCATATGGTATTCATCAACTCATGTTTAATTCATCACAATGTACGTTTTTTCAGCTGAAATCAGTCCTTTGCATAAGAAGCCTTGAGCTCTGCAAATGTGGCCTTGGTTTTGGACTCCACCTCCAGCAGGTGAAAGCAGAAGCTAGTTTACTGTCTATCTATCTCTCTGAGGCTTGCTGCATACAGATGCAACTGGATTATGCAAAGTATTGTTCATACACCTCTGAGCTAAGAAAGACGGGAATAGAGATCTCATGCATGGCATGAAAGGACTTTATCTTGTGGGTCTGGTAAGAAGGATACTGTCCTTTCACTGTGCTGTTTTGTGGGCTTATGTTAATAGTTACACATTTATCTTTATTTCCTAAGAACGTGGATGTCACAGGTGGTGCAGTGCAAACCTTGCCCTTTATGTCACATTCTAGATGGATAAAGTAAAGAGGATTCAGTGACCTTTGAACTCAAGTGGCTACTACCTTAACTGACTGTAGAAAAATCTCTTATTTCCCTCTACACACTCTTTTGCCATTTGCCAACGCATTCGCCTCTATTGCCTTTCATCCACCTCTTCCGGGACATCTCACATCTTTCCATTTATCGCCGCCACACCCGTCCCCCCACCTACCATCCACCCACACCCCTCCGACAACCTCTGGCCTCATTATGGGAAAGCTTTAGCGTGCATAATGGTGCATGCTCACAAAGTGTAGCAGAGTAAGCATCAAACAGCTTTGTAATAGAGAGAGACAAAAGAAAGAGAGAGAAAGAGGTCTGAGGCACTCGGGCTGCGTCTGTGCAACAAAGCCCCAGGGACAGACATATTTCCTCCCATTAAAGACTATTTGCTGCGATCTAATATTTGAAAGGTATTGCAGGAAAAACACATCTACAGTACTGTAATACAGCTTTCTGGTAAAATGTTTTGTAGTTTTTTAAACCAAAACACAACAAGTTAAAGGCAGCATTACTGGGGAGCTTGAAGTAAAAAGGGCTATGGGAGGTCGGTTACACATACACAAAATGTATTTGGCCTTGAGAGGTAAAAACTGCTTGTCTACAAGCTGAATGCGAACAATATGCCTTGAGCACAGAGCTTACTCTCTGTTTTACATATTCACCAAAAGAAGCATATATTTTGTCTTTATTTAGCAGTTTTCTTTCTTTTGACAATGCAAATCCATCAATATTAAAAACTGTCAGGGTGATATGTCATTTAGAGCTGTGCTTTTGCTCGGGGGCATGTCTAATTGTATTCCACAGAAAAGTCTATAACAGTTCAGTTAGAAGTTCTTATCATATTATCCATGTCTACAAACAACAGAAAAGATACAAGGAAGTAGTAGTACCATAACCACTAGTACACACTGCCTCCAAGTCATCTAAATGTTCACTACTTCATGTTGGTTTATGTCAACAGGGAACAGTGAATACAATCGCTGTGTGTGGCGAGTGTCATTTTTGGCCATTCTCTATCCTCCAATGCACAACTGATAACTCGCAGGTCAATTACAGGTCATACAGGATGATTAAATCATATGCAAATGACACCACGGGGCTAAACACGCACAGTTAGATCTCGTTATGCTACCTGTTGTAACGGAGACATTGGATTACTGAGGCTCATTAGTCCCATGCATCTAGACCCTTCTTTACCTTTTACAAATACTGCTTTAACAATATGATTTTACAACACTGAGATCTCTACATCGGGGGAAACTCTCATTGGATGACCAAAATATTTGTGACAACACAAACTGTCTGTGTCAGTCGCAGTGCTTCGACTGCGCATGTCCCAGAAAATGAAAGTAGATTTTCACATTTATTTCAACGTCCTTGACACTGTTCATGCCAAGAGGTTAATCCATAGGAGGGCAGAGAGTACGAATAGGTCTTTAGAGTGTTAAACTAAGACTGGAAAAGCAGTCAATTGATGACTGATTTATTAACCATTATCTTAGTTAAGTGTGTTAGCAGTCTAACATTTGGCGGTTAGCACTAAACACAAAATATCAATGATTTTTTCAGGTGTATAATCATAATTTGTTTTAATATTTAGACCAAAATTTCACTAGTGATATATTTCATCCCTGGCAAAGCCCAAGTTAGCAGGTCAGCCAAGTGATGAAGGCACCACTGGTTTCTCAGTTAGTAATTGGCTAAATCAAGAGGGCCATTTCACAGTATTTACCAGTGACATTATTTCAGTATCCTCAAAGTCTCTTGTAGCCATCTAGATGAAACATTATTTTGTCTGTTGCATGATAAAAAATATAACCCATTTGCAATTCCATGTAGTTGATGGGCCGACATCTTTGTTTTGACTAGGAAAAACAGGCTTTATGGGTTAAATTATTTTTATCATTCAGCAGTGAAAATATTTCTTCATCCAGACTGGTTACCACTGTACCACTGTAACACCACTAGATATTTTCAAATGGGCTTTTAGACCCTTTAAACACCACAGATTAATAACAATATTAAGATATCACAATTAATTAAGATGTTGCATTTAAATGTATGCTAGTACATGAGAGGCAGGAACATCATCCCTATAGTCATGCTATTGATAGCATTGCTATAATCCCCAAATACTGTATGTTAAACAGTAAGAAAATATAACCACACATGCTTTAATAGTCACTACATAGACTTTTCAACAGACCATACAAAGAATATAACTATGAATTATCTCTAAGAGATGCTGAACCAGAAATAACTGACCATTTATCCTGTATCAGAACTTAAGCCTAGGAGACATTCGCAGTAAGCAGCATGGCAGACAAAAAGACTGATCAGCCACAATATTAAACCCACTCTGCGGTTTTAATGTGATGGACAGGGGTCAGTATGAGGCTGTGTACTAATACACTGGTGAGAATCAACCATAACATTAAAACCACCTGGTTTGAGAAAATGTCTGGAGAAAGGCATAAGATTTCTTATTCGTTTTTTCACTGCTGTTAGTAGTGTGTTTTTTCCCTCCATTTTTTATAGACAAAGAATTTACATAACCAGAAGTCCAACACACAGTCCACTCAACTATGACAACAGTCACAAAAAGCAAGCAACCAGATGAGCAACTGGCCTGCCAGTCATTCACAGACATCTAGCCAGACAGGCAGGCTTCCATAATGTTCTGGGCTGTGAGTGCTGATTGCTCTCCACCGCTGCCTGTGTCAGGATTAGCCATTGTGGCAGGAGCAGAGTGGATGGGCTCAGAGCCTGAGACCTCCTCTGTAAGCAGCGAGAGGCTGGAGTGTATTCACTGCAGAGTGAATAAACATTTACGGTAGATATGCACTGACGTCCATGCTGGCTCATAACCACACATGCACGCATTTGAAATCTCACGCACTTACACAAAATGACAATCAACACAGCATGTATGCCAGTTTGCATGTACGCACACTAAACTACACAGGGAAACACACAGGCTTCTCTCTTTGTTTTTTTTATTTCGGTTTGTGTCCATCTCCACCCTCATCTCTCCTTCTCCAGAAGAGTAGCAGGCAGGCAGCAAGGCTGGACTCACGCCCCATCAGACTGGTCAGCAGTAACAGGATTAGCTGGGAGAGAGAGCGTGATGACAAGCCAATTTGCTGCCGCGCACTGTCATTATTGAAATACATTACACACTCAAAATGGAGCTGCTGGAGCCAAACTGCTGTCGACTTAATTACTCCAAGAGCACTTTGTGGCTGTGGCACATTTTAATAATTTCTTCCCCTTCTCACTCTGCTCCATCCACCCACTGGTTTGGGAGACGTACAAAAACATGGTGCCCTCAGCTTCATTTCTGCATTCTGCACCTTTTTTTTTTAAGTCATTTATTGTACATGGTTTACATTGTTTTGTTGATTTTCTTATTTTCTGTGCATGCATTGGTTGGAATGTGTGTAATATGCAGGCAAAAAAGATGCAGCATACTAAAACAAAAAATACTTTTTTTTAGTGTTTGACTAATCTAAATTCACTTACACTAAACACACCTGGAGACCAACCAGAGATCCCTTAGAGCAGCCATTTTTAAAAAGCACTTCTCATTTTAGTAACATCAAGCTCAAACTCATAGCAATCCCACTGCTTTTCAGTACACACCATGATGCACTTTTCCTCCACTCACGTCAGGTTCAATTAGCTCCTAGATCAAATTGTACAACAAGCAAACTGTTGCACTGGCAGCTACACACACAGACCTCCTCCAGGCTGGCTGCTTTCTACACTTAACTTTCTCAGCAGCATCGCTCAAGGCCATATGACTTGACGCTATGAATTATGTATAGGCTCATATTCTGCTACGGCTTATAGGCTAGAACTGTCATAAGCATCTGTGGCCACCAGTGACCAGCGAGGCTCTTGATTTGCTTTACAGCATGTCAAAGTCTGTAGGGGTGAGAGGCCGCAAAGGTTCAAGTCGAGGTAGATAATATTACCAATAGATGATAGCCACAGGCAACTCCTCTGGGAGAAGGAAATGGTGAGAAGTAAGAAGTGTTGACAGCACTGCAGAGAAGAGAAAAAAGAAGGAACGAACAAGGAGAGATCCGCAAAGGCAGGTTAAAAGACAAGAGAAAATAAACCTTGATGAGGAAGCAACAGTCCTTAGTACAGTCACGCAAGCATGAATTAAAATGCCAACTCTGTGCAGGAGAAATACCAGAGGGTGTGCACACAGCGCAGGGCAGGATCACAGCTCTGTCTGTGCTGTGTGAATCACACACAGGAACATACAAACATGTATGCACTAGCACACATGCAGAGAAGTTGTCAAGTCATATAAGTTGTACAGTGCTTCATTTGCAACATGTACATAGATTATACGCTTATTACCCCTGGAGAACAGACATAGCTGTAAAACATTAACAGGATGTGATACTCTTCCAAACATAGCGCATTTAAACACAGTGGTTTCCTCTCTGCTTTCCTTCAGTAGAAAGAGGCACCTCCACCCTCGCATGCAACACTGAAACTGATAAATTCAATTTGTCAGGGCAAAGTTTGGCGTCTGTGTATTAAGTAGTACAGGAAACACAAACATGAAATCCCCCTTCAAGTCCCATAAGGCAGCACAGCAGGGCACATATGGTAAGGTAGACTTATCTCATTTTAAGAAGTGCATTTATCTACTTTAGAAGTCTCCCTGGATGAGATAAATGATAGCACCTGCGGTCACCAGGGAAATTAAATAGATTATTTTCTTAGTGTGCTGCAGTACAGATGGCACAGGAACCTCAACTTCCTATTGTGTATTCATGCAATCAACGCTCAAGTAGTGGCTTACAAGATTGATTTTCTTACTTTGCCTTTGCTTGCAAGGTTCTCTCTAAATCCTAGGACTGTATGTCACAGTTTATACAGTGACACAGTGTGGGTGCTGTGAATAAAACCCTATAAGTTTCCCTGTAATAGTCCAACACTCTTGCATTTATTCCAGCTTGAACTAGCTTTTTCCTCTTCATTTCGGTACTCTTTTGGCAGTGGATCACAGTAGAGTCATGCACCAGTTACATCAACAGACTTAACAGGTTCACAAGGCCAAACGAAATGTGTGAAAAGCAGGTGAGGCAAGAAGCCTTGAGAGTGCGACTTGCAAACTAGGCTCAGGGGAGCACTGACTGTGAAATTACACAAACAGCAAAATCTGCAAAGTTGGGATCAAGTCTGCGCAAACAAATTGCACTGCAAACACTTATATAACATATGCAAGAATAAATGCATGGAAGATGTGAGTGCAAACACACACACAGAGAATGAGAGGAAATGAAGAAGAGACAGAAACCAATAATAGTGAAGAAGAAAGCCAGATGGAAACCCCCAAGAAACATATGTTTTACCATCTCTATCTGCTTGAGACCACTTTAAATGGTTTTGATAGCATTAGGGAGGCCTGCATGTGCATTGATGTCCTTGTTTAGGAGAACAACAAAAACTGCATGGAAACTCCAGCAGACATCAGCAGGAAACAAGCAATGCATGAGGAGACACGATTCCTACATATTCTATCAAATAAAGGATGTAGTGCTTGTTTGTTGAGGGTCAAATTGGTAAAGGCTCACTGAAATAAATTAAAACTGCAGCATCCCAGTTTACAGTTTAGGAAGAGCACCCTGTGCTCGTATTGATCAATATCATGACACATGTCTACTTGATACTACATTGTGAACTATCCCAGATGCTGTGTTGGTTTTTCACTGTGACACAGATAATACAATGGGCATTTGACACACCTGGCACTCACTTTCAAATGTCCCCATCTGTTTATTTGGATCCGGGCATTATCAGGTTGATTGTACAGTTTGAATTTGGCAAAAGATGAATTTGGTAATGGCAAAAATGTTTGCTGGCTTTTGAGATAAATAACCATTATCTTCTAAAAAGCTTGTTTGCCAGGTGTGTGCCTGTGTGTGAGTAATGTGTGTTGGGTTGTACTTCCAACATTATTGCCTTTACTTTTACCACTGATCACACGAAGTACAGAAACTAGTTGATTTAAACTATACCACCACAATTTCCTATACATGTAGACCTACATGTACACTATGTATCTCTAGTGTCACCATTAGTGCAAACTGGCACTGTTTTTACAATACCTTTTCAGTTAACTTCGTGCTTAAACTGACTATCAAAACACAGAGAGGATTGGTAGATAGAATAAGGCGTACAAGAGACAAACTAATGAGAATACTACATACAGGGAGCAGCTCACGTCAAGTCGTTAACCATGTCTCCTAAAATTATGAATTATGTTTTTATACAACTAAACTGCAAATGCAAACACATTGTTATTGATATTTTTTACTACTAACTTACTGTGTGTTTATGTTTACATACTTGCAGCACTTGGTGCTTTTAAACTAAACCGTGACTTTCACGACTGCCATCTAACCTCACACTAACACAGAATAAATAATAAAAGCCCTTTCAGAGAGTAACAAAGGTTTTGCAGCACTTTAATCAAGCTGTATATGGATATTTTTAATAGTTTTTGGATAATAGTACAATTCTAGGACTTCATACCTCAGTAAACAGTATGCTGTGATTATCTGATAGATCAAACATTGGCCTGTCACTGTTTTCCCACTGTGCAAAAACCCATCACAGCAGACCCAAGGAAAATAAATTTTAATTTAATTAATTTTCACAACTGATACATTTTGTTTGACTTCTACAATCAGTGGAAGTCAAAAAACATGTATCAATCAATGATTAGCCAATCTTATTATGGCCTACTTGCAAAACTGTATTTATTTTATTTTATTTTATTTATACATTTTGTGCACAGTTTTTATTTATACCCAGTGCACACAGTGTATCACAGCTTGGTGCATATGGTGCGGTGCTGACCCCTGTCCATCAAAACCTTAAAAACCACAGGTGGTATTTATGTTGTAGTTTTTATGATTAGTGGATATCCATAGTACACAAATTATTGTATTTAGCAGGTATGTTTAAATCAGTATATCAGTGTTTTGCACCATTGGAGTACTCTCTTCAACTCACCTTTCTTTGAAGTTGGACCTCAAAGACCAGCTTCAAAGCTTCATCTCTTACATGAGAACATGTTGCCCGTGATGTGAGCAAAATATCAATAGGACTCTGCCTCTGCTATTATGATTTAATGGCTATGTTATTGAATGACTGGAGTTAAAGAATTTATAATTAGTTTTGCTGGGAAAATCATTACCATTTGATTAGCTCAACCCAGCATTTTACTGCTCTACATTCTTTGCATATTAATAAGATGTATTTGTGTGCTTGATAATTTTGTATGTTGGTGTGTAGACGAGAGAGGTGCATTCAAATGTAGGGAGAGCCAGCCAACAGTTGTTTTTGGAGCTGTGCGTGTGTGTTGCTGTTGTGTGTGTACATTTTTACACTTCAGTAAACGTGTGTGTTCAGGCAGTATAATATACAAGCAAATAAAGCTTAAGTATGTTTTGCACAGATTGGGTTTTAGAGGGCTGCATGCTTTTTACAACAAATTGATGCCAAGTGCACTACACCACCGTTAGAGCCTGTGAAGTGTATGCAAATGTGGTCTTAAAAAGTAAAAACTTAGAATAAAAAAGAATATCCCCTCCTCAGCCATATACCTTTTGGTGCAGAAAATCCTTATACACGTGATTGGAAACTCACATCCTGGCAGTTCAAGGTGTTTTCTGAATGTAACAGAAAGGCACACAGAGTCCATTTCAATAGGGAGAGATCAACTGAGTGTATATGACCATTTATTGAGTGAACAGAGAATTTTTGGCAGATTTGGCAATTCTATCTTTATACGTACACACAGTTTTCATAGCTGTGATTCATCTGTTAATCTGTTGTACGTATATAAGGAGCAGAATGATAAAAGATTCTGCACACTGATCTGATCTCATTCTTAGTTTGTGTTTGTTGTCAAGTTATAAGAAAGTAAGCTATGGGAATTGTGTCTATTCCAACCTTGCTACAATGATAACAATCTTCCAGTTGTTGCAGGACTTCTAATATTTCTTAACTATCTTATTATATAGTCTAAAATATCTGATGTTTTAATTATGTTTTAGTTATTTTGCGTATGTCTGGGCAAATTCAATTTAAATAGTCTCTAAGCTTTAAAAAATCTCAAGATTTTATTTTTTAATCATCAACCAGCCAGTATAAAGCCAGGCTTGGGAGTAACATAATTTGAATGATGGATAGCTAACTAACTGAGCCTCGGGCTAATGAGTGCCTGGACATCAGCCAGTGCCCCCTCCTTATATGAAATAAGAGTAAAAAGTCAAACAGAATTCTTAATACAGGCTGCCAACCCTGAGGACCGCCAGTGATACAACAATGTGTAGCTTCAATGGCTTTAGCTCTACAGAGAATAAAAAGCTAAAAGATTAGATACTTTCCTAATCCACTCTCTAATCATGTAAACCATGTAGGTGCTGGTGTGTTTCATGTGCTACTCCGGCCTCATGCATCGACCCATCATTACTTCCATTCTGTGAGAGAGACTCACCTGTCAAATTGGTAGACATGTGTCAAGAGTGCTGGATGACATAGGCACCCTCCATAGCGTAGCGTACATTCACGTCACTCAGCATCCCAGCTGAATTGGAGTGAGGGCAAATTGGCTGCTGCAGTTCAAAATAGCTCTGATGTGTCCTGAGAGGAAAGGAGTGGATCTTACACCTGGATAATGTGCAGACAACAAGAAAAACAGCACAACAAGTGCATTAAAACGAAATAATACTGGTTCAATTTGAATTGAAAGGATGGTGAGTTAATAAAGAAACTTTTGCAGGCTGCAAGTTTGCAAATCACAACCTGACATTGAATGCTAATGTCATAGCAGATGAACTCTGGGACTGATGGGTTCTCCTTCCACAATGTCTCCCCTGTTGTATGAGGCTGAACCACCATCGTGTGCGACCTGTCACTTCTCCTGTCTCTCACTGACTGAAGAGATTAAAAATAAGCAGATAGGCAGATGGATGTCACTGCCAGCAGTCCGGTGAGCGCTCCAGTGGACCAGTTGGAGATCATAAATTGCTGCGTGGTGATCATGCACTGTTGGAAACTAATTACTTGAATCAGACTCAGATCAAAGTTGTAAAACTGTTCCTATGCAGATTTCGGAGCCTGTATTGTCTATACATGTGGTCTACATCAGAGGTGGGTAGTAACGAGTTACATTTACTTAAATACATTTTTGAAAAAAATATACTTCTAGTAGTTTTACTGCACCATACTTTTTACTTTTACTTGAGTAAATTTGTGAAGAAGAATCACTACTCTTACTCCTCTACATTAGACAACACTCGACTCGTTACTGTTTTTTTTACCATTTATTCTACCAGAGAGATGTCGTCTAGAGTTGTGACGTTCACGAACGAACCGAATCTAGAGAAC
>JAUMHL010000017.1:5312807-5361516 GCA_032362345.1 Sandelia bainsii
ACTCACCATTGTTCTCCACGTCCTGTTACCACCTGTTGGCTTTATTAAAATCTTTAAACTTACCTGGCTGTGTCTGGTGCTTCCTTTGGGTCCAAAATTCTTCTGGCTCTCACAAAGTCACTTCTTTGTGCATGTGCATATTGTCTACATCATCCGTCAGTCAACATCTGCACCCCGCAGTCCAGTAAAATAAACATGGAGAAAAGCAACAACTGCAACAGACAACAAATGAATAATGAATGAACTATGAAACACCTGTTGGCTCTGTAGTAAACTGTTATTGAATAGGCCACCATGAATAACACTGGACGTGATGGATGTGTCAAACGTGTTGTGTTTGCAGCTTTTATTGCTTGTGTGTGTGTTTTGCCTTAATGCAGCTGTTCATGCTGGATTACGTTCAAGGCTATTGAAGTTTGTGTTGCGTGCTGGTCATGCAGACTGAACTCATTTATAATTTTCCACTTTCAGGGCCATGCTAATCGTTGGTCTAAATAGTATCAACTGTGTTAGTCCATTTTGCATACATTCTCTACCTTTCAGTCTTTATGTGGAACCAGTTATTGCACATGATTAGCTGTTGAACTGGTTTTTAGCAGTAGCTTGTACTAAATGTTTATTTAAATACACTTTCTATTACATTATGATATGTACAGTGTATAAATGCATAAGTTGTGAAATCTTGACTGGAAATTTGACTGACTGAGCTTGCAGATCCCTTTTTTTTTTCTTTTTTTTTTAAACTAAAACCACACACACGTACACATACACCTTCACATCTGGGAGCTGCCCAATGCAATCACCCATCTTCTGCCATTAGCTACTGAGCAGTTCCACTGCAGCAATTTGGGGTTTCTTCCCAGCTCAAGGACAACTCCGCAGCAGTTGCTGAGGGAGCAGCGAGCCTTTTTCATTTATTTTCTTAACCCAAACTGGCAACCTTTCAGTCATCAACCTATTCCACATCCTCTAGGCTTCTCGGGCCTGACTTCATCTTTTTTAGCAACACTTCACTTTACACATACAGCTTTGTGGAGCCACAGCGCAGTCACGACCTACCGTGGCTGCTGAGCAGCTCCACTGAAGCAGTTAGGGGTTAATTGTTTTCAAGGACATCTTAACCAAAGCTGCTCTTTTAGGCTGCAGCTGTGTCCGACTGTGCCTTTGACATAATTACTGATAATAACTTAGAGATTAGCAAAACTACCAAGCCGCATGGAAAATAATTAGACGTGACAACAGACTGAGATGAAAATAAAGAAAGAGAGAGAACATTTTTTAAAATAATTTCACCAATCCTAAATGTCCATTGTAGTTCTAAAAACCACAGTGAGGTCTGTCTGCTGTCACCTGTCTATTCTCTCACTTTTCCTCTTTAATATGGAAAGAAATGATAAAACTGTTTAAATAACCAGAGTGGGTGATGTGATGAGGTCATGTACAATATTTACTTACACAAAGTCTGACTAAACACAGGAATTTCAGAGACATAGGAGGCTAGGCACCATGCTTCTTTTACAGTATCTATGTGCTCACACTGTACTTACTACATACATACACATATAGATACATGCACTGAGTGATAAGTAATGGGCCTTTCAGCATATCGATATGAAGCTGCAACATGGCTAAAAATGACAGACTACCATCGTAATTCTCAATCATTCATATCAATTTCTCATTTGAAGCCCCATTATGTTCAGCCATTTCTTTAATTTACACAGAAAGAATTATGATAGATTCAATGGATCATTATGCATGGAGCATAAGCAGGGTATATATGGTGCGTCTGACTGGACAGTGGCATTATAATAGCCTTAACTTAAAAACTATATAGAAGAGCCAGATGAAATCTTCAGCAGTGTGCTGCTGTGAACATAATATTACTGGTATCTGACTATAATGAGAACATTTTCTTTTATATTAAGAGATGTTCTTGTTATAAAAAGATACATGTCACAATGAGATAATATTTCTCTATTATGAATACTGAAAATCAATATTTACTTTCACATTTTTACACAATGCTTTAACAAAATGAGACAACTCGTCATGCTGTTATAACAAGATATCTTTGTTGGCATAATACTGTACATGATGAGATTCTCCTATCGTTGAGTGCTTGATGTTATATAATCACATACAGAACGACTGTCTAAATATACAGTAATGTACTCCACTCAGCTGGTGAAGCTGTTTATTTTCAGTTACCTCTGATGAGAAAATGTTGAACAGTCGTACATTCTAAAGTGCCTCCCACCAAGACGCCATAACCGACTGACTGCTCAGTAAAACTCATTAACTGAAAAAATGTACAAAACAACATCAAATTACAAAGCACCTCCCAGAGTCTCTACTGATCAGAGACTACAAGGTCTTCCCTTTGTGCTCAGCTCTTTCTCCACAAAAACAATTTTCTTGTTATAATTAAATGAGTAAGTATGCTGTTGTATAACAAGAAAAGAAAATCTCATCTGAAATAAGTAAATTCCTTTGCAGTAATAATGATTGTTGCTGTTGTCACAGTGGCAACAATCTACTGCAACAAATAGCCTAAAAATCTTACTTGTGGCTTGTTGGTTAGAAAAGCCATTACATAAGTAAATGGATATACATATACTCTCTTCAACATGCAGTGTTTCCATAAACAGCTACTGTATGCGTGCTCAGTGAGTGTCCTTGAAAAATCTGTGTATCATACTGTATACTGTATATCACTTTATTCAGCACTCTGAGCAGTATTTAGAAAACTGCCTTAAATAATAAGCCAGAGAATGTATCTATAATTTATACAAAGGAAGAAAAGAAAAAAATAGTGCATGTATTCGTCTGAGCATAGATTTACATTTACATTTACTCATTTGGCTTACAGGTGATGTACTGGACACTATTGTTTAAAAGTTTGGGGTTACTGAGAAATGTCCTTTTCCATGTGTGTTTTCCATGCATACATACATGTTGTCAGTTGTGCTAACATAATTGCAAAAGGATTTTCTAATGATTAATCAGTCATTTGAATTGATAAACCTGCATTAGCAAACACAATGTGCCTGTTTTCTACAATGTGGAACACAGGACTAATGTTTGCTGATAATATACACCTATGTAAATATTAATATGTGTTAAAACTGTGTTTTTAAACCTAGAAGGATCATTTACAACAATGTCTATACTGTATTTCTGATTCATTTTATGTTATAAAATCTGATTATCTTTCAAAAACAAAGACATTTTCTAACTAATTTCCAAGGTAACTTCTAAGTTGTAAGGCTAAGTCAGGGAGAAGATATTGAGAGCAAAGTGCCATGAGAGAAAAAAGTTTCAGGCGAGTTTCAAATATTTAAACTTAATGCGGGCAGTTACCAGAAGCCAGTGCAGAGATATGAACAGTGGTGTTCTGTGTCCTTTCTGGCTGATCAAAAGTGAGACATGCTGCTGTATTTTGGAACATCTGAAGAGGTTTGATCGCTCACACTGCTTGTCCTATTAGGACTGGGGCGGTATGGAACTGCAGTAGTCAAGATGAGATATGACAAGTGTCTGCATAAGGTGTTGGGTAGCATATTCCAAAATGTAGGGTCTGATTTTTGTAGAGAGCAAATCTACATCCCCAAGGGATAGAGGAGATGTGGGCAGCAAAGCTTAGTTGGTCGTGACCCAAAAGATTTCTTGCAGACTTTATGACAACAGTCACTAAAGAGCCTCACTTGACACTGATGCTGATGGGAAGACCAGAATTTCTGCCTTGGAGTAATTTAGTTGAAAATGTCTTTATGTCATACAAGCAAAGATGTCAGCTAGACAGGTACAAATGCATGATGATCCACCCTACATCCACAGAAAGGTTACAACAAAAAGTTACAGCTAATTAAAATAACAATGGCTCTGTTGAAGTGCCCATTGAAGTGTCTCATATAGTCATCCATCATACACAAAACCAGGGCCATGCAACTGGCACACCTAAAATGAATACAGCAATTAAAGTAATTAGCTACTGTTGTGCTGTTCCTGCTGTTACATATCACAGTGTCTGCTTGCTGAAAATGGCAAACTGCGTTCTTACTGTGAAAGATACAAGAAGGAACAATAATCACTCTCGTGTGTCTGTGTCAGTTATGGAGATAGCAAGGATGTGATTAGCTTAGCATAAAGGCTGGTTCTGGCAGACATCCCACCTTAGAAAAACTAATTTCAGGGAGCTGCCAGGGCGACACCAGCACAAGAAGAGAAAACTCAGCATGCTGCCATAGTAAATCTTTCTCTCACTTAAAGATAGTTATGTCAGGGAACCACTATACTGTACGTGGGAGCCTCCTGTAACCTTTACCATGATTTTGGTGTAGATCTATGTTCAGACACAATAGTGCCAAACCTGGCAAAATCACTGATGGCAAAAATTCAGATAGGTTGCGCACAGCCACCGAACTCAGTTGTTTTCTCAGAAAATGTTAAACCACCTAAGTTTTCTTTAAAACCAAAACTTGAAATGTGGTTGTATTGTGTAAAGACAACCACACTGACTACACACACAAGTTGTTTGTTTGGTCCTGAGAATGACAACCTCAGCAAACAGGAAAGCTGACATTTTTGTTCCTTTCTTTTTTCAGTGACCTCTGGTACACAACATAGTTATAAACTTGCCTCACTCAGATTTTCCTTTGTTTCCCCTAACTTTCACTCTGCCAGTGAAAAATAAACTCCGGATGAACAGTAAGCTGGGAAGGGGGAGGATTTGCTAAAAGATGCTATTGATCTCTTCATTCCTGAAATAATTTGTATGGCTTGGCAACCACAGCATCATCCCTTATCAACATTTGCCTAAAGCCAGGCAGTGGCCTCCAGGGTGTAAAAGCTCAGAGAAATAATGGTTCTCATCACCAGCGAGAATGGCAGAGGAGGAAATAAAAAGGAAGATGGGAGAGAGGTGGTGCAGAGGGGAAGACGGTGGCATGAGAGGTGGACGACAGAGGCAAGAGGACGCTCAGAGAGTGAGTCAGACTTTTGAGACAGAATACGTAGTCGCAAATAAGACAAAAGAAGTGAAAACAGAGAAGAGTAAACTTAAGTGAGAGGTGATGATCCCGGTCTGTGGGAGTAAATATGAAAAGTTAAGCACAGGGATTGTTTGCATGAACCTGAGGTCTGAATAATCTGCTCTTATGCTACATGTATTTTAGAAACTGTCGTTCAGGAGCTAGATATGCTCGAATAATTTAAGTTCTGATACATTTTGTCCTCCTGTAATGTATTTTTAATGTCCCTCTATGTGGCATTAAGGCACATTTTGTTATCTGATAATGTTTTCTGTGTTTTTATGATTTGCTTATTAGAATATATTAGTAAGTGGTATTTCCTCTTCAATTTACTATATGAATTAGATAAAGCTGGTAGACATCTAAAACACTAATCCTACCTATCCTGTTATAAATATGCAGATCTTTCCTAACATTTCTATTAATTCAAACAAACTTAATTTTTAATTAAAGATAAATGAACATTTCTCTCATTAATGGAAGTATTTAGCGAGTGAATGTAAAACAATGGTTAAAACTGCTTTCCAAACTTAATTACTGTACAGATAAATTGTTTCCTTTCAGTTTTTTATTTATGTTTAATGTATGTTAATGCAAATCATGTTTATCAGTATTTGTAAAAGGATCTGTGAGCAGAACATAATAACCACCCTCTGAAAGCAACATGAGAAGGCAGGGAAGATGGAGCATTTGGAGGCAGATGAAATAATACATGGCCCCTCTGTGCAGTACATCACAGACAGCCGACAGGCTTCAACATTCCTGTCTCACCAAACGTTAACATCCCCATATCAGCATTCCTGAGGTGAAAAGTTGTGTATAAATCAGCTTATCTTTGAAGTCTATTCTCCTGATTCACTGTGGTTAAACTGCCGTGAGTCCGCCAGCCTCTCCTCAGGTACAAGTCAGTGTAAGAGAATAGGAATTTTTTTTTTTTCACTGCAGATGCCCAAAATGCAACAACTGTCTCTGTAATAAGCTCATAATGTGATAGAGTTCAAATCAGTTCAGATCTACACGTTAGCATACAGAGCTGAATATGTACCAGCATAGTAGTAACCACACAACCATAAAGCCCAAACAGTGGCAACACTATGAACTGAAATGCCAGACTTATTGGATACCTGAGAAAATAATGATCCATGACAATACCCTTAGAGCCACTGTAGCAAGATAGTGATCCATCATCCGGCAGATTTCAAAAGCCACAGTGAGATAGGAATTGAAATTCGGGCACACATGCTAACGAAAGCTGAAGCTGAAATATAATGGCATCTGCTTCTCAAATTTGGAAGCAGGATATATGTATATGTGAAATATGCGTGTGTGGGAACAAATGTACAATGTACAAGTGGATGCTGTCACCAGTGTGCTGCAGTTCATAGCTCATTATGAGGCTCCACCTAAACACACTGACCTTTGTATGTTCCTGTTAAATTGACTTTTTAAATTGACTTTTGTTAAAGGGCAGCGCTCCACAGCTAAATGTCACCAATGGATTGTCCCTCTTGTCTGTCCCCTTGTTGAGCATGAGCAGTCTTTCCATCTGCTAACTCTTCCATGTGGTTTGACAAAACATCTCTCTGGAAGAATGCATGGTGTCTCAGACTTCACTGAGTCTGGCACAGTAGAGTGGCAAGATATTATAAAAGAGCACAAGTATATTTGCTGCTACACAAAACTCATAGCATCATGAATGCAGTGTTTGCGTTAACACTGGTTCCTCACTGCCACTACCTCTAACAAGACATAGCAGGGTTGACATTATTATTGAAACAATAATTTTAATTTTAAGGAGACTGCCATACTCCTGTGCAAGGTTGTGATTTGATTCGTAATAAATCTTTAATACTTTTCCCCATGTGGTGGCATGTGAGACAGACTGATGCAAATAAGGTGTGACGTTGATTGAAAAGAATCCTTCCTTTTCAATCAGTGTCTAGAAAGAGAATAAATGACACAGTACGGGCACAGGAGACGGAAAAGAGGTAGGTATATCAGCAGTACACAGAAATAAATCTAGCAAGCTCCAAAATGCAGCTAAAAACATCAAAGCTACACATTTGGGATGACACTGACTGTAAGTCCCTCCAAGACTGTGAAATGTCCATTAAATATCCATTGTGTTAACTGTGGGTCTTACAGTAACATTGCAAAATGCCACAAACCACAATTACCAGCATATAGTGGCACATTGCCAGCAAGAATGAATTTGGAAACACCTACACAGTTATGTACTCTCGGTATCTTTTGTTGGTGTTATTTATTAGGCACATTTCAGCACAGAAAAATGGTTCAATCAGATTTTCATGTTAAACTTTACTTTAATCAAATAAGTAAAGTTTAGGCCCCTCAAAGTTGGCTGTGTTCCCAAACTCTTCAGACCAGCTTCACCAATACCAGCTCAATGGAGTTCAGATCTGGTGATTGAGTTGACCAAGTCATCATAAAGAGTATTCCAGCAGCTACTTTCTTCTCCAGATCATTTTTACACAATTGTCTTAATGCAAAATGAAGCTATCCCCAATCAGTTGTTGCCCAGAGGGAATGGCATGTCTGTTCAGTATGGAGCAGTATCCATGCTGATTGAGAATGCCTTGCAGACAATGCAGATCGCGCACTCTCCTACTGCCAAAGCATCACCTCATCATCACCTTTCCACCTCCATGCTTCACTGATTGGTTTTAGGTAGGCATGAGTTACAGGTCTCAAGTTGGTGGGACCTGTAGACCAGCCCTGTCTCCTAAAAATTACGTCCGTATAGGACGAAACTTCAATCCCGATTACGTTTTGATACAGGACGTATTTGCGACCCGATTGCAGTCACCCTGTTGATAAACTTTTACTATTTTTCAGGTATAAATCTTGCAACATCTACAAAAATATAACACTTTAAACAACCTATGAAATGTTTGTACATGCTACTAACCTGGTTTGTACAGGAAAAAGCAGAGACAGGAGACGTTAGTTGTTCTCTCATCAGGTCGTTTTCTGTCTGAGAAACGGAGGCCTGGTAGCTTCCAACTAGCGCTCACCTTGGTGGATACTCCCCCTGGTGTCGTAATTTGGTAATTACATGTAAAATTGGTGCTCAAATCCATTAGTGGAAATATAAATTAGGCCTTTCTTTACATAAAGAAATATATAAATCAAACTTTAACTTAACAATTGTTACCATACATTGTTGGATGTCACACATGTATCATCTTTTCATTTCATCTGTGTCTGAGCTCTGTACTGTATGTTCTTCACTCTTGGTCCACTGAAACATTTTCTTACGATTTACCAGCCTTAGTAGGGACTTTTCTTGGCAACTCTGTCCATGAGGATAGCTAACTTCACTCTCCTGTGCACAGTATCTGTGTACACTGGTTCCTCTCCTGTTTTATTTAATGATGCAGCCAATTCAGGAGCACTGAGGCATCTGTTTCACAAGGAGGACACTTGTAGGTGCTTGTCTTTTATGACAGTTGTGCACTTGGGCACTGCATCTTCTGTCCTGATTGAATCCAGTTGCAGCAAGTCTCTGAAGACTATAGTGCACATCTTTTAAAGAAATCTTTAATTTCTTGGCTATATCTCATACAATAAGAATAACCTTAATTTCTCAACACAAGTATAGACTGACAAGCTGATTAAAAGTTGAATGATGAACATGTTTTCTATTTTTCATTTTTTCATTATATTTATTTCAGTATAAAAATCCAGTAATGTCTTGGTGTTGTCAAGACTATGAATATGTCTTGCATATTGCATGTGCATGTTCTTTTCCCATTTTTCATCAGACACTAACCATCCTCATCCTTAAAATAAACTCAACCAATTCAATTCAATAATATACAAAGAAGAGCAGGTGCCACTGAGCTACAATTGCTGTAAAGGTTTTTACCAGCCTTGGGTACCTGTGTGCAGGACCACCTGAGCCCAGTGTATTTCAAGGGGGGAAATAGAAACAATAGAAATCAGTTAAGGTGAACTAGACTGTGTAACTTGATTTACAGTATACCCCTGTCAGTACCTGGGCTGATCGAATAAAAAATATACCTGCTAGAAGAAATGTCTACAAACGTTTTTCCTCTTTATACAACTGATGACTGCGTTTTAGTAAATCCATGCATCAATCCATAGTTTAGGAAGTGTTTCAAATAAGTTCAGTATTTCAGCTCTGTTTTGGTCTCTACCAACTCCTGAAAGAAATATTTAGCTCTTAAGCCACTAAGTGCTGCAGTATTTCCACTATAACTTCTATCTGGATTTAAGGTGCAGGGTTAGATAACATGCAATGGGTTTATCAAAAAGACTAGAGAGACATAAGATGATAGACACATCATGAAGGACATCTCAGCTCTGTTATTTCTGTTTGGAGGAGCAAGTAGACAGCCTGAATTAGACCTGAGTGAAGATACAAGACACTATCATCTTTTACTGGACTGAGACATCCCTTTATTGGAAGTCTGTTAGTGACTGGATGTTGCAGCTGATTGGACTGAT
This sequence comes from Sandelia bainsii, assembly GCA_032362345.1. Lineage (NCBI taxonomy): Eukaryota > Metazoa > Chordata > Actinopteri > Anabantiformes > Anabantidae > Sandelia > Sandelia bainsii. The sequence continues at coordinate 5,322,332 of JAUMHL010000017.1, forward strand.
CTGATACTATATCACTGTTACCACAAAAAGACAAATAGATTCAACTGAAATATCACCAACAAGTTTACATTTTTAATTGTGTTCTGATACACAGTTTAGTTCAAATGATTTAATAATAATTGTAATTGTTATTTGTTAATTGAAACATGCAGAGTTGTTTCATATTAACCTTATGATTTTGGAAGACAAAAACACACTGCTGAGTTGGCAGTGGTTTAGTATATTTCAACACTACATCACAAATATATAAAAAATTGAAGTTTGTCCAAATACAAACTCGAAGGCCTATAAAGTTCTCAACACGTGCAGACTGACAGTTGATCCAGATCGTCATCAGAAACAGATGTCTCTACAGATGACTGGTCAGAGCTTCCTTGATTCCTCTCTCCTCTGATCTTACGTGGTAATAACAAAGAGATCGCTATGTTTACCTCTGACGAGAAACTGAGAAGCAGCCCTTGCCATAAAAGGCATCATCTCATGACTAACTCACACACATTGCCAGCACATTGCCATTAGCTGGTCTATCAGACAGGGCAAGCGCTCCCACTTTTAATATTTAATAATCGCGAACATGGTCTCGCAGCAGCAAGCGCCTGCAAATACTTACACATAAATGGGTGTTGGAAAAAATGCACTAAGCCAATAACTCTGGGTTATGGGAACAGCAAGGTGTATGTTTCAGGGTGCTGTGAAATGGAAAAATCTATGTTCTGAAAATTGGCTTTGGTAAACAAGTACAAAAGAAAACAACTTTCATTTTAGTAGTGCTCACGTTTTGAAGTGTGCAAAATGCTCAGACAGCCACATATTGTACATACACACACAAAAACCCATTCTTATGACATTTTCATTATAAAGTTGTACACCATATAAGAGAAAAGTTTCTCTAAATACTTTTGATACTCTATATACTTGTGTCCCTGTGATTGTGTGTATGTGTGTGTACATGTCTTTGTATCATTGTGTTGAAGAAATTATTGTTTCCTGCCTGCAATGAAACCTGCCCATTTGTGCAAGAACATGTTGTTCATATTCAGCTCAGCTGACAGCTCCAACTTGCCATGTAAATAGCTCATGAATGTATGCAGCAACACTGAGAACGAAAATTTCCAAACACACACAAAACAAACAATAAAATCAGATAACAGCTCACTTTTTTTCATGTTTTATCACTAAATCAGTTGGCCCAAAAGCCTATGTCATGCATTTAGTGTTATTAAGGACAAATGTATGTGTGTGTGTGTTTGTGTGTGTGTGTACATTGTGTGCATGAGGCCGAAGTGAATGATGGTTGTGGCTGATCTATTGGTATCCAGGTTGGAGGGTATATTGTTCTCTTGTGCTTCTTACATCTCTCCTCATACAGTGGATGTATAAGGGAGCTTACCGCAAAATGTCTCACCCATACACACATTTCACAAGCATACGTACATATGTAGCAGTCAAATTTCAGAGGTCATCTCCATTCCTCCTTCACCTCTGCTCGAATGCTGCAGAGCCTTGGCTTCCATATCCGATCGATAACATGACAGATAGACAAAAATTGCTGTGATAAGGATGAATAGCTATGGATCCTCTTTTCTGTCCTCCTTACAAGTGAACCGAAAGTGGATATTAAGGTTATATGGAGTTCTTTAACACTGTAGCCCTGGCACTATACTGAATTGAAAGACAAAGTTATTTAGGGGAGTCCAGCAGCCGTAAAACAAGTGAAAAATTGAGCTATAGGAGTGTCGTCATTCCTCTCATCTTTGTTGGTTTCTGGTCTTTGCGTTCCTAACTTTTCAGATCAAAAAAACAGAACACCACCACTTCTGGATCAGGCAGCCACAGATGCTCGCAAACATTTCCAGTAAGGTATAATAATTCAGTTAGAGTGCTAGCTGTGGTTTTTCCCCACACACATATCTATCCGGCTGTCTTTCTTCCCCATTATGATTGCAGGCATCTCCGCTGCTGCAAACCAATTTGTCCTGTCCTCTGGCTTCTCTGTTCTCTCTCTCTTTCTTTTCCCTCTCCCCTTCTCTCTTGATTTAATTTCTTCATATCTATATTCTTCTGACTCTGTCTCTTCTGCACAGTATTTGCCTGTCTCACCTGCTTACATACAAGCTGTCAAATAAGTGAAGTGTTTGCTGTGCTAACACTTCACTTCTGAAGCACGTAATGCTGATTCAGTCCCAAGGGAAACATTTATAAAATGTTCATAAGTTTGACAGATGGAGTAAGAGATAGGATGTGTAAGTGTGTCAGCAGCATAAAGGCTAATAGAAAAAAAACATATTGGAAAATCTAGTAGAATTGTATGTAATGTAATTATTGCATTGCTTGCAAGTAATGAATCAATGCAGGCTTTCACACTCAAGCTCATTTAAAAACAATAAAAGCTGCACTTGAAGTCAAGGTTGGTCAGGGGTTCACCTTCAGCAACATTGTCTTTAAAGTTATAGTCATTAAGATTTTAATCATTGCTTTCTGATACCATTTACGACTTGCAGTTTTTAAGCTATAGCCATTAAATGTTGTTACTCTATAAAAAATACTGTGGCAAAATCTAACATTCCCACACTGAATTGAACAGCAAGCACTGCATTTAAGTGCTGCACAAAATCCACAAGAGAGGCCAAGCTGTGTTGGATATGAAGCAGCACTGAGGTTATAAGAGGGGATCTCCACTTCAGACATTCCCAGGCCTCAGTCCAACATTTGGTGAGTTGAGAACATCCTCAGAGAGCTGTATCACAAACACTACATCCTTGTTTTTTTATGGGTCAGTATTAAAGTTAAAACTATCAAACCCTCTGATTGTCAGATGAAGTTCAGCACCTGAACTGAGGCCACCACTGACTCAGCAAAACCAGCACATGCACAACAGCTACCCCTGCAGATCTTCCATTGGAGCCTGAGCGTCCCCTGAAAGCCAATTATTAAACTCCCATTTCCATCTTCTCCGCCCACGTGGAAAGGAGATTTGTGTTGGAGGGTAAAGAAAAAGTTAGGCGGTCATTTGAGACCAAATGATTCTGCAGGATTGACAGATGAAGACATAAGGCAGGAGGAAGAGGAGGAGGAGGAGGAGAACGTTAGGGGAGAGAGCAGCCCACAGAGAAGGTGAGGGCAGGATCAGATCGAGGGAGGGTTGCAGTGCAGAGAGACAGAGGCAGTTACAGTGTGACAGTGCCCACTTAAGGCAGCCTGACAGGAGAAATCATCCACACTGTCAGTCTGGGGGAGTCAGCTAAGGGTAGGGGGAATGAAGGAAATGTAAAAGGTGTGCATGAATGTGAGCCTGTGTGTAGTTGGGGTTGAAGTGTGATGACTGCACGATTAAAGGGAAGTGCCTGAGGATGTCAATAGAGAATGTGTTGTGTTTTCTCTTCTATTAATTTTTCTCAAACATCTGTCATTGGCATCAAACCATTTTTCTATTTGCTGACTTATTTGGGCCATGATGAAGCTGCTCCTCCAAATTGGATAAGCCTGCCACAATATCAGATGTCTAATATTTCCATCATATCCAACACAGCTTGATTAATGCTTTCACTGTTGAAGATATAATATGGACAGGAAATGCTGTGACTAAAGTGGCTGGTGTTCAAATGTGTTTAACCAGTCTTCTAGTCTTCTTTTACAGGACATTTACAGCACTCTGCAAGTCTTTTTTATGCACATTGTTATGATTCTGTGGTAAAAATGATTGCCAGTTGCTTTGGTCATGCTAATAAAACAAGTACGAAATTAACTTTGATTTAACTTTTAGCTGTATTTTAATGTTTTTCCTTTGTCATTATGTGTGGCAATCTATTTGTTTCTGAGGAGAGGCAACACTAATTAAGGATTGTAATACTAATAATAATAATACTAATAGATAATTTATACTTTATACTTTATTAATCTCTTTGGGGAAATTCTTGTGGACAGGCAAACTCCTTATGCGCCAAGGGTTTGGAGTCCATTTTTTTGTCCAGAGTCACATCGACGTGTAGCCAGGTATCAGGGCCACAATGACAACCTCACATAAGCAAATTTCTTGCACACAGGGATTTGAATAAATTATTTGACTTTACTTTGGCAGCAGTGAACTTCCATAATTCAATAAATTACAGTATGTAAAAAGAAAAGAAATCTGCACAAGCTCACTCTGATTTCACCTAACCTCCATCTCCATTCTGCTTTTCTTTCAAATCCTTTGCCTAGAAGAAGCCAAGGGGAAGACTGAGATGAATGACATGAGACATTATACAAGCTAACTGTGAACATGGAGAGGCATTCTAAAAAGACAGCTCTAATTCAATATTAAACTAATCCATCTGGGCCACGTCACTGAATGCAGATGGCTATCAGGACCAGAAACAACCTTGATCCCAAAGACAGATGAACACTGAGTCTCATTACTCAGTCTCCATTTCCCTCTTGCTATGTCTCTTTGACTTTACTCTGACACTTAGGATGTGTTTAGCCTTCTGATTGGCCCAGTTTGTTTTTCCTGTCTTTCTTCATTGGTTCATTCTCCTTCTTCATGCCACTTTCTTCTTCTCAGCAGCTAAAATAATCAGTATTATAAAAAATAATTAGTATTTCCAATTTCATAGCTTTGTATTAAAGAACACTGATTGAGACTAGTACAGAAAGTCTAAGGCTAATTTCCCACTTGTGACACACAATTAGATGACACTGCTTTTTAAATGAAAATGATCTCAAACATTCCTCTTTCACTTTTCAAAATCCTCATGTTCCAAAGGCTACATAGATCAATAGTACAGGGGGGAGCGCAGAGTCCAGTGTTGATGCAGTGCAAATGGAATTGACTTCAGTGTAGCTGCAGTATTGACTCTACAAGGCAAATCAGAGTAATACACTGCAGCACAAGACTTTGTCTCAACTGGATGATTCCCTATAGATGCAAGTATTTCAACCAGTGGGGAAAAAAATGTTCTGGCTAAACAAATATGACACCAAAGGTTTAGATTTTTCATTCTGAGGCCATTTGTTTTATTTTTCTACCAAAACTTGTTTGTGAGTTTATTTCTACCTATTTTCTTTTCTCCCAACTCTTTTATTAACAACCTCTGGATCATATTGCATTCCCTCTTTTCTTTTCCAGTGTCCTTTCCTGTCCTATCCTTTTTACCCCTCCTCTTGTTGTCACACACTCTCCCCTCCTCTTCTTCTCTCTCCTCCTGTATCGCTCCCTCCCTCTGCCTCTGTAATCAGAGCTGCGACTGAGCAGTGTTTACAGGGTCTTCCCAGGGGCCTGCCAGTGTGGCACATTCACTTTACAGCTACTCACCTGGCATTACCCTCGATCCTTTGGTCCAATTACAGAGGAAGGAACAGAAAACATTCCCCCACACCATCTCAACCTCTCCCACCCCTGCTGTGCTCCCCTAGAGATGGCAGACTGGTAGGAGGACATCTTATCTTTCTGCTCATATGGAGCCTCTTCACTCTGGGCATCTTAGTTGCACTGCAGAGCTTGCTCAGACCAGACTGTAACATGATCATTTGACACTCACTAAAAGCACTGACCTGCTGCGCACAGAAAGATAAACTGCCAAAGCTGTGGCTGCAATCACTTGTGTACACTTAAAGTTATTCAACAGATAATATGGATGCAGTTCATATTGCTATTTTGTGCACTGATTTTGAGAATTAAATATGTATTTTGAGACAAGCACAGATGTCTTTTGGAAAATGAAGAACTGTGGAATGCCTCCTCAGAGCTCCAAACACCAAACTGGAGTGTTACAGCAGAGTAAAGTTTTTCTGACATGTCTATTTGTGTGAGCGTCAGATGAGCTGATTGGCACTGGAACTGACTGATTGCTCTTGAGGGAAGGTGGTAATTTCTCTGTCATATTGTGACTGATTATAGCTCTGAAATATGTCACTGTTCCAACTCCATCAGAAGTTTTTGACAGGAAGCTTTGATGTGTGTTCACACAGGCAGGCAGGCAGACAGATAGCTATCTAGCACCCACTCCATGGGAAGTAACACAGCTGCTTTTGACTGTGTTCGCCACAGATGCCTGTATGTTCCAAACTGTCATGAAATACTGTGTTCCTGAAAAGATGACACTGCTGTTCTCCTGTTATCACTGCTTGTCTGCTTGAAACTGTCAGAGCATTTTATAAAACATGTGTCGCTGTGGTAATTGACTGCTGGAGAGAAACTCTTGCTTACATATGTGACACATAAACAAAAAATAGAAATAGTTTACAGAAACATGCAAACCTGACGCAAAAATATATGTAGCTGCTACATGCTCAAGTAGGAGCATATTTACTGGGACGTCTTCCTGTCTTACACAGGGAAAAAAAATTAAGTGTCTGCAGAGATCAAACTACCTCTACAGTTTTTGCCTGGAGGCTGCCAGAACAGCATAACAGCAGACATTTTATGGTGAAGCACTTTATAAGCCAATGTTCCACCGGGGACGTGTAACATGAAAACTGAGTCACATCCTTTGCTTGTGGGCACAATATTTAGCAAGTAATTTTTTTCCTGATGCTACACTAATAAATTCAGTTTATAGAAACTCGAGCCGACATTGCAGGTGTATTAAATATAGATTCACCAGTGAGAACAAGAACATTGTATTTTATCAGAATTCTGCAGCTTGTCAGTTCACTGTCTGGCAGATAAAATATTTTGATCTTATAGCATAATAATGTAATACCACAGTTCTTTTAAAGCCATTACTTTTGACTCAATTAGGTCAGTTTTTTCAGTGGTCTCCACTGGGTAAGGCTGTGTTAATGACCATGGGTATTCACTCATTTTCGGGGACCAGGCTGGAAGAAATTGAATCCCATCATCACTGAATTTGAATAAGGAGCTAAGGGTCACAGTGTAGCATGGCTATTATCATACTGCTCATTATCACTAACATGGTTCATTCAGTTCAGATTTTTTGGCCTTGGCAGGAAGAGAGAGCAGAAGTGGAGTACTAAGAAAGCATCGTGTTTTAGTATTGGGAAAGATGTGGGAGTTGGTGAAGGTGACATAGATAACTGGGAATGCTGGAAATATATTTTGATGTATTATGTGCAGTGAAAGTTTTAACCTTGCTTAATATTTACTGTAACTTCTTTCCCTTGTTAACACAGATTTCGGTAAAGAAGTGAGGGACGGCCTTCCCACGGCACTCAGAGAACACCGTGATGTCTGACACGAGAAAAGCAGCGCTTTCCAGTGAAGGAGGAAATCATGTGGAGGGGTCACCAGGGTCAGATTCCTCCACGGCGTGCGACTCCTTTCCATTTGTGCGTCTAACACCAATCCTTGTGGGGTATAGCATCAATACTCCTTTATGTCAGGAGACAGCAATCAATAGATGTCTTTTTCCGCGAACGGAAGCACTCCATATTCAGCGGTGGATTTCACGGCTGGATATCTGACACACCACTTAATGGATATGTGTGCGTGTGTGTGTGTGCAAACTATGTCTGTATGTGTACGAGTGCGTGGTTCACTGTACAGTTGTAGCATTGTAATTAAAGGTGATTAATCGAACATACAGTAGGTTTATTGAACTCAACAAGGGCAGATGTTTTTTTTCACACAGATTAGTGTTCTCACAAATGCTAAGGTAAGGAAAACACTACAACATTCAGCAAATTAAGAGAGAACATGTACATTAATAAATACTGTTGTCTTGGTTTTCTGCATAAACTATTTTTAAGCTAATGAAACACAGTCATGATCTTTAATGTCATCAATAAACACACCCATTAAACATGCAGAGTGATGGTGAAAAATGTAAGTGAAAAGGTTTTTATGAATTGGTTGAACAACCTTTGGTAGCAAGTGCTTCCTGTAGCTGCAGATTAGACCTGAACAACATTGAGGAGGAACTCTGGACCACTCTTCCTCACAGAACTATTGCAGATCAGCCATATTCTTAGGACGTCTGGTGTGATCGACTTTCTTGACGTCATTAACACCAAGATGTTGGTGTCTCCTAATAAAAAGGTCTATTGTCACTACTTAACTCAAGCTACATATCTAAGTTAACTTTCTTTATAAAGCCACAACAAGTAATGCAGGAAATGTTAATCATGCAAATATTTTACCACTGTATTAAATGTTTGTAAGTGTAGCTAAACCATTTTAGCTTTCAAACTAACACTAACTAGCTAAGATTACTCAGACGTTCACAGACACTATGTTTGTATCATCATAATACTGGGTAGAAAAACAGCTTTTTCTTCGACACTCTCAACTGATTGAGTGAACTGAGTTTCTCTAAACAGAAGAAACTTAATCCAGCAGATTTTTTAGGCATAATAAAAGTGAATGCATGATATGTGTGAATTGATTATTGCGTTCTTGTGCTTGCCTGCAAGGGTAGATAATCAAAGATTCTGTTTCTCCTTAACACCCACTGCTTTTCTTGTCGTATTGAGAGATCAGCTAGAAATAGGTTGGAATCCATCCCCAGTTAGCATCTCAGCTGGAAACCATAAGCCTGTTTCTCACCTGCAACATAGCCCACAAATGTTCACTCTATTTTTCTCCTTGCAAGACACTGTGGGAACTTAAATTATCAAGGAATCTTGAATTATCTTGGGATCTTCCATCATGACCCTGTGGGAAGAAAATTTACATGTAACAAATGAAAAAGATTGCATCACTTTCTTGCATGGTAGACAACCATACATGATCTATACATACAGTATGTGCACCTTCCCAAGATAATTGGCTCTGGTGAGGATGCATGCTGCATGTACTGTGCTTTAAGGCTGTGGTTTTCAAAGAGTTGGTTTCCAAAAATACACAGTATCTCTCTGGTTCAACGTTTCAAAATAACATTTCCACAAAGCAAAGCTTGTTTTGGAAATAGCACAGGATAACTCAATATAACTAACCTTTTTTTAGATTACTGTGTAGAAAAGTGTCTGATACTAATGTGCAAGGTCTTGAGCTTTAACATTGCAACAGAAAGTGGCAGATATTTGAGTACTAAAAGAACTCTTTATTCTTATATAGTACATTTATTTTTTCTGCAGTAAAAAAAATAGATCAGCAGTTAAGCTAGAAAACAGTGGTTCAGATACACGAGGAAAATGCCATAGAACAGTTTGTGGTGAGGAGACTCAGTCTCAACTCTATAAACAGCAAAGCAGATCTTGCTGAGACTGACAGCCATTAACATAAATAAAACATATGTAATGTTTCTTTTACAGGCTGTAATTGCTGTAATTCAGACATCATTCATTTAAGATGAGTCCTGGGTGGAACACAGTAGCTACAAGAGTGTAGTTGTGTGCTGTTGAAAGCTCATAAAGGCAGAATTGCAAAGCTAATAAACATCCTTGGATTACGTTTCCTCCATATGCCTTGCAGTTATACTTCTGATCACTACTGTTCTGTGAAACAAAGTAAGAGGCTTGCAGGTGTTATAGCCCTAAAATGGTAGTTATCCCAAATGAAGTTATATGAGATGTTTACATTACCTCACTGCAATGGTGAGCCTTCTTGATTTGTCCACAGAAAGCCACAAAGTTTTGAAAAGGCAACCGGCTTAATAATGTGTTACCTTTGGTGTTGGTAGAAAATGGTAGAAAATAAATTGTTTCTCAACCTTTGAAAAAAGGGGAGCATGTAAGTGAAGCCAACGGTGGCTGATGGCACACAGATCAGTATTACTCACTAGAGCAGACCTCCACAGCTGAGGGAGCGATTCGGCCCCAGCGCTGTCTGTCAGCCCTGTGATATACACTCAGAGAGAGTGGTTGCAGGGATAGGAGGGGAGGTAGGATTTGATGGGTACATGCTGCTCTAACAACGAATGGCCGCTGGGCTTGTGTGTGTGTGTGTGTGTGTGTGTGCATGTGTGTGTGAGAGAGCGACTGTTCAGAGAGAGAAACAGAGGGAGTATGTAGCCTTTGAGGGACTGACTTTTATTTGTGGCACGATGTCACATTTCCAAGCCTCACACCAGCAGTTCTTTGTGTGCGCCCAAGGTTTTCGAGCCCATGTTTCTCTAAAATGCAAATGGACCTTTCTGTTTTTTGCTCAATAAAGAGAGGACTCTAAATAGGGTAGAGCCATCATTTGTTTGTCATCACACAGTGACATTTCTGCATATTTCTATGCCTGCAGCAAGGTAGCAATTTAAATGTTAACATGGAACGGATAGCACTGGCAGGATACAAAACTAGACATGGCATCTTAGAAAGACCTATTCCTCTTTGTGGGTTTCATGTACTGTTGCTTCAGAAAATATTAAGATCCATTCACCTTTCACACTTTTTATTGTGCTGTAGATTTAATTTTCAATAGACAGTATTGTCATTTGTGCTAATCAATCTACATTCAAAAACTCATTGTAACAAGGTGAAAATGTGCTTTCTAAAATGCAGAATCAAAAGCTGAACTCAATGTCATTGTTAAAAATATTCAGACTGATTTTGTTTGATCAGTTGCTGCATGTTTGCTTTATTCATCCTTGGGATCTTGGAACTTGATTGGAGTCCACGGCACGCACCTCTGAATATAAGGTTTACCATATTTAAGGTGGGACCTAACAGGTCAAAACTGCATTTTTGTTACACTTGATTCCTTGTCAGTCATTCCCTGTTTGCCTTGGCATGCTGCTATCTCTCATATTGTTTCAGATCTAGAGTGCCCTGCAGTAACCACTTGTACACCTGTTCCCTATTCTCTCATAAGCTCACCACTAGACTATATTGGCTCACTTCCACATGTCCTTTGCCATATTGTCTTTGTGACATTCCAGCTGTTGTGTTCCAACCCTTTCCCATTTTTTCATCCTGTCCATTTTTAGACCTCCTATCCATTTTGCTCCTTTTATCTTGATTATCTGGTGTTTCTGTCTTCCTTTACTCATCATACTTACCTGCTTTGCCCCATGTCATTCCCCGTTTACTGCACTTATCTGCAGCTGCATCCTGAAACTGTGCTAACTTTTACAAGGTGTCTCAGAGTCATCCATTTGAGTGCAGTATTTTGTGAGCTGTGACAATGTCAAGGCAAAATCCATGTCATAAAGTCCAAGGAATTCTATATAGACATCCATGATAAAATTATGGCCAGGCAATTTCTAAAGCTTTGAGTGTCTTCGGGAACACAGTGCCCCTAATAATTGCATACCTTTTATACAGGACAGAGAAGCAGCATGGGGTCATTGTTGACGCTTCTTTATGCCACCACAAAAAGTAGTGACAAAGGTACAACCGTATATACTGTGTATACTGTAAGCAGAAAGGCAGTTTCAGGGGATGGGGGAAAGAGGTATTTTATTCTGAAACCAGCCATGAGGGTTGTTTCTCCTGGGAAACACTTTGACGTTTGTTGGTGGAGAAACACCAGTTTTATTGACTGAGACAAAGATGTTGTGCAGTGTGTACAACGTATTAATCATAATGATCACATCTGGATTCGTTTGAGCTACAAGACATAACACTATGCTGGAGGAGAAAAGGGAACACTCGCAGTGGGGCATGCAGCCAGTTGGATAAGGGCAGCCCGCCAACAAGGCCCACCATGATTTTCTTCCATATGGGGTCTGTGGATCAAGTTAGTCTGGATCTTCACCTCAGACCTATTTGCCTACCAGGAGCATGTAGCTCCCGACAACATAACTCAGAGGATCACTAGACTGCGTAAGCCCTTAATAGTATATTTAGGCATAGTTTATTCCCGGTTCTTCTTGACTGTATGTTGTGGTGTCCTTGGACAAGACACTGAAACCCCATAATAGCACCATCTTTTATGTGCAGTTGTTCAACAATAATTTTGTCTTGGGGATCAATAAAGAATGTCATTATTATTATTTTGGATCAATGCTACATTTGGGGTGGATGAGTTGCTCATTAGTAAATGTTTGTGACAGAAAAATTGCTCAGATAAATATGAGGAGAATATAATTCCAAACATTATTTTACTGAGAACATAAATGCAGATTTTTTACTGAATATAGGCTAAACATAAATATCAGTGTTTTTTTCTCAGGTTTTCACTTACACATTACAAAATATGCTGCCATATCTCACCTTTCAGATTTTTTCAATGAAGTGTTAAATCAGTGTGATTCACAACAGAGTCTCATGTCTCATGAAAAAAACAGAAAACATGATGGTACATATAGTAGCATCTTTTATCAAACTATTTTCATCCCCATTTCCAGGATACCATTATAAGCAGAATCAAAGGCTGCTTGTTTTGATAGTAACACAGTGTCTACATAGCGTGAGCAGCACATCAGCAGAGCAGTAGCAGCTGCTTCTCAGCTCCAGTTGTCTAAGTGTTCAGCTACAGTACAGAATGGAGGTCACCAATGTGAAGAGCTCAACACACAGTCACTGTGGTTACGTGGCTACTTCACATATCAACTAGTCCTGTCTTCAGTAAAGCTGCACGGTCCTCACACCTTCAATCTCTGAAAGGACCGGATCCTCCACTGAATGCAGAGAGACCAAAAAGACATTATAGTTTCTGAAACTTTGGTCCCACTAAGTAATAATTTACTTCCCAGCACTGTTTAATAAAAAATATGTATTCCAGGCCTTGTTCCCAAATAAGCGCTGCACTGTATGAACTGACTGAGTTATGTTACAGCAGAAGTAGAGGAACTGAACAAAGTAGTGAGTTGAATTGGTTACAAAATTGTGGCTTGTTGTGAGTTTATCCCCGATAAGATCAAACATTCATTCAGCCGGTGCTGCTGTAGGCCAAGTAAAAATAGCTGTGTTACAGTTTAATTTAGAAGACTTGTTGGCAAAACTACATTTGCTCGTATTGTGTGACATTTTCCAATCTTTGCAAGGCACAGAGAAATTACAACAAATTAAAGTCTGTCACTCTGCCATTTTGAACTGCTATTTAAGGAACCTTTAGTTTGCACTTTTAAGTCACTAAAAATTTTTTAATTTGCTTTCTGTTCTCAAGTTTTTTTTACCTGTAAATTCTGTGCAGTGCCTCTGCATTTAAATTACAAAGTGATTGAAATTGAAAAGTGAAAGTCTCAGACATGTATGTCTGTATTAAAGTGATAATCCACTATTCACCTTGTCACCTGGTAATAAAAGAGGGATGTCAAAAGAAGGTTCAAATTATCTTCTACAGACATTTAAAGTGGCCCTGCTGTAACCATACTAATTTCTACCACGCAGTCCAGATGCCAAATCAGAGACCTCATAATAAAAAATTAACTTTAACAACACCACCGCAAGCAGCTAAGAGCTTCTGCGTTACACCAGTTGGTACATTAATAGCCGTGAATCAAGTGGAGCAGTGTCGGTCCAAACAGAGCATCACTTTAATGGGATCCTAGGGGCCTACATATCAAGGCTGGAGTTCATGAAGGGAAACATCCATTTCTCTAGGAAATAATGAAGTCATGCCGTGTATAATGAGGCAGCTGATGTGGGGAAGAGGACGGCAAGACGTGAGGAATTTCAGACTCTACTCTATATCAATTTGTCGAAACAGGTCTTGGATCACAAATTCTTTCCCTGTGTTTTGTCGCTCCTGCTCCGTTCCTCCTCCTCGTCGTCCTACTGTCTTTAACACGTTGTAATTTTGTTGTGTCATCAGTACCAGCAGGGTGTGACAACCCGCTGCTTTTAATCATTCTCAATCAGGAGGGACTGTCTCTCGCTCTTCCTCTTTTTCCATCTATTTCACAGTCTCTCTGCCCCCTTTCTCTCTACAGGAGACAGACAAAATGGAGAAGAATGAAACATGTGCGTAACCTTTTCAAGGACAGCAGTGAGGATGGGCTGTCCGGCTAGAAAGCACTTTAGGAAAAGAAAACCACTGGTGCGGTTAATACAGAAGAGAAGAGAGGGAAAATAGATGAGGGGGCCTGAAAGCCGACTATGATGACTTCTATATATAGCCACTGCAGCGCGTGGTGAAGGCCTAAGACGGCATGCTCTTTCAGCTAAAGGGATTTCACAGAGAATAAATGTGTGCGTCAGGGACTATGTGTACATGCATGTATTTGCATGTGGGCATGTGTTTATTAGGACCAGAGATTACACTGAGCACTGCTGCCGACAAGAGGAGAGGAGGAGAGGAGGAGGAGAGAGCTGTGTAGCTGCAGGAGCTGTGGCATCCTTAATTACAAAGCAAACAACCACAGGCCTTCTCCCTTACAGGATAAATGCATATGTATTTCTCTGAAGGGCTATTATTACAAAACTTTTCTACTCAGCAATTTCTAATAATTAAATGTTACAAGGACCCATTTTTCTTGCCAGGATTGTATGGATTTTTTTTTTAGACTCTGTATTGTTCAGCACATAACATGTTTTAATCTTCTAGGACAGGTTTGTTAAAAGAAACCAGGCTACAAATTAATCACATGATAAATGTTAAGGTGGGAGACCTCTAGACTATATTGAATGTGGTTTTTAAGTCTTTAGAACAGACCTTTAGTATCACAATACTACCTTGTAGTATTACTTTAATAAAAGTACAAAAGTATTCGCTTAAAAATGCTTGAAGTAAAACTAAAAGTACTATTTATGCAGAATGGCTCATTACATATCAGTAAAGATGATTAATTATTGATGCATTATCAATTGATCAATTTCTGTTTCTGTATCTTCTCCACACACACACACACACACACACACACACACTCACTGTCTTGTCTTCCTGTCTATGTGCCACACTGTCTATAATTTATTGTTTCACAACCAGTTCTGTAGTCGTTGTCTGTAACCTATTCTTTGTTGTTATTGTCAATGTCTGTACTGTCCTAGAAGAGCCGCAAAGGACCAGAAGCAAATTCCTTGTATGTGCTAGCATACTTGTTGAATAAAGCTGATTCTGATTCTGATCTTGCAGCTGGTAATGATGGAGCTTATTTTAACATCTTAAACACTTATTTGATTTTAAAGTATAGTACAATAAATACAGTAATCGTTGAATTACTGTACTTAAATTGGGAATACTCATGTAAAGCAGAAATACCTCAAAATTGTACTTAGGTACAGTACTTAAGTAAATGTACTTAATTACTTTCCACCACTGTATGTTGCAATTATGAAATTACAGATAATTATTAATAAATATGCAGAGGTGATAAGTAAGACTGTTGATCTATTATTATTATTGATTAACCACATGTCAGTACATAAAGTGGCTAAAATCACCTCAGCCTTTATTGACTGTTGTGTTTATTTAGTGTCAAGTTTTTACAGGAACAGAGATCTTTGACCATTACTTTTTTATTAATTTACAATTTGTTGGACAACCTGCACTAGACTTACACACAGACATATGCAGCATAGGTTTCAATACTGCTTAAAATAAGTTGTTTTCTTCTTGGAGTACTTGTACTAAATTTATTTTAGAGCATGCACTTAGCACTTCAACTTAAGTAAAGAGGTGGTTCTGAACTGGTACTTGTACTTCTAGTGGAATATATTTTTAGTACTTGTGTATTAAGTTTTTGTCCTTCAGCCACCTCTGTTTAGCTGAATGGCAACAACTGTTATTAATAATTTATTTGATAAAGTAATAGATTAGAAACAAGTTGAACTGATCCAAAATCAGCTCCACATTAGATTTTTTCTTAGATTAATTTTCACTATTTAATTCTTGTTGCTATCAGACTTTTCTATATGTTTCATTGACTTTCTGTTAAGCAACAACTCTTAAGATGTCAATAATTCAGACAGTGTATATATATATATATGTGTGTGTGTGTGTGTGTATATATAAGTATATATATATATATATATATATATTTTATTTTATTTTTTTTCTCTGCAGTACAATACTGATGTGAGAAACTTTGAAATAAGTTAATGTCAATATTTCAAAATAATAACAGCATATGGGACACTGTGTGAGCCCATGATAACACTGACTGGGCATTTTATTTTTGCTTTCCATTTCAGTGATTTCTGTTTTCCCAAAAATAATGTTCTCTATGGTTTGCACTCTGTGTGGTTATACTGCAGCCACTTTCTGTCAATCACACCCAGAGAATGAAGCAGAATAAAGTATTTCATAAGAATTAAAGCAACACATAGTCTGTATTTTAATTGTCTATTTTTCAAAAAAAAAAAATGCTATCAGAATCCTTAAAAACATACTGTAATAACATCACAAATCTATATGGTGACTTTAAGTCAATTAAAGCCTGTAAAATATGACGTAAATTATACATTTCTTTCTCATTTTATTTACTTATGGTTACAAAATGGCAACTCATCCGATATTATGTGAATAGGCTTAGGCAGGGGAGGCTAACCCTGTTTTTTCAGTTTTCCAACTATTCCTGCTCTTAAAGCTTTTGATTAGCTGAACACACCTGATCCAGGTAATAAGCAGAGGGTAGGTCAGGGATCTTTAGAAAACAAACAGGAAAGTGGCCCCCGAGGACCAGGATTGGCCAACACTGGGCTAATGCGATATTACTGAGTTCAAAAGATTTGCTTAAGACAAGACAAAACACATAAGGAAAAACTGAAAATATACTTACAACAAAAACAATTGTGCAAAATTCTACAATGATGTTAAATTAGGTGCAAGAAAGAAATCAGCAAAAACCAGAATTATCCTTTAACCAAAAACTGTCCAGTATTTTCAATAGTTTCCAAATAAACCCACTTTATACCCTTGCTTGTTTCCACAGATTTGTGAGTGTGTGTAAATACATGTGTGTAAATGCAATGATTCTGTGGTTAACCACAATACCCACAGTTACTGTAACACCAGTACTTCACCCAGTAACACCAGCTTTTCACCAAGTGAAAGATGAAGTGAACACTGTTGAAATTAACAACTTAATTGAATTTCCACCATGGTGAGACAGGACTGCTGTTATTTACAATGCAACCACAACAGGATATATTATTTGCATATGCTTGCCAATGGGCACACATTTTGGAGAGCTCAGGTACTTCATTGCCGGGCAGCTTATACTCAAACATCTCTCAAACGTCTCCATTAGCTCCCATAGAGACTGCGAGTAGTGATGGAGGTAAATAAAAGACTCCTGATTGTGAAATAATGAGTACGCCAGTTGCTGCCTGGGAGTCGGCTGCTGCTGTCAGCAGGTTTTGAATCACTGTGAAAAGCAGTGGAACAGCAGAATAATGGGAGCTATTAAAATTGCTATGAAGATTGCCAACATGCTCACCTACCGATCGTGTCGAATCAAGGAGATTGGCAGATAGCAGAGGCATCCGCTGGACACAGTAGTTCATTATGCTTAGAGATTATATGATTAACGCATTAACAAGGTTATACACTTGAGGTGCCTAACCAGAGGTGAATGACAAGGACTTTAAGTGGAGAAGTTGATTTCTCCTAATTTAAATATAAAATGACTTTCTCAAAGTTGTTTGATTTTAATACCAACTAGGCAACTGTTGATGTTCAATCATTGCAACAGTGTAGAAAAACTGACACACACATACACACATGCTCTTAAATCATTAACATTCCCAAGTTGCCTTCACTGGAACATATTTACATTTTTATAGTTAAGGGAGATTTTCCACCACGACCTGTTGTATAATGCATGACTAGTCAGAGGTTCGGAAGAGCCACATGATACTGGCACCATCACCACAAAGATGCCCCAAACCTGATCTGAACACATCTACATATCCTGCACTCTGAAATGATTCAGCGGTTTATAAGAAATGTATGACAAATCGATGTTTCACAGTATAATACCAAAGGAAGCATCACATTGGTAAAGAACTAACTACAAACATCTTGAGGGTATTCAGAACTTTTCTTAAGGACACCACCAACACTCATCTGCTTACCAACACAAGGCTTCAACACATATCTTGCAGTTAAAGGTTAGACTTTGGGCCCATTATGCTAATATCTGCAAATTCTATATGTGGTAATGTCCCTGTGTGTATAAGATCTCTCACTTAGGTTAGAAAGTACAAGACTTTAGCTGATGTTTTCTCATGGACATGAATGCAAAGCGCTACTGTTTTTATTTTTGGCTAAAGGCTTAAGTTCTTGTAGTTACTGTAGTAGCAGATGCTAAATCTGTGCCCTTGATTGAAAGGCTCTCTGGAAAAATGTCAGAATATTAAAGGCCCTGAAAGAGTATTTTTTCAATCAGACTCTTACTATGAGTGATGGGGTATAAACGTTTTTTGTATTATTGTTTGGATTTTCACACTAGTTACGCTCAAAAGGTGACGTCACGTACACGGACCAGTTAGAGTTTAGCAGCGTTTGGATCAACATGTGTTTATAGTTCTGGGGTTGCTTGCACTATTAAATCTAATCAAACCACACTTACACTATTCTAATGAATCAGTTGGGAGTTGAGAGGTGGGATAGGAGATATATGGAAAGGGTAAAAGATAGTTGTTGTTGGTAATTTAGCACAATGATCTAGACAAATTAGTCTCCAATGGCCATTTTGGTCTACTTCCTACCAAAATTACCTATTAGTTTTTCTGGTGACTGTCACCATAGTCGTCATCACACTCGTAGTAGAGCCCATCTAGAGTCTTCACAATTAGAGAGGGGCCACAGGATTTAGCTGAACTAAAATTTCAAAGCCAAACTGGCAATAACTGATACATTTGACCAGTTTGTTTTAGTACACAAAATGAGTTGTGTTGGAAAAAAAATCACCCGTATGGATTTTTGCACTCTAGCGAATCTTTATGTACTTTATGTGATGCCTTACAGTGAGGTTTGGGTTTGAGCGATATTTTGATACACTGAGGGTTAGAATTAGGTGTGAGGGAATGGATACAAGTGAAATTAAGTGTTTTGCTATGTATTTGCACGTATCTCTGTTTGTGCTTATAAGTACAAAACAGTGCTTTCAGTGTGTGTGTGTGTGTGTGTGTGAGTGTATGTGTATGAGTGTCAGGTTATGGGCGCCAGACCAGAGTCAGTGAGAGCGATTAATGAGAGAGTTGGCAGAGTTATTAGCTGATCGCTGTAAGTCAGTGATCTGTGTGAGAGAGGATTGGGTTCCACACGTCTTGCACAACCTCAGTGGAGCCAGGAGCTCAGTCTCAGGGAAGCTCATTAGATTTAAATATGGCTGTCTAGAGAAAATTGTACACAAGATGGATGTAAACGCCTCTCATGATGATGGTGCAATTCAGACGGTCAAGCATGAAAATGCGTGTGTTTGTGTGTGTGTGTGTGTGTGAATATGTGTGAGTGGAGTGCATGTCTTTGTGTGTGCTGGTGTGCATTAAAATGAAATATGTAGATGTACTTTGATTAATCACTGATTCACATTCAGATTTGATTATCTGCTGTCACAAGATGTTACTCAAAGAGATATGCAACTATAAGGATACTAATCATGGCAAAGCCCATTGACTGTTTTTTCTCAGTCACTCTTTTCACATCAGTGTTAATGTTAAAATGTTATCCATTAAAGTAAATACCTATTTGCTGTGAAACGGTGAATGACCACAACATGTTTTTACTTTTAAGAAAGAACAATGGAAGATGCTCACATGCAATGAGGGCTATAGAGCACCAGCAGGTGCAGCAGGTTTGCATTAGCAGGATTTCAATAGAATTATTGCAACACTGATAACTGTGAAAGTTGGATTAACAGTTTTGCTCATTATTGAGCTCCTCTTCGAGGGAGATTGAGCATAACTATTAACATGTTTTGTTTAATATGGTTTCATATGTCATCTGTTCTGCTCTCACACTAAGCCCTGCCCCTACGAAAGTCAGATTATTAGACTAAATCATAAGATGGACATTTCCTGCAGTGAGCACTTATATAAAAACAAGAACTACTGCATGTGATTATGTAACATAGTGGTGAATCAGGGAGATGATGACAAACAATACTGAGGACAGTGGTCCTACTACAAACTGTCTCTTTCAGCAACTCTTCCACTTTGTAACTGTTTCTCACATGTTCTGTCTCTATCTCCCACACAATATCTCCTGTCTTGATCATTTTTTTCTGCCATGCCTCTCCTTCTTCTTTCTCTGTAATTTTTCCATTCCCATCTCCCTTTGTATATTATCTCTTTAAATGCATTATGGGGAGTCTCTACTGTATCAATTGGACTTTGCAATTTTTGGTTGAGTAGAACGAGTTCAAGCACACGTTCATTATGTGTGGCATCACATCACCATTAGGGAGGATGCTACGCTGCAGTTAGTGACAGTGTAGAGCTGCATTTGAAAATCAGTGCCTGTTGACTACAACCCCAATTCCAAAAAAGTTGGGATGCTGTGTTAAATCTACATAAAGACGTGTTGTTGCCATCAATTTCAAAATTTACTTATTTTTTTCTTAAAAATGTACATTTTCTCAGTTGAAACATTTGATATGTTTTCTATCTTCTATTGTAAATAAAATATGGGTTTATGAAATATGCAAATCATTGTATAGTGTTTTTATGTAGATCTTACACAGCAACTTTTTTCTATTTTAACAAGAAAACTTTAAATGTACTCGACACAATCAAATTTCTACAGTATTTTCACTATAATTTTTCATGAGTATTATGCAAGTTCTCTTTAGGTAATTTGTGAATGTAACATTTGTTAATTGTATCTTACATAAAAAGTTCGGATCTGTGCATCCAGAGGTCTATTATGCTATTATAAATTTTGGTCCCATGGTGGCAGCATTTAGTACATAAGGTTATTCTGCCAAGACACTGGCAATTGCATTCTGGGCATTTCATCCTGTTTTTTGTGTGGACATACTGGAGAGCTGTTTTGGGAAAACTTTATTGAAACTATCAACCCATGTAAGTATGGACTGCCAGCCACCACGCTCCTTGACGTGTCTTTCATTCCCCCTCCACCTACCACACCTCTTCTGTCGCATCCCTCCCCACTTCATTCAAGTGAGCCAATCAAGACAGAGTGGGATAATTAGAAAAGAGGGAGAAAGACAGAACGAGATAGGACAGAAGGATGGGGAAGAGGGTTTGAAAATAAAAAGGAACAATCTGCAAAAACTGAGACAAAATAAGAAAATTGGGCATTTGACATTTAAAAGGTCTTTCTCGGGTGATTTAAAGTTCATGTTGCATAGAAGAACATTTCTACTAAAACGTGATCCACAGAGCATAGCGCTTTATACACCCGAGTACTGCATAACATGCTATCACTGTGTCTTTGCTTGTACATAAAGCTCCTAGAACCTGGAGTTCTTGTCAAGGTTTTCAACAAAGTAAAAAGCTTCTACATGCTTGTTGTCAGTTTTGCTTAAGCTAGGAGGAAACCGTTCCATAGGAAGGGAAAACAGAAGAGCACTTTAATTAAAGAAAAAACACAGCTAGTTCTCTAAAAAGTACAATAAGGGTAAGTAAGTATCTGCACCCAATGTAATAGTTAAGTTAAAAAACATAATGTTAGATGGATAGATTATGGGCTTCAGTGAGACTCTGAAACACTGATGTCAATGCCACCCAAAGTCATCTCTTGTGGCTAAAGCAGACTTTTATATAAGAGACATCAAATATAAGAAACTTCAGATGACTCCCTTGGAGAGTGGAGATGACTCACTTTCTTTGCTGCCTGTGCTAACACTGACTGACTTGACAATGGTCACACCAAGAGTTTGTCCCAATTTTGGTTTTATTGAGTGGCTCAGGTCCTTGAAAACAAGATGCTTTCTCCCATTCTCTGAACATCTATAGTCATTTCAGATGCTGAGGCCAGGTAAGGTCATCTTCAATATATTTTCAGTGATGTACATCTGTGTGGAGAAGCCTTAGAAGTCCTACTGGGAGTAAACAGATCACACAACACAGCCTCCGCCACTTCATGCTTGTTACTGTGGGGGTGCTTGCACTTTATTAGCTACCTAGTTAGCAAATATTGTGTAAATAAACAGTCTAGGAAATTCTTTGACAGCTTCTTTGACTTTGTGAGATGTGGTGCAAGTGTCGACTTCGTGTCCCACTGCTTAAAGTCGTGTGTGGAAAAGTTCTCTGTGCTCAGTGTCACCCAACATGGCATGTAAGCAGAAAAAGTTCTAACATGCTCTTTGTGTCTGACAAAGATCTGACAAGAGTGTGCTTTGGTGTGTGGATTCCTAAGTCGAAATGAAAGACAATCTGCTGCAAAGAGGACGATTACTGTCCTTGCTTGGTTATGAGTGGAACCTCACCTGAGGGATTTTACTGGCTAGAGATAATGCAGACAACATACAGTAGATCAGGTTAGTTTGTTCATTTCAACACCTACAATGCAATGTATGTTTTCCAACTTCCTTTCCCTCTTTCCCTTCTGTTAAGTACAACAACAGAGGCTGTTTCCCTTTATTCTGTAATATACGAAAACAGCTTGTTTGGAAGTTCTTCTTGCTGTTGGTTCTTCACTTTGTGCTGCATGAATAAAAGAGAGTTTTACTCTGAGCTAGAACTCTTCACATATTATGCCAAAACCATCCCTTTAAGTGTTCAAAGACTGAAAAAACATAAATTCTTCCTTGCCAATATGCTTGTCATGCTCGGATGGTGAAAAATAAACTAGTGTTGTAATTTTATATTCCAGGTGAAACTGGGAAACAGACTATTTCAAATGACAGTCAGTCACAACTGCCTTACACAAGTTCCATGTCCTGTGGAGAAGAAAAAAAACAGGAAGATCCATGACTGATGCTGCTTGCCAAAGTAAATGCTGCCAAGTTTTTCAGAACTAAAATCTACCCCATGCCCAGTGCTAGGCTTGGTGTCTTTCCAGGATCAGTGCTGAAGGCATCAGAACCAGTGAATGTTTAGACAAAGGTCTGTGTCAAGGAACTTGGAATCACTAGCAGAATAAAATTTGCAGTTGGGCTTTACTCCCTGATGCATGCACTGCATTAATGAGCAGAAGGCAGTGAGTGGAGGGAATGACTGTATGAGCTATAGTAGCAAGCACTACGTTGATTTTCCACCAGTATTTTGAAGTATTTTGACCTCAGATATGCTGATCTCTACAATACTCATGGGATTCAGGTATTGAAGGGATTCTTACTGTAAAGAACAATAGTGGAAAGGTGCAATCATCTCTGAATTCATGGAAATATGCACCTGTGAAAGGAGGACAGAGTGACAGGAAGAGGAATCTGAAGTATGAATCTGATGAGTGAAAGCATCATCTGGCAGAAGGGGAGCAAGACAAAGCAGAAGGAAGGAAATGAAAAGAGTGTGCTGAAAGTAAACAGGATATGGAGCTGGAATGTAAAAGAGGAAAGACATCATTGAGGTGTCTGTGCTAAGGAAAAAGTGAGGAATGTTCAGCAAAGGAAACTGAAAGACAGAAGACGGGAGATGGAGACACAAGAAGGGCTGCATTAGTGACTTCAGTCCACAGTCTGTGGAGTCTGGATGGGTTCAATAAAGCCTGCATACTTTAGATCCTAGCAGAGGCACAGGCTGGACAGAAATGCTGGCTGGGTGATATCACACTTTAAGCTTGTGTAAAGGTGTCTGTGATATCGTGTTGGATTGACTGCCTCTGACAGCAAATGCAAGAGAAAACATTCAGAATAGCAATTAGCTGCTTTATGTACACGTTTTATGTAGTGTGAAATTGGGTTTTTCTCGGCGTTATTTCCCTTTACGTTTACCATAATTTACTGTCATACAGTGCAAACCAGCTGCCAGCCAGGAATATTCAGTAGAGGCCGGTATAATATACTCAAGTGTATATACTTTTTCTGCTTAGAATGACTGTGCTGGTTAGTAAGGGATGTGTGACAGAGCAAAAATGCCATCCAATTTCCTTTTTAGACATGAAAAGGCACCTCACTATCAAACATCTCTCTGAGCTTGTCAAAACAGATTGCTCTGACATAAGCAAGCAAGGGCATCCACCACTCCTCCAGAGAGGTTTGGTAGAAGACACAGAGACATAGAGACAGACAGCGCTCATAAAACCTCCATTTACAGACAGATTTGATACCCCATAGGACAGAATACTGACAAACTGACATATAAATTTACTGTATGTGTTGGTATTTCTCATTTTCAGATGCAATAACCCCCCTGTAGTACACTCTGCCAGTTAGCAGAGATAACACTGTGTTTCTGACATCCTTGGCCTTTTGTGATGGGTGTAAGTCAGTTAGATAAATTAGGCACACTCTCACATTCACACATAGACATACACAGGGAAACATCCTCTTACACCTCGTTCTGCTTATGTCATCAAATGTGGTGTTAAATTTGCGCTCGGAGCAACAATACTCTCTACCTGTCACCATGGCAGCTGCGTGGGGTGATTGCAATCGCACAATGAGCCAAGGCACACGGGAAATAAGCTTGGAAGAATGAGCTCTCCTGAGAAACAGGCAAGACAGTGGATGGGAGAGAATGGGGGACGAAGACAAACAGAGTGAGAGAGAAAAGAGCTGAATAGAAACAATGAAAGAGGGAGAATCGGAGTAACCCTTTGTCTACAGTGATGTGAGTAAAGTATTTGCGTGTCTGGCACACAGAATTTGAATACCACTCCTGAAAGGACAATAATACATGTATGAATAGCATGAATTATGAAACAAGCAGGCTAAATTAATAATGATACATTCCATTATGGATTTGCATAATGCAGTGCCCATGAGCACACAGTGGTGCAATATAACTAAGTACATTTGCTCACGTACTTCTACTCCGCTTGCTAAGTACATATGGACTCTAGGTGAAATTGGAACTTTGTGAAGTAGGAAAAGCTTATGCAAAATCTCACTGACACTGACTGATGTTAACAGACTAATAATCCAGCCTTGGGATGGATATTGTTTTGTTTTCTATTCTAACGGCTTCATAGTGTAAAAGCCCACTACCTTCCCAGTACCCAACAGTGGACAGACACAACTAGTGACTAGCTGATGAATTCAGTTGAGTATAAGATAAGATTTGTGTCTCTTGTTTCTGCTGCCCTAAAAACAAAGAAATGTCTGTTATTGTAGGTTTACTTAGGCTTTTAAAAGCAATACTTAATCAAAAACTATTTTAATGTTGGCGTGTTGGTAGTTTTACTTGCATAAAGCACCTGAAAACTTACACCACTGCAAGCTAAAAAACAAAACAAAAAGCAAAAAGCAAAAGTTCTTTCTGCCTGTTTTTTTTAATGTATCCATAGTCCATAGGGATCCTGGATGGCAATGTAGTTTGTTCCACCAGTGTAAGGGAGGAGGCAGCAGAGTTCCCTATGGTGCAGACTTCATCCTGGGGACTCACAGGTACTGGTTGTTGCTTGACCTGAGGATGCCAGTGGAGGATTGTGGGATAATAAGCTCTCTGAGTTATCGGGGGAGGGATGCTTTTGTAGACTGTAAAGGCAGCAGAGAGGTTTTAAATTCTGTCCTGGAGGAGACAAACTCCCACCTGACCCAGTCTTTTACAATTCCATGATGTAACACTCCTACTTATGCCCTAAGCTTGTATTTCTCTCTTTTTCTCTCCCTCTTTTTTTATATCTCTATCCCACCCACTCTGTCTGCTTCTCCCGTACACTAGACCTCTGTGGGAATAAACTCAATGAGTGAACCTGGCTGTTTGAGTGAGTGCGCTGTTCAGCTCATTCCCCCCTCCATATCTCTGCATATTTGCCTCATTGCATTTCAGATTCTCCCTCCCTTCTCAATCCCTTACCCTCTGGGCACAAAATTAACCTTTACCCCTTGAGCTGCTGCGAAACATGACAGCACGAGTCACCCCTTCACCAGTCTGAGCCCATCTCCCTGTCACACTCCTCATTCCCATAAGCCTCACGAGTCCCTGCATCACCTTTCACAACTCTGCTCTCCACCTCTTCACCTTGCCTCTCTGTGTGTCTCCAACAGCTACCTCCAACTGCACGAGAGAGCCATATTTAGCATAAGCTGTGAAAAATGAAAATGCTCTGCTGGAGCCAAAGCTGTGTTTGTGGGTGAAGTTTCACACTGGGGCCCAAGGTGTGTGTTCTCACAACTACACTGCTCAAACCGACCAGATGCTCCACAGGGGGATGAAAGCGCAAGCGTAGCAGTTTCGCAGCACTGCTATTACTTCACGCTTCACGAGAGGAGGACGAAGGAGGAGGAGGAGGAAGGAGAAGTAGTAACACATAGGGCCTGTAAAGAAAATCACAACAGTTCTGTAAATTAGCGAAGCTCAAGTGCAGATAAACAGAAAATCCCGCAAAATTTCAGAAGTAAGTGTGCTGATCTTCTCCCTTACCTAGAGCAGTACAGGATCATGCCTGTCTATGACTGACTGTCAGACAGGTTCTGTCAGCCGCAGCACATTCGATAGAAATGCAAGCGCAGTGGAAATATTATTGCCCCAGGCATCCTTTTCCTAGCCCTGCAGTAGACATCATTGCCTGACAAAAAACCATAATCTCCAGCACTGTGAACACTGTGGAGGAACACTGAGGCCAATTCCAGAGAGTTAATTAGGGTTTGGATGACTGGCTGCACCGGGTATGGATGAGCAATGTGCTGCTCACTGATAAAGACGATTGGCTCTATTTATTGTTGTTTCCTCAGCCCTTTTTCACTACAAAAAAACTTGTTCTGAGGTTCGGTCGGGTAATGATTGCTGATTGCTTCATTAATCCGATTAGTCACCAAACAGTCTGTTATCTCAGTTTTGATACAGGACATTACAGCGAAGTGATGAGCGTTATCTTGCCAAGGCAACGGTAATTATACATGTGTCGGACATGTGTATGCAAATAAAACTAGAAATAAAAATAATATGGCTAATTAGAGGAATTGCTGCATATCTTTTGAGGTATTTTGACATACTTCTGGCTCCCCTTCTGGCTCAATAAAGAAAGATTTAAGTAAAGTGAAATGACATTGCTCTAGAATGATGATTCATCCACCACGTTGAACTTCAACAGAGTAAGTTTCCACTTAAATCCTTTATCACCTCCACTCTCATATCTATACAACATGTTAAAAGAGCAAACATCCAGCCTCTTCCTTTTATTTGTGTTTGAAAGAAACATGACTGTTGGATTACAGTTTGCAGTTGCCCTCGAGACAAAGGTAAACATCTAGAATATGAAATGCTATTCATACCAGAAGTCAAAAGAAAAGTCTGACATGTAATTTTAAATAAAAACTGGTGTGTCTGTGGAAAACAAAACAAAACAAAACACAAGAACAAATTGTGTGAGTGCCCAGTCAACTACCCCGCATATCTAGTTTGTTCTTGACATTTAAATTCCCCTGTGGCTTAGAGGGGGTCTGCTGGTCTTTGTCATGGCAAGTGATGTTTCTATCGACTCTCCATTCATACTGCAACTGGCCCTGTGAGCTCTAATCAATGGACGTTAATGCCTCTATTATAATCCATGCTCTCAAATTAAGGTTGCATTGATCAACAGTTGCTGCAGTGTGGAGCTGTGTCAGGCACTGGAGGGATATTTCAGTTTTAAGCAAACAGAACCCCAGAAAGGCAGCAAGAGAGTGTGATGTGAGAGTAATACAGGATTCAACAACATGTGTGTGTGTTTCTTTTTCAAACTCAATCTTTAATTTGTAGCCTTTCCCCCAAGGTTTTTAAGTATGCATTGTTGCTATCGGTTTAGAGGCAGTGAGAAAATGCATCATGCGTGTCGATCAAAGGTGTTTTGGATTTTAAATACCGCTGAGCTTTGGGGCGCTCAGTGAAGAAATTGCCCCAGATGTTTTGCCAACAAAACAATATTGCATCAGTAAGCCTGTTTGAGCATCGGCATGCATCTAGTTTTTCTTGTATGTTCGGAGTGAAATACAAAATGTGGATTCGAACATATAGGTACTGCAGTTCAACACAGCATTGCTCTCAGTATTTCTGAGCTTTAGCAACAGTTGCAATCACTAATCACTAAAGTCTTTAATCCAAGCAAGTTCATGCAGGTCTGTTGTGAACCAAAGTATATCAAAGTGTGTCTGTAGTATTTCTTTTTGGAGACATCTGTATTTTTACATATGAAACAATACATACTGTATGTAGTGTATGACAAATCAATTAAGCGATCAGTTATGTTCTAAACAACACTATGGAAATATAAAGTGATGAAGACAGCTACCTGAAAGTCTCATTTATTTGACAGAGCAATAGTTCCCATGTGGTAATATTCTTCATTATAACTCTAGTTGTGACTACATAAATACATGATCCAGTTCTTGTTTCTTACCATGCTCTGTCAAACAGTCAGTCTTGCTCATCAGTTTCCCTTCTCTCTGTCTACTCTCTGCTCTCTTGTTCTTTCTCACTTTCACCTGGAGGCCTGTAATTTATACAGCTACTCAGCCTCCTCTCCATTTCCAAAGCTGACCAGGGCAAACACACCGAGAAAATGAGAGCATTATATGATGGCGAATCAGAAAAACACAACGTCAGGGAGAGATGTCAGGAATACTTCTGTGAACGTTTCACATTCAGAATAGGCTTGCAGAATAGTGAGGGAGTCACTGTATCTGATAACATTGCTTTAACACAATGTGATGAATAAGATAATAAAATATATTATAATGGAATAGTTTAACACTTACTTGTCTAATTTTATCTCACTCAAGCATGATTAAACCTTTATTATTATGCTTTAGATCCACTTGATGTACATTAACAGTATTTATTCAGTGCGTTTAATTTGCTTAACTTCACTAACTGGTAAGACCCAATATGCAGAATAGTAATGTGGCCACACACACACACACACACACACAAAAATCAGACAGTTCCTTAAAATGTGTGCAGTTTGTGTTTTTTCTGCCCATCTCATGTTGCAGAGAGTTGGGGGTATTAGAGTGTTATGTCCATAACAGTAATTTTACTGCTGTATATGTCTTTAGGCCTTCTATGGGAAACAGAAGACTTGTCACAGTTGGAAAAGCACAGGTATTAATAAAATTTAATGGGTGAAAGGGTACTGGTAGCACGCTGCACCCGCTAATTGCCCTGGTTGAATAGAATAGAAGCACTGTTAATATTAATAATGACATTTGTAACTTTATCACAAGTCCAAATGTCTGCTATTAATGGGGCATGTTACCACGTGGAGTTGCTAAAGTAACACTGCGTCTACACAGGAAGGTGTAGCATGAGCAGAAAGTAAGCAAAGCATAGCTGCAGCTCCAGTGTTCTGTGTTATTGTACAGGGGCGCTCAGATACAGTATTGAGGTCACTCATAATGTTTTTTATTTTACATGGCAGCATCTGTGTACTCATTTTGTAATTGAACTGAAACATCATTATGTATTCACAACAGCAGGCGGCACCTACAGTATAAAGCCAGACAGCTGTGAATTAGGATTTTAAACCTGATTCAGAGCCGACTGTGGAGCAGGTGGTAGGGCAGTCGTCTACGAACCCCAGGGTTGGTGGTTAGACTCCCAGTTCCCCCGATTCTTGGCCACATGTTGAAGTGTCCCTGGACAAGACACTGAACCTCAAACACTTAGTGCCTAAAATGTAGCTGCCTGTCCACAAGAATTTCCCCAAGGGCATTAATAAAATATAAATTTTTATTATTATTATTACTATACTGTATAGTAAATTTGTGTGTTTTACAATTCAAACTTTTGTATGAGTTTTCTCTGAGCTCTGATCCTTACATTGTCTGCGGCCATTCCAAGCTGAGACTGCATCAGTAGAAATACCACGTCCTCACAATGTTGCTTCTCTCACAGTAACCATGTATGATTATAGGAGTCGCAAGTAAATACTTAATAGTGAAAATAATTGTTATAGAACTAATGAAGAAATAAGTGACAAATCCCTTTGCACTGTGATGTGTATGCTTCATGAGTGTGTGCATTTAATTTAATGTGAGAGGAAGATAGAGGAAGAAAGTCAAAAGAATGGAAACACAGTTTGTTGAAATAAGCAGCTAGCAAGCAAGAGAGGAAGATGTCATTTCAAACTGGACCAAGTACCTCACTATGAGATAAGAATTAGAGCTGTCTTTATGAGGGGAATTTAAATGTGCTAAAGAGAAAGTTCCCGTCTATCTACATGTTATAGCTAGTGCATCAGAAACGTAGTGTCATGTATATAGAATTATCTTTCCATTTACTTTTCAGAAGCAGAACAAGCTGTAAACATGACATTTACAAGTTGAGTTCATAAAGTTAATATAACTAATATGTTAGTTATGTTAGTATAGTTATTAACAGTTCATGAAGGCACACAGCAACATTGGCATTCATTAGTCACAGGAAGGATGGTTATATGAGAAGAAACACTATGCACATGAGTGGGCGCATATCTATTATTTTCCCATGGAGAACAAAAGACGCAGTTATGACACTGACCCACAAACAGATAAAGAATGAGATAAAAAGTTAAAAGGAGAAATACTTGCGTGAAATTAGTCTGAGCACAGAGATGGCAGGAAAGTTTTTAATTCTTTCTCCCTTAGGCCTTGAATCACCTGCCATCCACAAAGTCACTGTCCATCCCACAGGAAAACACTCATTACAGTCTGCCATTACGTTTGACTGCCTCTCTCTCCTCAACCTTGAAACACTGTTCACTCATCCAAAAACACTTCAATCCAGCGGGAGTGCTGGGTCAATTGAGTCAATGTCGAGCGACTCCTTTCTCCCCAAGGCACCGCAATTGACAATTTCTTTTCTTGTTGTTTTAGTTTTTTTTACAGATTGAAACAAGGACAAGCATAGGTATATCCCATGGGAACATAAAGCAGTGGGTGTAACTATGTGCACTGATCTAAAGCCAGCCAAGGGACTAAAACGTCATACAAAAGTGATGTCCGGAGAAAGATCCCACAGAGTCAATGTCCTTGAAGATGCCCTTATATTGTGTCATGTGCGAAGCTAAAAAACAACAACTAAAGAAGTTGGTGCTATTTTCTTAACTGTGCATTATGTGGACATGTAAAAGTATAAAAATATTCCTCATGTTTCATTCTTTCTTTCTTTGTAAGTTCACTGTGATCGTTTCTTGTTTGAAGTATACTTCAAATAACTAGTTATTTGTGAGGATTAGGGATCATTTGGGACATAAAACCCAGGCATTTTCAAGGCATCACTGCAGCTTTTCTCCTCTCATAAACAATTTCATACTTAAAACAACCTTGTCTTTGAATTGAAACACCCCTCTTGGCTACTGTCACAAGATGTGTACTCATTCAAAAAGCATCACACTTCACACACATCATTTTTTTCTTATATGTAGAAGCAAATGTTGTGACTGTATTGCATTGAATGTGACTTTCCATAGCACTCTGCAGTGCTGACCCTAATAATAAATTTAATCTACTTTTGTCTCCTAATTCATTTGTAATATAAAGTATATAAAAACAGCAGGGAGATACTGATGTCTAGGGATGCAGATCACAGTGGAGGGAAACTGTAGCCAATTTCAAACCATGTTCTGTCATGCATTGCTAAATCACGGTTCTGGCCAGCGCAATGCAATGCTTGCCCTGTGATCTTCTAACGCGTCCCCCCCCCCTCCTCCTGGGCCTCCAGTGGGGAGGCCTTGCAAATCCATATTATGGTTTGCTTTCATACAGCGCTAATTCAAAGAGTAGCGCGATAAAACCAAGGGGGAGACAGTAGTGGCAGTTCCATTTGGGTTTGCTACCCTTGACTGGCTCTGAGATGTAAATGACTATCCACCCCCACCATTCAATATTCTTCCTCTGTTCTTGCTCCATTTGTAATTTAATACCTCTGAACACACCAGTTTGCTGAAAGAAATCCAGTACGTAAGAAGAATTCTCTTCATTTAGCTATGAAAACAAATAGGAGAGTTAGAAAAGAAGATCAAGCCATTTTCATGTCTGTATGGTAAACATGTGGCTGGAGCCAGCAGCCAGTTAACTTGTCTTATCACAAAGACTGGAAACAAGGTGAAACAGGTACATTGGCTCTGTCCAAATGTCCATCTATCTACCAGAATCTTTGCTTAATCTGTAGAAGAAAAAAAAAGAACAAGTCATGGTTTAACAGGATGTTAAATTGACAATTTATTGGCAGATGTATTTTTTACATTACGGTGATCTAGAGAAATTATTGGCCACCTTTAAAACAACTTACTAACAAAAATGCAAGTCAGTGTCCTTGATAATAGTTATTACAGTTATCACCCCACACTGTACATAATATTCCCTGGAAAATCCAAACTGAACAAAACTGCATGCATTATGTGTACAGTACAAAAAAATAATTCTTGCAGTTACCTTTTGACAAACAAAACAGACATTTTAATTTAAAGAGAAGGCTTCAGTTTAAAGGGATTTACTGATGTGATGGAGTTAAGCTGTGGAGTTGTGAATGACTGCTTACCGTTGTGCAACATTAGCAAACCTATTTCATCACTTTGTAGAGGCTCAAAGATAACGCCTGTCTGTAATCCAAACACAGAGACACTAAACTAATATCAGTCCGTAAAACTTGTGTTTTATAAAATATAATTAGGCAACCCTGCCTGCTAAAAATGACATTGCTACAGATATAAACTGCAACCTTGATTACGTTTTGGTGGCGAACGTAATGATCATGTTGTGGTACGTATGTTTCTAGTAATAAACCAACCAGCTGTGGGCAGTAGTTTGTTTAGTGTAAAGATTTTCGTGGTCTTCAGATCTTAATGTAATAATCACAATCCAAAGAAGGTAACTCATCACTTATTACTGTCATACTTACACTAAAAGTTCTTCAACATAGCGTGAATTAAGATTGGACTGTTTTGTTTTGAAAGCATCACCACCAAAACAAATCCTAGAAGACATCTTTTCATAGCAAAAAGATGCAAAGCAACAGAATGAATGTTATATCCTACATTTAACATTTTTGCCAAAAATAACATATTCAGATGTAACTTCTGTGTAATCACCAGCATTTTGATTAGTAACATTTTTTACAGTATATTTCTCAGTAGCTGTAACTGATTACAAAAACAGATTTTGTGAACTACATGTAAGTGTTACATGCATCTATTTACTTTTCATTGACTTCTTCTTGTCTAAGTCTCTGCAAGAAGGCAAAAAACACCAGATATGTTGAAATACTACATTTTTTCCCTTAACAGTCAGCCAACATACAGTAAAGGTGTTGAACTAATGATATTACCAAGGGCTAGAGCTTCTTGTGACGTTTTATCATTATACCGAGTCTACAAGGTGGAACAAACCCTGAATTTCGCAGCTGTGTCCCTTCTTCCTCGGGAGAGGTTGCCAGCTGATCTGCTACCAGGTACGTGTGGAGCACAGCTGCACATCCTACCTCCTGTCTCCTTCACCTGTCGAAAGCAGTTAGGGCAGAGGGGCTCCACTGCACCACCCGCTACCAAAACATGTCGTCTGGTTGCTGTGGAGAATGCAGCTGTCCCTAGGTGTAGCTCACTGGCACTTATTATGATAATGAGGTCCATTTCAGAACACTGGCTGTCTGTGGTGGGGTAGTTAAGGGCAGGGTTGAGGGAGCATGGATAGAGGGGGGTGAACGGAACAAATAAAGATGGATGGGAAGTATGGAACACTGGGAAGTAGACCCCCTCAGGGACCGTCCATGCACAAAGATGAAAGCACAGGGGTCAATGTAGCTCCAACACATCAATTACACAGAGCTTGGAAGCCGCAGCTGGCCTGGCATTTCCCTAAAGGTGACAGAAATACGTCCCACGTATGTCCATCTAAAGATTTTAGTCACTTCTTCTTGAACTGAATTATCAAACTGAGCAAAAAATCATGTTGAACTGCGGATGCTTACACTTGCCTTTCAAATCCTTCCTTCACTTCAAGGGCTCTGTCTCAAATCTGGAGCGATATATATCTCAACTGCTGGAGACATTGCTGCTGCTCACTATCAGCATCCTTCATCAAGAGACATGCTTTGGAAATTAGCCCTGTGCACTGCACTACTGCTCCTAGAGGCACCTGTATCTCCCATTCACTTTCTCAAGGTCAGATCAGCATTGAGGTGTTGTGCATGAGCACCACGTGTGCAAAGGCAAATGAGGGAGCACCTCCACTAACTTGTTTGTTTGAACACACGCAGCAGGCTGAGTAATTGCATAAAAAAAGTCTGTCAATGGGTGCTGAGAGCATTTTAATTAGCTCCCGTTCCGAATGACAAAGCAATTATGAAATGAATGACTTCCTCTCCAAACTGGGAGGCCAGTGATGGGACTGGTGGGGCTAATGGAAGTCCACCTCCATCCTAGCACTCTAAATGGGATCTCCTTTGTGTAAGTTGGAAAAAGTCCAAATACCGAAGAGGAAATAGTATCTCAGACAGCCTGCATGCTGATGTAAAGAGGCCCTGACTGGCCGCTGCTGGCTAGCTCTCTCTCACACTCTCTGCTAATGCTTTCTCTGGCGCTCACACCGAACTGTGCACAAGCACACTCACACAGAAAGAAAAAAAACACCTACAAAGATACAGCATCATCTCGCCATTTCAACGTCTGTCTCTTTCTCATGCAAAACAGATGCAGTGTAGTTGAGCTCAGAGTCATGAAAACACCTGCAGGCATCTTATATGCTTGGATTTGTGTGTGAATTTGTGTGTGTGTGTGTGTGTGTGTCTGTGTGTGCACAAGACTCACAACCCAGCTTTGAGTGGTGCTGCCATCTAGTGGTGAACATATGACCTGAAAAGGACACTACATCTGATTTATATGACATGCTTCATTCATCATATCATAAGCAGATGGTGAATAAATGTATTGCTTAACTTATGTGTCACTACTTTATTACAGCGTAAATGGAATACATTTACATTGTTGTTTATTTTTTAATAGATTGTGTGGTCACTCTGTAATACTGTATGTAAATAAGAAAAATGTTTAACATGTGAATTGCAACCCCATACAGGCAACAAAGACTATGTTACATGTAAACAACATGCATCACTGTTTGCATCACTGCTTAAACTGCACGGTCCTAAAGACTGAATCATTGATTCTGCTGCTCACTTAATCATCTACTCCCACGACCTAATTTTGTCCATAAGACAAATGTAGGCACATTTTCATAGAAGAGCTCAGTGAAATGTATTCAGAATGAAAAAATATTGGGTCAGAACAACAACAAGTACCATGACAATGGCTCATGTTGAATATCAACACCGCTTCCTCTTACTCCACAGTGCTCCCTGTGTTTTGGATTAAAGGCTCAGCTGGCAGTGCCTGCAGTTTGTTTAGACCTCACAAAGTCTGCAAGCCCTCTGCTGACCTTGTTTGGCCCTGTCTTTCTCTGGACTCCATCCTGGTTGCAAAAGAGGAGAGCTGAGCGGGAGGGACTCCACTCTGGGAAGACCAGATAGCATGGCCTGCAGCTTCAACGACACTGGGGAAAGGTCGGTATTAAATGTTATGGAGAATTTAACAGCCATTAAAACAACTTACAGTTTATCTCAGTCTCCTTCTCCTTTTTGTCTACATCTATTTTTTCCTTTCCTCTTCTTCTCACAATATTTTTCAGCCACATACGCCCAAAAATCACAACAGCTGCATAATCAAGCCATTTATGAATTGGATAGAAAGTCATCCTTTGAACATTATGCATTAACAACAAGTCAGAACTGACAAACCAGCCCATACAGTAGCTCTTCATACCTGTCTCCTGGATTTGAGAATTAAGTTTTTTCCTAGTATACAGGAGGACACATCCATGTAATTCAAACTGATTCCCTTCATCAAAACACCTGCAGAGAGGAACAGTAATGACATTCACTGTGTAATGATATTTGACAGGTAAGGAGTGAATGGAAATAGACTCAAACTAATCTAAGGGCATCTCTCTGCCATCTATAATCTAAGGCGACACATAGGAAAAAAAGCTTTAGGTATATGAAATTGTTATATCAGGTGGAGGACTACGGTGAATAAGCATAAGTGGCACTACAGCATTACCTCACTTTGTCAAACGTGTGCATGTGTGTGTGTGTTCATGTGCATTCAGGGAAAAGACATTAAATTTGTATTGACATCTTTTTCCTACAAATCAAGATTTTGATACAAAGGTAGAGGTAACAGTAGTCAGTTTCTTTTTTCCCTCTAACAAAGTTGCTACACATACAGTAAATGGTTAATTTCATGATAGGTGATACAAAAAAATATCAATACATTGCCCTGCAAGAGTGAGTCACTGGAGGCCAATATGTTACTGTGCCAGTTTCTGCAGTTATCATATTCACTGTGTGCAGGTTCACTGTCCAATTCCTATTTGCGAGAGACAACATACAATCTCTCACAAGGAAATACTGTGGATGCAATATTAAGAAATTACTGCAGACACATAAAGTGACTTTTTGTTTTGTTTTGTTTTGTTTCAGGTGTTTTTGAAGAAATTAGACAAGAAAATCTCATATTTCATTGCAAGTCTAATACATGCAGTGCAGTAAATGGTCTAGAACCGAAGCATAAAAGCTTTGAGCTTTGTCTGTCCCCATACCCTATTAGAACATGTGAATAAAGCACTTTACTTTTACCCATAGACCATGGTCTAGTCCAGAAAGTTATAATGACCAGAAATAATACACACAAAGTCTCTTATAAACAGGTCTTCAGTGTGGGGGACCTGGAGAATAAGAGAAAGACCTCATGGGTTCTTCTTGTATGATGTTCAGTGTGCATATTTGTGACTGATGAGTGTTTTTTGTATTTTTTATTCTCTGGCTGTACTCCAGTTTTACCTCCCTTTGCCCAGGTCCCTTTGTGCCCTAGAGTGAGAGTGAGATAGGGAATGTTGAGATATAGCAGAGCATGTGCTGCTTCCCTGAGCCTCACACCCTCCTATTGCTATGAGCATTGACATAACCAGTAGCTCTGCCACCTTAATGTCAGCTTGCATTAAAGTCCTCTGCCACAAGCCCAACTTAAGCCACACAGCAGGCAGCACGTGGTTTGTTAGTCTGACCTCATGATGAAGACATGAAAACTGCTTCTCTAGCTGTCATGGCCTGACATTTAAGCTGATGAGTATATTTCACTAAACAAGCTACTGCTTCTCAGACAGAAGGGAAGTAGCCTTGGCCGTAGTTTTTGTTTGTCCTTTAATTTGTAAATTCCACCCAAGAGATTTCAACCTCAGATTATACTGTATATTTCAACCAGAGGAGCTCAACGGGAAATTAAATCTTTTGGCTTCACCATTGCTTATTTTTTTCTGCCTCAAAAAATTGGATTCAAACATTTCTTGCTGTTCTTAAGAAAACACTCTAAAAGAATCTAAAGCATCACTTACACACTCTCTGGAGGGTGACTCCAGTTGAGCACTGAAATGATGCCCACTACATCAGTCATCCAGCAGCATGTCCAGGGAGGGGCAGACAGAATGGTATAGAGCTCCTCAATGCCAGGCACAGTCGAGGAGAGAAGCGCCCAGATGATTGGGTTTATTAAAAGCTTTCTCATCCCGTGCCACCACCCAGTGATTGATTTCCTTTGACGTGTCCTTTTACCCTGTGTCACATTAATAAACTACGTCTCTGCTGAGAAACTGACAGACCGCCTCCTCCTCCAAGAAACGGAGAGGGAGAGGAAGGGAGAAAGATGGGAAGGGAACGCAGAGGAGATAGAGAGATGGAAACGATTCAGACAGCCTGATAACAACAAAGAAAGAATGAAGTCAGACACAGCAAAAGACAAAAGAGAAAGACCACCAAGTGCCAGTCACTCACAACAAAGATGTCACTTTTATTGCTGATCAGTAAAGCAGGAGAGCCTGATATATCCTTTGCATCATCATAATATTAGGGTCTATTATGGTGACATTACATAATTCTTCTATTCCATGACAAAACTCATTTTGCAAGCTTTTATGTTTTCCCTCTGTTTAGTAGTCTCAAATGAAACATATATACCTTAATGGCAACTGAGACTAGAACAGCTTGAGGGTTTCCTTCAGGCCGTTTTACACAGGATAGGCTAATGTCCGCTGTTCTGCTGCTTGTTCTACTCATGTTCTTTATTGCTCTGGTAGAATCAGTTATAGCTAAAATATCTAAGCAATGAACATTCTACAGGAACTGGACGACTGGAGTCAACCCTGAGATAAGAAAACATTACGCTATGGTACATTTACCAAATTCCTGCCTCTGGAACTAAAATTTAGAGAAAGAGGGTGGCATGATAGCTCAATGGGTAGAGCTTCAAACCCGAGGGTGAGCGGTTCGAT
The DNA here is from genome assembly GCA_032362345.1 of Sandelia bainsii. Classification (NCBI taxonomy): domain Eukaryota; kingdom Metazoa; phylum Chordata; class Actinopteri; order Anabantiformes; family Anabantidae; genus Sandelia; species Sandelia bainsii. The sequence goes on from JAUMHL010000017.1 coordinate 5,360,374, forward strand.
TCCCAGTCCTGATAGGCTACATGTCGAGGTGTCCTTGGACAAGACACAGATACCCTTAACCCTTGGCGCCTCACAGGGGCAGCCTGTCCACAAAGAATTTCCCCAAGGGGGATCAATAAAGTATCAGTTAACATTATTAGAGAAAGATAATGAAAGCCCTTCGAGCTGCACATGCTCTTGAGTGTAGTAAACCTGAGTCTGTCACCTGAGTAGCGGGGTTTTCTGTTTTCAGCAGCTACTGAACCACTGTTAACTACACCAAGACTAAGGTTTTACAAAGTTAAAAAAGAAAGTACATATGTTGAAGTGTACCGTAAGTACTTCTTTTAAACTGAAAATAAGTTATCATACTTTCACTTTACTTTTTATGTTATCATTATTAAACATTATTAAATTACATACTAGTGTACATGGTTTAACTGACACGTATGCCCAAATTCCCATTCAGTAGTGCAACTGTTCAAACAAACAGTTATTAATGTTACACATTAGTAATTTTTCACAAATTGTTGCATGGCACTTGTTCAAGAGAGAAAGTGGTGTGTAATAAACTTATAATGGTTAGTAGGAATGGTAGACAGTGAGTAGGAGTTACCTCTCAGTAAACTCTGCATATTTCTTTGTTAGCCTTTAAGTGGTGAGCTGTATTATATAGTTTGCTGCTTACTGACGTGTTGTGACAGTTGTCACAGCTATGCTGTGATACAGCAGTGTATGGAAATTTCATACTGTTCAGAAAATTAAAACAGCATTATTAAAAGGTGTACTTCATGTCATACCCCCTTCTCCTCTCCCATGTTTCCTGTCCACCTCTCTACCAATACTATCAAATAAAAAACATTTTAAAAGTACTTTAATGAACTAAAAATTGGGATAAAGGTATATTAACAGCATACACAGAAGTTCACTTTTTGTATTTAGAAGTATATGTTGATGAACTAGAAAATCTTCTATAGTAGCTAAAGTACTAAAACAGCCTGAAAAGTCCTACTTTGCCCAGTGCTGGAAATTCTGAGTCACAAAAGTCCCACATTTCCTGAAGGCCACATGGTCCAACTTGAACCTACATCTGGAGAGAGTTCCTCTGGGGTGGAAAAAGTCCTGCTTGATTCCTGTGAATAAGAAGCCACGTCCCAGTGTCTT
>JAUMHL010000017.1:5361616-5374927 GCA_032362345.1 Sandelia bainsii
GATCATTTCTGCCTGTGGCCATAAAACTGTACAACTCCTCTCCTTTATGTAAAGGGGAGGGGTGATGACAACTATCATAATCATATTTATAATCAGATAACCCCACTACATTACACCCAGGACTGATAATGACCAGATATTACCTATTTTTGTTCTGTAAATTCAGTATTTAGTATTTGTGTTGGTGTTAATCTTTTCTGGTTATGGTTCTTTCTTTCTTTCTTTCTTTCTTTCTTTCTTTATGTTTGAACTGAGAGCTGCTGTAACATGCCAAAATAATTTCCTAATAAAGTTTTTTGAATCTTGAATCTTGAATAAACCAGCAGTGCCTCAGAATCTGTATGTGAAAAAGAAAAAAATTATATAAAAGTGAAATTAAGTGCTTATGAAAAGGAAAACATTTTCATTCAATTATTTATTCAAATAAATTATTGAAAATTACATTGAAATTGAAAAGCCTTTCATACACTTAATGCTAATTTTGGTTATGTTATTATTTTTGTCAGGTTTCAAGATCAGTACTGCAGTTTTGTTCTCCCTCTGTTTCAGTGCAGAACTATCCACCATCTGTGTAAAATCTAGAGCTCTGGACAGATTGCTACACACTAATATCTAATTATGCTCTCTAAGTTTTCTTCTTGGCATATTGAACATTTCACTCCCATTATTTTTAAAATTCACACACAAAATAGCTTCTCATGTTGATCTTTCAATTAAGCTTTCAGTCAATTAATCATGTGATGATGATGTCGCTCAGTATCCTGCCTGTTTGTTATTATTACCAGACTCCACAACTATGCAGAGGCAGTTTCACACATTCTTTCACAAATTTTTTTTTACTTATATGTTTGATAAAACTTTATCACTTCTCCGCCTGTTGATGATGAATTTTTCAGCTGCTGCCACCAGACATATGTAACACATTAGGATCTTCACCTATATTTAAGAAAATACACTTTATGAAAAAGCTATTATATTAATTATTTAATTTAACAAAACATTGTAAAATCCCGAGACGACAATTATTTTAGTAAACTCGTTTAGAATACATAGAAACTATCAGAAAAGGTAAATTTACAATCACAAATAATAACGGAAACATTTTCCCTTTCCTTCCGTGCTGTCACTGCGCATGCCCAGTTCATTGCTAAGGAAGAAAGGGAAAAATGTCTCTGGCGAGGTGAGTCTAGTGACAAGGCCTTTTACGTTTTAAGTAACGATAGTTTAGTCATATGTCGTTTCAGCTCTGTGTTATAAAGTGTATAAGTTACGGTTAATATTCCACATTGATATTTCTGATCAGCTTGCTCTCAGTTCTTTGTTTCAACCAAAGCCAGCGGCACTAGCTAATGCTACCTAGCTGAAATTGTACGTCGTAAGCTAAATGTTAGCTAACAGCTACATTTTGTTCTAAATGTTAGCTAACGGCTACATTTAGCTAGTTTAGCAGCATGCATCCATTATCACAACACAATATTATGAACTGCGGTGTGCTCGCTACACGTTTCAGCTTGGCTCTTATAACAACGTGTTGTTAGATTTGTTGTTAGCCAGTTAGCTGTTGTGGCGCTTCTAAATAATGCTTAGACCTACTCGGTGTCTCTGTCGACTAATGTTAGCTAGAGCTTATAACAATTGATATACTAACTAACGTGACCCAAAACAACAAAAAGACATGTATTTTTCTGTGTCCAGCTTTTTACCGGTACCGACCCAGCTGTCCCAGGACCAGCTGGAGGCAGAGGAGAGGCTCCGGGCCCAGAAGTCCTATTCCACTGCCCTGGTTTCGTCCCGCAGGGAACCCCCTCCATATGGACACAGAAAAGGCTGGGTCCCTCGATCACTTGAGGTAAAAAGACCTATTTAATTACAGATACATAGTTATGTAAAACATAGTGAAACAGCTTAAGATCGTTTGGCTTACTACATGAAGTTAAGTCACTACCATGGAACTGTGAGTTCCATAACAGAAAATCTTATATCTTTATCTCTCCTGTGCAATCTGTGTTTCTGGAGGACTTTGGAGATGGAGGAGCTTTCCCAGAGATCCACGTGGCTCAGTTTCCGCTGGAGATGGGTAGGAAGAAGAAGACATCCAATGCCCTGGCAGTGCAGGTGGATGCAGAAGGAAAGATTAAATATGATGCCATCGCCAGACAAGGACAGAGCAAGGATAAGGTATAAGGCCATACTCTGAACACACACACACGCAGTAGTGTGCTTAATATGTAGCCACGCATAACCTGAAATCTATTAAATTTAAGACTGATCAAAATCCGTGCACATACATTAATGTGAGAAACATCTTTGCATGTCTCTCTGTTAAGGTCATGGTAATTACTATGGTCACTCACAGGTCTCAGTCATTGAGTCTTGGCCTGACAAAATCCAGCTTGTATTAAATGCCAGAGTTGCAGTGTTATCATTAAGATTTACAGTGATTGTGATGTTATAAATGTCCTCGTTCACGTCAGTGATCGAGGACACTAGGGTGTAAGACAATTACGTTACACTTGAGTATAACAATATTGTCTTGTGTAATAGTGTAGTAATTCTCAAAAACACTATCAATTTTTAATTAATAATTTACATGCAAAGATTCATGGCAGACGGTGCTTTATTTTGTGTTGTGTTTAAATCTCAGACGACAACTTTTGTGTATGTTGTGATTTTTTTCTTTTACTAAGAATTTGTGCACATGTGATGTGTTTTTTTAATACTTTGACAGTATTCCTAAAAATAGATTTTAAAAAGCTTACAGTATTGCAGTATATTGAATTATAACCCCTATATCATATGTATTATACTGCCTGATTCTGGCCAGTACATGGCTCTAAAATACACACTGTCAGAATAACCCATTACCATGGTGCATATAGTGTTGAACTTATTACACAAAGATTCCTTAGTTAAATCTTTCAATTTTTTTTCTCTTTCCTTGTTGCAGGTGGTCTTCAGTAAGTACACAGATCTGCTTCCAAAGGAAGTTCTGAACCAAGACACTCCAGAACTACAGAAGCCTGACGAGGAGGCTGTAAAAGAGGTAAGCCATGTTGGAATCTGCATGTATGGAAAACATGTCATCAGATTGAGTTATTCATATGACTGTCAGTTTTACTATTTAAAAGTCATTTACGCAAGAGACCTTTTAGTGCTCAACTATTCATTGATCCCTCCAAAAACTGGGGGTTACTGTCATATCAAATCTGTTAATTACTCTGTAGAACAAGTGAACATATTAAAACATTTTTTCAGTGTCACAAAATTAGATTGCCTTTGGTCATCTTTAATTGGCTTTTAACTTTTTTTGAGTTACGATTAAGTAAACTTGATAATTGGTCTTCATCTAATCATTGTTTTTTGTATGTGTAGCTGACAGAGAAGACCCGTTCTGCCCTGGAAAAGCAGGTATCTCAAAAGATTGCTGCTGCCATGCCTGTAAGAGCTGCAGACAAACAAGCTCCTGCACAGTACATCAGGTATGAGTTAGAAGTTTAACAATTTCAGTAGTGTTTTAGAAGTAAGTCAGTAGGGACAGTAGGATTGTTGTGAATGTTAATATACATAGTATACATATCATACACAGTATGATTGAAGGTTGGGATGAGAAAGATTACCACTTTTGTTATGAAACATCTAAGTAAAGTCTGTTTATTTAAATGTGTCTTGTATTTTTAAATGTTGAATGCATGATGACACACTCTTCTTATTTTTCTCACTCCAAGATACACCCCATCCCAGCAAGGAGTGGCTTTTAACTCAGGGGCCAAGCAGAGAGTGATCCGCATGGTGGAGATGCAGAAAGACCCCATGGAACCTCCACGTTTCAAGTAAGTAAACATATCTTCATCACAGTCACGTATAGTATACATATAAGTTCACTTTTTGTATTTAGAATTATATTTAGATAAACTAAACAGTGGATTAGTGGTAGCATGCCTTACTAGTAAACTAACAGTATATATACACATTTATTTGCAGTATACTTTGAAGTGTTCTTACATAAACTATTAGTATAAGAAGCATTGAAATTGTACGTTTACAAGTATACTAGAACTACATTGACATTAGTATGGGACCTCCACATTTCAAGTAAGTAAACAAATTCTTCATAACAGTCACTTGAGCCGTGTATTAAGACTGATTTACTAGCTTATCCAATATTTATATAATAAAATTAATACAATTATTTTAACTCCAGCAGAGCACTTTTAGACACGGTTGATAAAAGTCAATATTGCGTTAAGTCATGGCGTCTTGATAGATGTTTTCTTGTGTGAAGAGTACTTTTATCATGTTGACGACTTGTATAAATGTATATAGATGTATAAAGTTAACTACAGGAAATAATATAATATAATGGTGCTGTTCGAAGTTTCTTGGTTTTCTGTATAAATTGGTGATGAAATGTGATCTGATCTTTACCAAAGTCACAAATATCAATAAACAATACTTCTAAACTGTTAAACACAAGCAATCATGATCTTTCATGTCATTATTAAACACACCCATTAAACATACAAAGTGATGGTGGTAAAAGTAAGTGGAACTTTTGAAAGTTTTTAAAAATTGGTTCAACACCTTTGGCAGCAAGTTCTTCCTGTAGCTGGGGATTAGACCTGCACAGCATCCAGGTGGAATTTTGGATCATTCTTCCTCACAGAACTGCTTCAGATTAATCAGATTCTTGTCTGGTGTAAATGGCTCTCTTAAGGTCATTCCACAGCATCTCTATTGGGTTGAGGTCTCGGCTCTGACTGGACCACTCCAAAAGGTGGATTTTGTGTCTCCAAATCCATTCTGCAGTAGATTTACTTCATTATTTAGGATCATTGTCCTGCTGCATCAACAAACTTCTACTGAGCTTCAGCTAGTGGACAGCCACCCTGATATAATCCTGTAGGACATCTTGATAAACTTGGGAATTCATTGTCTCCTCCACAATGGCAAGTGGTTCAGGTGCAGACGCTACAAAGCAGCCCAAAATTATGAGGCTCCCGCCACCATACTTTACTGTTGTTGGAATGATGCTTTCATGTTAGTGGTTCCCTTTTTCATGACCAATTTATGCAGAAAACCACGTTATTGCAAATAGTCACATTTCTTGCCACTGTATGTTATTTTTTTCCCCAAATGAAACTTGACAGATAGGAAATTTTAATGTTTTGTCTCTGTATGACTATATATAAATATAGTGTGTATAATTGTGTCTTTCAGGATCAACAAGAAGATTCCTCGAGGACCTCCTTCTCCCCCTGCTCCTGTCATGCATTCTCCAAGCAGAAAGGTACAGTTACAGCTTTATACATTTGATAACATAAAGTTTGCTGAAATGTAAGCTGAATGTCGCTTTCAGTTACTACAGTAATGCATTTAAAATGAAGTTGATTGCGTTGTCCAAAAGAAATTATAGTTGACATAGTTTCTTCCTTCCCTTTAGATGACCGTCAAGGAGCAGCAAGAGTGGAAGATTCCTCCATGCATTTCCAACTGGAAGAACGCTAAGGTTATTTTTTCACAAGAATTAATCAGAACACTTGGCTTTTTTACTGTTTCTATATCATATTGCATACACACTTTAAGTTTTTGATGTATTGCATCCGGGGCTTGTCATGGTTGTTCTTTTTTATTGCCCTGACTTTATCTTCTCTGCTAATTTCTTTTTCTTGATGTGATCTTTCTCTTTCAGGGCTACACCATTCCTCTGGACAAGCGTCTGGCTGCAGATGGTAGAGGGCTGCAAACTGTTCACATCAATGAAAACTTTGCCAAGCTAGCCGAGGCACTCTACATCGCTGATAGAAAGGTACTGCAACCACAGTTCTCATCATTGTCACATAAAATATGCACATTTTACCTGTGTTGAAATTAAATATATTGAAATGCTGGTTGTGTCCTTAGGCCAGAGAAGCAGTGGAGATGCGAGCTCAGGTAGAGAAGAAGATGGCACAGAAGGAGAAGGAGAAGAAGGAGGAGAAACTCAGGGAGCTGGCCCAGATGGCTCGAGATCGCAGGGCAGGGATCAAAAGTCATGGAGACAAAGGTGAGTGTTGAAGACAAAGGCTGTGAAGTAAAAGAGTTAATATACCAGATATTTTTCAAGCATTTATGACAAGTCATTTAGGTGTGTGGTTTTCCAAGCAAGTGGAGCAGAGTCAGTTGTCAGTGCTGTTGCCAGCTTCAAATCTGGAACACAAATGGCATAAGTGATGGCAGCATTTTTCACCCTGCCAGTGTTGACAGGACTAGTACGCTGTGAAATTATTTTTCTGCTTTTCTACTGATCATTCACACATTTTCAGAAATAAGAAAAATTTAATGTTGAATGTTCTATTTTGTGCAGACTGTTTGGATTACCATTTAGATACTACATCATATAACTCCATAAAATATTAATTTTATCTTTCGTTATAAATATTTTGTTATAAAATCCAACTATGATTGCAGCGGAATTCTGATTTCATGGTATACCTTCATATGAAAGTTGATGGTTATCATACCATGTGTATTTTCTTATTATTACTGGTATTGAAAAAGACAATGCAGGCGCATCTAACTTACACATGAAATAAGTGTGTGAGTGAAAAGTACAGACAGGATCAGCCTGCGCTGTTGTGTACCTCCAGTAAATTGGCAGCTATTTTAATAATTGTTAAGAGAACTTGTGAAGGCATTTTTTACTATTTTCTGAATTTGTACAAAACAGTCAATCAGCAGAAAAATAATCAGCAGATCAATTCAGAATGATAATAATCATTAGTTGCAGATGGATACAAAATAGTTTAAAAGATCCACCTAGGCGAACATTAGTAGTAAAATCTTGCATTTACATTAATGTTGAGTAATAATAGGATATAAAATGTAATAGTATAAAAGTGGCATAGAATATTTTTCTGCATTGAGTACTTTTACTTTTAATTCTTTAAGTACATTATTGTGATAATACTTACTTACTTATACTTATACTAACATTTTCAACTGTAGTCCAAAGTAGTCCACCACTGATGCTAAACTTTTTCTGTTTTCATTCATTTTATCATTAGTTCATGTAACTGGTAATAAAAATAATAATAAAAGTAAAATACCACCAATAATATTTTTTTATACGGTTATCATACCGTGAAAATCTGGTACTGTTGCAAGCCTAATTCTAACACACATTCACTGTTTTGGAAGTTTACTGGCGACTGACATCATCTCTACCTACACCTGCAATCCTTCTACACTTTCTCTCCCCTCCTTCTCATTTCTGTTCATTTTCTTCTGTCCTTATGTTACTTCTCACTTCTGCACCATTTCACATCATCTGTCTCCCATTCCCTTCCTCATGTGGTTTTCTTATTTTAAAAATTCCTTTTTGTGTCTTTGCACCCCTGTTCTCCCTCTTTCCACCCGTCCATCTCCCCCCGTCTCACACAGCAGGTGGCGAGGACAGCGAGGCCAGAGAGCGTGACGAGATCCGCCATGACAGAAGGAAAGAGAGACAGCACGACAGGAACATTTCCAGGGCTGCTCCTGATAAGAGGTGCTGGACACGCACTTTAAACACACCGCATATGAACTCACCCATCCCTCCTCACCGTACACACGCGCGCGCACACGCAGTCGCACAGATGTACTGCTCACTTGTGAATCATTCATAGGGCTAGCCGTAATAGTGAAGAAAAGCAGCAGGATCTAGCAGAGTACCCGGGCAGTAGTCGTTGTCTGCAATGATCTGGAGACTGTTTGTACATGTAAGATGTGTGATCAGTGTGTATTTATGTGTTCAGTTGATGTGCACACTGTCAGGTTGTTGAATGATTGTGGTTCCCTGGAGGAGTGGAGGAAGTGGAATTCAGAAGAGAGCTCATTACAATCACAGTTCCAGCTGTCTGAAAGCAGAAACCTCGTTATCTTAAAAATACCTTTCACTTAACTTTGAGATTGCTGCTTGCTGAAGGACGGTTAAAAATCTCACAAAGAACTAAATATTAAAAAAATGTTTTAATATTTTATTTTATTCACACTTGTCATCTTCAATTAAAGTTTTAATGGCAAAAACCTAGCACTTTTTGGAAATTACCTTGTGTTAAACCTGTAGGCATACGTAAAACTTTAAGCTGGTATTTTAATTTATTATTAACAGACTCCTATGACTTCAGATTTTTGATCCTGCAGCACTGGAAATACTAACTTTTTCCTTTATTTCTATTGTTTTTGCTGTGAATCATTGCTAACTTTTTGACATTGTTCTTTGTCCCAGGTCGAAGCTACAGAGAGACCAAGAGAGGGACATCAGTGAGCTCATTGCTCTGGGCATGCCCAACCCCCGTTCCACCAGCGAGGCCCAATATGACCAGCGACTCTTCAATCAGAGCAAGGTTAGATCACTTTACATGTGCTCTAGTACATTTATATAAGCTTAAATGATTTGTGATGTTATAAATGTATGTAATGTAATAAATGTATACAAGACTAAATGCACAGCTCTGCTCTGAGACACAAGATAGACACACCGACATCTGTAGTTTTCAAAATAAAACTTTGTTTATATTCAGTGTTGTGTCGGTAGTGGTAAAGTCTCCAGTGGTGTTTGTTTTGCTAGAGAATGGGCACCATTGAGAGTCTGAGTTACAGAAAAACTTGTAGTTACTGGCTTTTCAAAACGGTAAACTAAATCATTTGACATCCTTATAAAAGGAACAGCCTCACTTCCCAACAAATAAGACTTTTGGGAAGAGGGGTCCAAAAGTAAAAACAGAAGGGCAGTCAATAGATGTATGTGCAGGCAGAACCTTAGCTCAAAGGTTTATTATATTACTGGGCACCTTAAGATTTTTCAAAAAGTCACTTTTCTCCTCCCCCCAGGGTATGGATAGTGGTTTTGCCGGCGGCGAGGATGAGACCTACAACGTGTATGACCAGCCGTTCCGCAGCGGCAGAGACATGGCCCAAAACATCTACAGGCCCACCAAGAATGTAGAAACCTACTCTGATGACTTTGACACAATCATGCATAGCAACAGGTACTGTGAATGACTTTGTTTGTTAATAACAATAACATAATATGCATCACCATGTCCATTTTAAATACTTGCATTATTACATGCCTGTTCTCATTTTTACCATTTGAAGGAGGGTTGATTCAGAATAACAAATAAAACACCACTGATCAGAGAAAAGACTAAAGCAGTGACCTCTGAAAAGCAGAATGATTCACACATATAACAAATGAATAAAGTTAACTGTTTTGGGGTTTTTGTGTTCTGGTGAGATGTGTTGTTCCAGCAGAACTTAAATGCTCTTTATTTTATTTCATATTTAGGTGTTTTTTTAGGGTAAATGTGATCCACAGGAGCAGCAGTCCACAGGATTAGTGACTTTATTTTAGGTTCCTGGCCGCATGTCGCATGGCTCCGAAACCCTGGAGTAGCTCCGTCATCACTCCTTTTCCACCAAGCCAGTTCTAGTTTGTTCTAGCTAAAGGCTAAAGCTAACAAAGACGTTCAGTTTTCACAAGAATAGTGATCATGATGAGCAAATGTGTTGGACCAATTGTGTTTGGATGCCAGTGTAGACACACAAAGTGCTTAGCAACACAACAGAGATATTGTAGTGCTTGTTGCTGTGAAAAGGGAAAAGTAGGCAGACGTATAGTGACGTAACGACGTGGCTCTGTGGTGACTCTCTAGCCCAGAGCTTACAAGGTTTGCAAGTTGAACCAGCTGTAAATCAGCAGTAGCATCACACCCAGAACTAGCATCCTAGTTTGTGTTGGTTGAAAAGTGGTACATGTGGAGCTGTCCAACAATTTCCCTAATGGCGATCAATAAAGCAGATAAAAAGATGTAAAAAAAAATATTCCCTGAAATTCCCAAACCCAAACTAGATAGATGTCAAATACCATGTTGACCATCACTGGTTTGTAAGGCTACTAACAGATCTGTTGAAGTTTTAACCTTCTCAAATATAATCAGAAAATGTAATTATGGCCTGAATCATTTTGAGGTCATTCTTGCTTTATTTTTAGGCATGAGGCAAGTGCGCACATGATGTCCCAGCAGGAGACCTTGTCCTTGGGGCAGCAGTGCCACACTCTACTAGCAGAGCATATCCTGTCCCATATGTTTAGTCACCAGCTTGTCATTGTCCTCTAGGAATGTGTGTCTGGATGCAGGGTGCTGCACCATTGTGCAAAACATAAAAAAGAAAATCAGCAACTTAAGCATATTTTGCTGAGACATAAAAACATATGTTCCATGAAATACTGTGATGTTTTAGATGCAGACCTGTTTTACTGCTCATAAAAAATCTTTCAGCATGTGAACGTGAAGCAGCCTGTTAGCTTATAATTTTGTTTTTGTTTTGTTTTTTGTCCTATTTACTGCTTTGAGGAACAAACGGGAACAAAGTATCTAACTTTTTTTTTTTTCTTTTCACCATCAGATTTGTTCCAGGAAAAGAGTTCTCAGGTGCTGATCATGGTCAGAGACGGGAAGGACCAGTCCAGTTTGAAGAGGATCCCTTCGGTCTGGACAAGTTCTTGGAGCAGGCCAAGCAGCACGGCGGCTCTAAAAGGCCCTCCACCAGTAGTCGCTCAAAGGACGACTACCATGACAAGAAACGGAGAAAAGAGTGAGCACAGAGTCTGTTCAGGACAGGCGTGTGGTATAGCATAAGGAGGAATTTCCAGTTTGATGGGAGTTCTCAAGTGTCTGTCAGGAATGGTCTGTCAGATTTATTTTCTTCCAGTTTGAAACAAGGTGAAATATTATGAAAGACGCCCTCCATCCCCACTTTTTTCCCCCCATTTGTTGTTTACTCGACTCATATTAGAACAGTTTGAGCATTCATGCTAAATATAACATGAATGAACGTGTTAAGTTTTTAGCAAGCGGAGCTAAATTGCTAGCTGTATGTGTGAGATCTGCATCTGAAACTCCTCTGTACAGTGCATCCAATGTCATTTCAGATGTGGATGGTAATATTTGGATTGTTTGACCTACTTTTTTTATTGTTTTTTTTTTGTTTTTTTTTTTCTGGTATACAGACTAAACCCATCAAAAACCCATCAGCAGAATTGTTCATATTTACCTTGGTCTTATTCAGTCTCTGTCAGCTCACCTAACTGTGTTTTATTTAAGCCTCTGGTGTGTTTGTGAGCACAGTTACAGCCCACATTTGATGGAAGATATGTACAGCAATATAAACCTCTGTAAGATGTAAAGCAAAGCAGCTTTATAATTCTTGTACATTACTACCAATGGAATAAATTTCATATAGTGTGTAATTGGTATCCCTCCATGTCTGTCTTGAGTGTTTTGTGGTATTAACACATTTGGAAGTGAGATGTTTTCTTGTCGGCTTCTTTCAGTCCACTTTAGAGCAGGTCTATTCAAACTTTTACAGCCTAATGGAAAGTCCATTAGTTTTTACTTGTAATAATTATTATAGTTTGCTTGTAGTAGATTTCCCCTATGTGAATCACTTCCCGAGTAATGCATTCCATTTACAAGAATGATTAAATGCCCCAAAAAATATTCAGAGAAGCCATCAATTCCAGTGTGAGTGGGGACTTTTTTTTCTTTTTAAACCAGAAATGGGCACGGCAATTTATGCGATGATTAGAACATAACTAGTTCCATTAATTACAAATAATTATGATTTATGCAGACTGACAGTTTTATTTTCACACTTCAGAAAATAATCGTGACATTGCTCAGCCCAGCAGACTCACAAATCTCTGTGCAGTGCCATCTTTCACTCCTGCCTGAATAGCGCTCTGACACTTGTTACATGCTCATGATTTATGTTTCTTCAATGGGCACTGTTTGTAGTTATGGCTTCCTGTATTAGTGCCACGTTCTGAGCTTGCATGCTGTATTTTATTGCTGGTCCTAGAGTGGCATTAGAAATATTAAAACTTCAGAACTGTGGAATAAGGAACCAGAAAGAAATAAATGAAGTTGGATTTTATTGAGATGCCCATAAGAAAGTGATTGAAAAAAAATTCAGTCTGTGCCAAAAATTCATTACCATTTTAAAACTAGTCTACCAGAATTTCAATGGGATGTTCAGCTCTTACATAACCTCCTGTCTGCAACTGAGAAACCAGGCTAAATCATAAGACTCTCATTCAGTTTCAACAAAGTTCTCTGATATGACATAACACTGATTTACTAAAACACTGGACTCATTTTGTGTGAAGTGAAATATTATTAGCTGCCTTTTTTTTGTTTAATTTCACTGAATATGGCCTACAATCTAAAATCCACAGCACTCTGTGAACAGCCAGCCCTTCAGTGATGACCTTCTGTGACTTTCCCTCCCTGTGGTGGTTGCTAATGATCATCTTCTGGACAACTGTTAAGTCAGCGGTCTTCTCCATGATTTTGGTTGGTGTGTATAGACCTAGACAGAGAGATACATGGTTTTTATACTGCATAAATATATATAATTTACGCCAACTTGAAATTTAAGATTCTTGATTTTTTATTTTTATGACATGTAAGCCATGATCATTGAAATTAAAATAAGCTTTACATATTACACTTTACATGCAATGGATCTAGAATATTTAAGAGTTTCACTTTCTGAATTAAATTCACCCCCCAAAAAATGAACTTTTCCACGATATTCTAATATTTAGAGGTGTACTAGTGTACTCGTGGAGAGCAGCTGACAATCTGAAAAGTCTTCAGATCCTTGACCAACATGGGGTTAAAGGCATCAGGGCGGTCTATCCCAGTCTCCCCTCTGCACCTGAGGAAACAGGCGGAACAACATAAAACCATGACTCTGGTAGAAGAGGACCTCTGATGTCATTTAACACTGACCTTTATCTATTTTTCATTCTAAGCCAGAGCTTTTCGTTCTCTCTTTTGATTCTGCATAGATGTGCTTTTTTTGTTGTTCTGTTCTCTGTACTCTTTATACTCTTCTCATTTAAAATGCTTGATATAATGTGTGTTATGTGCTTTAGAACAGTGACGTGAAAGGCTGACACGCTTAAGAGTGTGTGTACGCCACCCCTGTGTGTGTGAATAAATGTTGAATGAATGGATGGATGGACAGTCACCCTGCTCGCTGCCTGTGTGAGGTGATTTCAGGACAGCAGGGGTTTATTGTGAGGGCCTGGTGTGAGTGTCAGTGTGAAGAAATCAATCTGACATGTACCAGCTTAGGGTAACTGAGTCATGAGTGCTCTCAATGTTATGGGGTTGTAGAATACACACATGTATGTGTATATATGCACATACACTACTCACAAAAAGTTAGGGATATTTGGCTTTCGGGTTAAATTTATGGAAAACGTAAAAAGTTCCCACT
>JAUMHL010000017.1:5375027-5410742 GCA_032362345.1 Sandelia bainsii
ATAGTGCATTTTAGGTTCATCCTGAAATTTCACCCGAAAGCCAAATATCCCTAACTTTTTGTGAGTAGTGTATATATAGGAAGAAAATATGTGTGCAACAGATAGGTACTTTTTTTTTTTTATTAACATTTTTTAATTCAAAAGTCAACTCAATCAATTCTTGTTTTTCAATCCAGCAGCATCGCTATCTCAGAACAACAGAGAAGATGTGCTTCAGCCTGCATTTGTGCTCAGACCATTGTTGAAGTGTTAAGGACGGCTTGATAATGGCTCTCCTCTCAGCTCTTGTCTGCCCTTTATGAATGTGCACAGAGGAAGATGAATGAGATTTTTATTCATGAAGGTAAGAGGAAATTGGTTCCTTGGCGATGCTTTTGTGTGCAGTTTGACGTAAACGGTGAACGTATTGTGTTGGCCATAATGGAATCCTCAGGTCACACACAGAGGCCATGATGGATAGCTCCTTATCTTTGCTGCACAAGGAAACAAACAGAAATAATAAACAATGTTGAATTGTTGCAGCACATCTTTCCACTTTTTGGACTTGAAGGAGGATAGCTTAGCTTGTATTGTGATTCCTTTTATGATATTTACCCCTCCTTCCTCTACTCAGTGGAAAAAGCAATAAGTCTGGTGATAAATGTCCCCGCTGCTACTGTTGACCTGTCGAAGATGGTGGCCAGAGAGAGATCTTATCTCACTCCATGAGATTTGTTACTCTTCCAGTGTTTGTGACTGCTCCTGTTACAGAGGCAGCCATTTTCTTTTGTTGAAGAAACAGACGGCTATAAATTGAAAACAGTGATCCTATTCCCTCGCTGCCAGTGACACTGTTCTTCATATGAGACATTTTTAGGAATAAAGGGACTCAGTCACAAAAGCAGAAGTGTATTACTCCATATATAACATTACATTGCATGACCACGCCCCACATGGTGATGTCACATGTTCATGTTGCTCTGACAACATTGACTGGGGTGTGGCCAGAAGGGCAAAGTGCTTAAAACTTAGATGATTTGCATTTTTCTTTTAAAAGTAATGTCAACTTAAAGCTGCGTTTATCATTTTCTGTATGGCAAGCAAGCTCTTCAGCATCTTTTAGCTAATTGTTTTGATCTTCTTTATGCTCACTGTTCTTGTGAACCTTTGTCCCTATAAAGCATTGTCAAGAAACCCATTGTACTCTACCTTTTAAGCATCAAAAGGCAGACAGATTTTTTAGCATTTAACAGCTAAAGAAGTTTTTAAAGACCACAATAGAGCTAAAAGGTGGATGAACACTTCACTTGACATACATTCTTCAGGCACTCACAAAAAACAAAATGCTAGTGTTGCTGTTCAGTTTGCTAACATGTTAGCCAGCAACTTTGTAGTTTGAAAAGATGATATGCCAATGTTGTGCTTGTTTGTCTTCTCCAAGATAACTTAACTGATGCTACTTTAAGATGTATATTGTAAAATATCCATGGGGTCTGGAAAATTGCTTGAAATAAATGTTTATATGCTGTGTAAGATACTTTTTTTCCTTCAGTCTGAGTCATGGTGTAGTTATTTCTATATGCACTGTCACCAATTCATAGTGTGAATGTATAGTGTCACCACAGTGCAAAAAGCCACAAAGTCTGAAAATTAAATCTGTCAAACTGACATTCATCACTATCTTTCTTATCATTAGTTATCAGAATTCACTCATCATTATATCAACAGTCTAGAGCAGGACAGAGTCTGCTGCTCACTGGAAACGGTCTACCTGTCAGTCTGTCTGTCCTGCCTGCCTTTCCTGCATCCTGGAGAGAAGAATCCATCCTCTCCTCAGTGACTTCTTGTGTGGATCATCTATTATAGACGGTAGATTTAGACAGCCGTAACAATCTCTAATGGTTGTGTCAGTCACAAAGCGGTCTACCCACTACGCACTGGCAGCGGGGCCCGCCCAACCGTGGTGGGAGTGCACATCCAGTGCTCAGGGATTTGCTGTGGACTGATTGACGCCTCAGCTAATGTCTTCATTCGAGGAAATAACAGGATAGAGGGAGAGTTTTCTTCAAATGAAATGTTTAGTGGTAGATTTGGATGTATTGCACATATGTTAATGATGCATTAAAGCACCATCTAGTATCATATTATCTCTCTCCACAGTGCACGTGTTTCCATCATTCCCCCTTTAACTTGTATTTGCATTTAAAGTGTCAGTCAGACACTTTGTCCTTGTGTGATTGTTAGAAACATCCATTGCAGGAATTATCCAGCAGCACTGAAATGGATTATTGATTAGGATGTGACTTGCACTTGCTCTGTTTGTGCATGAGCTTAATTCCTAGCAATGAGTATTCTCGTTTATACACATTTATACGGTTACTTGTGTACTATTATGATTTCATCATTTGTTATTTACCACATTTAGACGCCACTGAAGTATGAAAAACTGTTTCTTGCCCAGACTTCCTCTCAGGCAGCATTGGGTCTTTAATAGGCTGTCGGGGGAATAGAAGGAGAGATTGATTCTCCTGGTGATTTCATTAGATGACATCAAAGCAGGGAAATTGCGAGAGAGTGGGAATACATGTTCAGTGAATAGGAAATCATCTGCTATTTGAATGATACTGTAAGAACATCAGGAGTGACATGTAACCTTGTCAGTGGAGACACAGTAATTATGATGGTTTTCTCAACAGAGATATTATGTTGGTGCATTACATTGGGCCAGATAGCCACATTCATAGTTACTATTTAGTTTATAATGTAGTAGGAAGGCAGGGAAACACTGACGGCACCCAGTTTATCATTAACGCAAAGGATTAAGTATAGGAATCAATATATATACATACATATATTTTTGCAGTTATAACTGTGTGAATACCAGTCTTCAGTCATCCGTGTCATGTGCAACAAAACATGGACAGGATTTACCACAATACAAATTTGCTATTAGGGCCACACAAAAAACATTAAAGTCAAACTTTAGGTTTTAATTCCATTGACTTTTTCTATGAGGAAATTGTGATACCACTGCTATCTGTATTTTACAATTAAGAGGATAATAACTACCACCTAAGATCAAACCTTGCTAGGCTTAAAAGAAAGTGAATATTGGAGTTATTAAGTCATGAGGCGGCAAAAAAACTCCAAATAAATGGAAATGTTGCTTCAAACCTGCTGGACAATTGTTTTCAAAAACATAAGCCATGACAACTTTGTACAATTAGAATATATTTGCCTGGCACCATTGTTTAACCAGCTGACTGGCAACTTGGCTTACTAGATTACAGAGCCCTAGAGATGCAAGAGTTGTGATAGTGAGGGATCACAAATGATAGCGGATCGCATCATTCATGTAGCTTCAGATAGGTACAAGAAGGTAATTGAGATCCATTGTTTATTGAGAAAAGCAGGATTTAGCAGAAAAAAAAACTTTGGATGACTTATAGAGTCTTGCAAACTAATTCTATGTGTTGTAAATAAATCATTGATTGCTGTGAAATATTATTTTTTTATTTGTATTAAGGTTATGAGAGATCAGTTACTATGACCATTAATATTGACTGGGTATATAATTTGTCTGACTGGGGGTAAAACACAGCCTTTGCTCAGTTGCTATTACAGTACAGATCCATTAACATAACATGACATCCAGAAGCTGTGCCACTCATATTACATATTCATATTCATATTACAACAGAACAGGATCAGTATCAGAATCAAAAATGATAAAACATTAGTATGTATTCATATATGTTAGCTAGTTAACTACCTCAATATCTTTTAATCTGATAATTTGCTAGATGGTAATGAGGTAAAATGCTGTAAAACATAATGTGAATACCATGTGTATCGTTATTATTAGTAGCGGCAGGTCCCACACTCTTAGTGCTACGTGTTGGTCCCACGTGTTGTTTCTTTCATGGGTCCAGATGAGGTTACTTGCAAATGACCTGCTTGTCAAACCTCCCAGCAGTGGGTATTCATATTATCTCAGCAGTTCATACCATTCAGTTTGACTTTGAGACGAGATCTTCAAAAATTATGGATCTTAGGGTTGGGTCCTCTGCTTTTTGTCTACAGCATATTTAGATTACCTGAGAGATTACATCAATCCCTGTCATTGGATCAGATCTCAAAAAGCCTTGTTGATTACTGCTCAAATGTTTTCTAGTATTTTCCTATTAAATCCTGCTGCTGTTGCTATGAAGTAATTGATTATATTTGATTGTAATTGCACACGGCTCTGTTGAGGACAAAAAAATAATGATTGCCAGCTGCTTTTAGAGATCGCTTTGACAATGAATCATTCAAAATTGCATCGTCATTTTAAGTCATTAGGATTTTCACACTCTCATCGGAGTGGATTGCAGTCACTCTCCTTACAGTGTCTGTATCAATGAAAGCAGACCCGCTTTCCTTTTAACCCTGTCTCTGATCCTATTAAAGCTAGATCCCTATCACTATTATCAGGTTTGTAATGGATGTGAACTTAACTGCCTTTGTGCACATCGGCAAGAACTGGCAGACCGAGGTTTCATTCCACACTTAAGGTTACATCCTTAGGAGGAAACACAAAGGGAAAGCCTAGAAAACTGATTAGAGAATCAAATGATCAGATTTTATAAGCAATGTTTTAGTCATGGATGTCACGCTGTAGAGACTATCAAATGCAACAAAACCTAAGGCATCAGTATAACCTTTGATTGTAGGTCTGTTACCACTCAGTGCTCAACCTATGTGTAGCCCAACAGCGCCATCTAGGAGGTTGAACCCAGGAGTAAGTTTGCAGAACTGTAGTGTTGATATTACTTTGTCAGTCTGCACAGCATTTGTACTATTTCCACAAACATAAGCCCAAGCACATCCAAATGGTGAAGGAAGGAAGGGGGAATGTTCCTGCTTGCCTTACAGGTGCACTGTTATACAAACATTTTAACAAACACTTTATCTCAGACACAGGCAGGCAGAGCAGGTGCTGTGCTCTGAGGCACATTTCACCCAACACAGTGTGTTCAGCTCCAAGTAAGTAAGTTCCTGGAGCAAACATCTGGATTTATAGCTGATATGCTACATATCTAATGTCTACATTTGCCTTCCTTGTGACATCCATAACATTATTAACTCTTCACTTCCTCATTTCTTCAGGCTCATGAGAACCACACTCTCTCTACTGGCTGTTAGTACCTCATTGCAGATGTTTTTGCATCCAGATCTTCATCCTCCAGGAGTCCTAGCTTATTTTCGCTTGTGTCCATGCTATTTTTATCTCTCTGCTCTATGTGTTTGTTGTTCTTCTCCTGGGTGTTTAAGTTTGATCTCTTGTGTGGTTGCTGTGCTCATGTGTTTGTGTCTGTTGTATTTTCAGGTCTTGGTGGAAAGGAGGTCGTGTGGTTCAGGACCTGGAAGTTGCTAGAAAATCTTCATATACAGTATGTTTACAATCTAATGTGTTATCTGTGATTGCTTATACTAATCTACTATGCTGGTCTATTCTGTGTACACAACATCTATTGTGCGTGTCTGTCCGATCCTTCCTCTGTTGCTCTTCTCGTGGCTTCTTCACTTTTTTCCCCTGCAAGTTTTCTTGCTGCACAGGTCAACCGTGAGGCAAGGCAATTTGCCTCAAGGGCCCTAAGTACTTGCCCCTTGAGGCAAATGTGTGATTAGTTATAGTATGCTATACAAATAAAATTTGATATAATTTGACTTGAGTGGACCTTAATTTCTGTTTATCATTAGAGATTTTACGTTGTTAAACCCACTGACTACTACATGACTCAGGCTGAGGACACACCTGAGCTTACAGTATTATCTGTAGGCCTATCCCAATTATTATTTATCCTGATGTTGTTTGCATTGAACACAAGTAACTTTGTTACCTTCTTTTACTCAGACTTTTAACAGTAGGTCAGAAGCAATTACAAAATGTGACATGACATATTTGTTTAGTCTTAATGGAAATTTTTCTCAGTCAAACATAAACTTTTGGGATGAGATGAGAGACTTTTCCCTTAATTTTAACTATGTGGAATGCTGCAAATTAGATCGGTGAATATTTAGTAGAGTTACATAGTGCTTAGAATAGAACTTCCATTTTTTCTGTTGAACTCACCTTGGAAATAGCCTTGACCCTTGTGTTGTATCTGCCTAGCACAGGTGAGAAAATAACGTCACTTTAAAGGGGTATTCCGGTGACGCCTAAGCAAAGGTTATTATGGGTTATTTTCACGGGCGGGGCTTTAGGACGGCCCACACTAAGTAGAGAGTGAGCCTAATAAAGAGTGAAAGCGAGTAAGAGCTCTCACACTGTTCCAATATTAACACGCCACAAACAATGTCGTGTCATTGTTGTATGGCAACAAAATAATTATTCTGTCATCTTAACTTGAGGCATTCTCAGTCTCATGTTACTGTTAATATGGATATATATAGATACAAAATATAGCGTTTTAGTGTTTCAGAAACATCGATAATCACACAAAATATAAATATGAATGTGCATGTATATTGTTAATGTTAACATTTATTAATACATTTTAAGTAATTTGCTTAGATGCTTAGATGCTTTGATTAGATGAGACGCTAACACAAAGGGTTTATTTTAGTTCACATCGTCCACAAACCAGGCTACAATAGTCAATTGTTTTCTACATAGACGATCTTTGTACTGGAGTAACATCATTGGCCAATAAAGCTACTCAGGGGCGGAGATTTCCGGCAGGCCCGTGCGGTCACAGTGTGGAGTGGGCGTTTAATCCATCTTTCTCAGATCATACGTGACTTCACGCCTAACGTTACCCAAGTAGGAACACTTCAAATTGTGAAATTTACAGTAACAGTCGACAGAGAAAGATGACAGAAAGCTCTGCGAACAAGCTGCTAAACGGAGACGCCTGTCACTTGACCTCAAATGGTAAAAAATCGAGCAAAAATGGCTTCGTGAAGAACCACTGCCTGTTCCTGCAGCCACAGAAGTGTCGCCGCCCGAGGGAGAAGGTAAGGCCCAACCGTCAAGTGTTCGACGGGGGAGCGCCATAAATAAACAAAGCTGTGTTTGGTAATGTAAGTGTAGTAAATAGTTTAAAATAGTTGACATAAGAACCCACTGCTAACTGTTCTGTATGTGTTTTTCCCCTGTGTTCATATTACATCCTATACCAGTATGTTTTATTAGTAGGAAGACAAAGCCTGTGAGCTGCGGTCATATGACGGAAGACCAACGTCATGTCTTATAAGTAAACTGTGTAACAGTGAAGTAATGTAATGTAATTAAGCTTGTTGAGCTTAGCGTTACCATTATATAACGGCTTAGCATTATGTCATACCCTGGGGATTTGTCCTAATGCCACATATTTCAAGCTAGCTATTGTCAATTGATGTCCAGAGTTTCATTTATGATACTTCATTTATAACATTAACCACGGCCCTTTAGAAATAACAGTTAGTTATTAAAATCACAATTAGCATAATTAGCATTTTGGTTGAACGTGTGACCGGTGCTGTTATGAACGCTACACGTGTTTTGCTTTTTAAGCCGTATTGTTCAGTGGTACATGCCACCTGATCAGGAAGAACTGTAGTGGTGACTTTTTTGTAACCTTACACTGTTGTAGTTTCTGTTCTGCTGTGTGTCTGGTTACACGTGTGCTAAATCTAAGTTTGTTTCTAGCTCGGTTTGTGTTTCTCCTTTACTTGAACCTAGTGTTATTCCTACCCTTAACCACTCATCTTCTGGGATGCTTTACCTGACCAACTTTACCATATGTTTGGCCACATCGGAATTGAATACTGCACCTACTGTATGAGATTTGCTTTTTAATCATCAAGCTATCGCACTCAACCCCAGCCTTTAACTAACACTACCCAGTTCTGTTTGCTACAATTACCTATGACCATAACCTAACCTAAGCCATAACCCCAACTGTGAGGAGCATTGTTACCAGAAACACTATCTGAGGGGGGAACAGACTTTGGCACTACACCAGTATCCATTACACTGACCTTAGTAGAGTGAAGAAGACCAGGACACTGTTGTGTTATTATTGTCTCTCCTGATAGAGGAGGGCAGACTTGCTTCTACATGACACTGAGAAATGTCTCCAGGCTGTGAAGGGTGTGGTCCCCACCTAGGATGGAATGAAAAGCACAGCAACCACACAGAGTGCATAATGTGTGTAGTGGGGGTGGGGTCCACACATGCCTTTGTTTTTCTTTGGTTGTTTAGGTTTAACACGGATGAGAAATCTTAAAATCATGCATACATTGTACTACTAAACTAAACTACTACTAAAAGAAAAGTTCTGTGCTAGTCTTTTATAGTTCATTTACACAGTAAGGGGGCTAGATGCTAGCTACTTAAAAGTTAGTATTACTCAGGTTTGCTGTGAGTCCTGAAAAAGTGGCATCATGACATCCTGTTGTGATATGAGCTCTGCTGGCAGGGGTCGAGTTACAGAGTGGATTTTAGGAGTGGGGTTATTCCATTTTCAGCTCAGTCTTTCAGTAGTAGTTCAATCAGCAATTAGTTTGGAAAAGACATACTCACTTGTTTACTGTTTCAGGCCTAATGTGAAACATACACTGTGCAAGTTTTTTCTTTTATATTATTTATATTTATATATTTATACAATGTAATATCATCATTTGTTGATCTGTAGAGTGAATATGTGAAAGAGCATATTTCCATGGAGTGTGTTTGGATTCTCACATTCCTATCTCTTCTCATTCTCTGTTTGTCCACAGGTAGAATAAATTAAGCAAACATGGTGTCAGCCAAACTATATTTAATGGCCAAGGTTGGCATCAGAATGCAACAGCTTCTTTGAGCGGTAAACTTGGATGTGAATGTGTTTTTGTACTGTCTGTGTGAGACTGTTCACACACCGTGGCTACTGGACTGGTGGTCTATGAATGTATTTTCTTGGACCTTCAGAGACCAGGACCTGTTGGACTGGCTTTAAACACACAGACACACACTCACCACATCACACAAACTGCAATGTTCTCTTGTTCCCTGGCTCAGAGGTATTTCTCTGAGAAGCATGACTGGTCACATGAGGTATGGTTGCTAAGCTGCAGGGCAGAGCCTGTAATGAGTGACTGCCCTAATTTGTTTAGTGTTGGTTTTGTAGACAGCCGGTCCACAGTCGAGCTTGAAATGATGCTAGTTTTTGTGGAGCTCCTCCCAGGTGTGACCAAGTTTATATAGCCCAATAATCTAAGATCAATATTGCTATTCATAAAACTCAATGAATAAGAAACCCACGGTTGACGTCCATTTTACTGCTCACTGGTCCATGGGCCCTGGGCATGGTTAGGTCTCCCCAAATAGATGTGCCAATGGAACCTTTATTAGGTTTCTAACTCTCTTTCCAAGAAAAACACAGTTTTAGCAAATTAACCTTGCTGTCATGTGGTGTGTGCCCGGTTTATGCTGGATTGGTTCGGTCTGCTTTCTATCAATTTATTGGACTGTTGAGAATGTTGAGAATTGAGATTTAATGTCTAAACCACCTTGAAGCATAGACAAACCACTACCTTTTCAAGGAGAAACCACCAGCTGTTGGATGGCTTCTTTAAATATGAAGTGATATAAGATTGGTGATATTTATAATTAGTAATTACAATCTGGTAATTTGGGTTAGATCAAAGAAATGCTAAAATTTCAATTGTAATTGTAACATGTAAAGACTTACAATTAGAACTTCTTTCACTTTATTGTCCCCCAGAACCAAAATGTCGCACACAACTCTAGCCTGTACAAGAGGCCCTTTGTGGAATCATATGAGGAGACACCTCTGCTGGTGGCCGTGCTCACCTACATGGGTTATGGCATCCTCACCATCTTTGGCTACCTCAGAGACTTTCTTCGCCACTGGAACATCGAGAAGTGCCACGTGGCCCGGGAAAGGGAGGAACAGAAGGTGATCGATATTAAATTAGACATTTTTTTTAAATGCAAAGGCTGGTTGAAACCTAAGTGAAGACAGTCATTCAAGGGTAATTCAGTAGCAGGAGTGATCTTTTTACAGCAGTCAGCCTGAAGTCTTTCTTTTAAAAACTGCTTTGATACAGCTGTTTAATTGTAAACTGGCTTTTATTACAGCAGGTTTTATATGTTTACTTCTCGGTATCTGAGACTTCAGTACACCTGCGATCCTGCTTCTTTAACCTCCTGCCTCAATGACTGTCACCATGTTGCCAGTCTTTAACCCTCTTTTTCATACCTATTATATCTATTTCAACAGTAAACATTGTTGCCCTTGACTGCCACATATCTTTTGGAAAATGTCAAAACATGACATTAAAAAATGAAAGAACACGTTCTGTAACAGACAGTTGTGCCTCATTGAACTGTGCCATCATTTTACAGCTGACATATAGTATTTCTGATTATCAATTAGAGAATGTTTTGAACCCACACAATGTTTTCAAATGGTATCTTTCCCATTTCCTCTGCAGGATTTTGTCCCACTCTATCAAGACTTTGAGAACTTTTACACCAGGAACTTATACATGAGGATCCGAGACAACTGGAACCGACCCATCTGTAGTGTCCCTGGTGCCAAGATGGACCTGGTTGAGAGAGTTTCCCACGACTACAATTGGACCTTTGAGTAAGTTGTTGCATTGTCAGTGTGTGTTGCTCTCTGCACAGCGTTAATTTAGAATCAAGGTGTCCATGAAGGTTATTACTAACCCAGAGGTGTGTGATCCTTAGTCTGACAGGAAGTTCATTGATTTGCGCTTTAAGTAACTGACTTTGTATTTCTGGTAAGAGTGAAGTAAGCCACGATTCATGTGCTTATATTGAAAGTAAATGTCAAATGGTACTTGATAGAACCACTGTCCACTAACAAAAAGCAGCCATAAACACACAGTCTTCTACAAATCACAGTGGCCATAACTTAAGTATCACAAGAATTCAGACAGTTTAGATGACTGGATAATTTATTTAATTTTGTCCTGTTACCTTGATTTAATTCCTGATTGTGACCCCAGGAACAATAAGAACACTTCCTACAGCTACAGTATGTACCAGAACTGTTTGAGTTATATTAAACTTTTCAGATAACAGTGAATTGTGCCATATTTTCTTATTTACCTCACTAGTATGCATGACAAGCACTTTTTGTCTGTCCTTGACTTTGGTGACAGTAAATTGTTGTTTATTATCACGGTCCATGATAGTTGTGGCAGTAAAAGGACATCATTGAGCAAGAAATTGTGACCAAGCAACCATTGCTGACAAGCACACAAAGCTGAACATAATTACCTCTGTTAACCTAGAGTCATGGTACCATTTATGTCTCTGTCTGTCTCTCAGGCACACAGGCAAAGTTGTAAAGGATATCATCAACATGGGTTCATACAACTACCTTGGCTTCGCTGAGAACACTGGGGCTTGTGCCGATGCTGCTATTGAGGTTACACATAAGTATGGTGTTGGAGTGGGAAGCACTCGCTGTGAGATGGGTAAGAGTCAAACAAAAAAGGTTATTTTTTTACTTAAGTTTTATTTTCTAATGAGCTGTCATCTGAGAAGGCTTTCGATACAAATCTGTCATTCTTGGTTAATAATGAATCAATTTGACTTGTTGTACTCTTGGAGTAACTTTTGTAGGCCGGCCAATTACTTTTTCACATAGGGCCGGGCAGGTTTAGACAGCTTTTTCCCTTAATAAATTAAATTATGATTTCAAAACTTGCATTTTGTATTTATTCAGGTTTTAATATTAGAATTTGTTAGATGATCTGAATCATTCTAATGTGACAATTATGCACAAAAAAAAATGAAGAAGGGGGCAAATACTTTTTCACAGTTCTGTATTTCAACATACATCAGACTCAAGTGGTTTGAAAGGCTGAAACAGTGAGCTTGAAATATAATTACATGTTGCTAAAGCTTTAACTTCGGCTTGATTTGTATTGGCCTCCTTTTGACCTGGAAAGCTACTGATTGGTTGGTCACAGTTATTTTTTTTCATATTTAATAAAGTAAGACCTGGGGTTGTATTTAGTTTCAGCAAAGCAGCCTGTGAACACTCTTTTTCTCACTGTTCTCCCATATGTCTGAAAGTCACAGTACACTATAGGGAGATTTTGTTAAAATGAGATGATGTTGTTTCCAGGGAACCTGGACATCCATGAGGAGATGGAGCAGTTGGTTGCCAGGTTCCTGGGTGTTGAGTCATCCATGGCTTTTGGCATGGGCTTTGCTACCAACTCCATGAACATTCCTGCTCTCACTGGGAAGGTATGGAAATTCTTGTGTTTGGTTCTCTCTAGAGCATCTTGATTTTAAGTACTTCTGTGAGTACATTTTTCTCCAGTTTTTTATAGTCGCACTGGCCTCTGTATCCATACTGTAATTGGAAGTGAGTGCTTGCATTTTACAGTTAAGGTATTGTTTTCTGTGTAAAGTGAAAATAACTCAAATGTAAGGCCAGACAGCAAGAGTTCACAAGGTCAAAGATTAATATTTGGTTTGTCCCAGCTACTGTTGCTCTAACCGCAGCAAATCACACACACTCCTTACTCGCTCTTTTCTTCGATAGCCAACGTCACGTCAATGGGAAGTAAAAATCTGACCTGATAGGAGTGTGTACCTTGTGAGTCTAAAGGCACACTTCCTGATAACCATGAGTGATCAACAAAGCATGTAGATGAAAAGAAAGAGGAGAAAAAAACTTGCAGAAAGTTATTAAAGATGAGTCATTGTCTTTGTCACAATGTTTGTCACTTTCCGGCTAGCGCACACATTTATATGGTGACATAATTCAGTGTTGTGTAAGAAGCGAACTTATTCCATGATTAGAAGAAACCACATGACCTATGTGAATTTTAAGGAGTGTTGAGTTTAGTTAAGTCTACAATATTTATGATATAATGGGGGGAAAAAATCACAACCTAAAATTGTATTTGCCTGACCATCTTAACCGTTCTGGCCTGATTGAATGTATGTTCTAGAGACTTCACTATCCCTCAAAGATGAATAATCAGTCTGGGCTACGTAGTCATTGCTCAATACTGAAAAGTACAACATGTGAAATCCTGGGTATTGGTATTTTGCAAGCACTTTTCTCTAAAAAGGTATTACCCTTGTGAGGTAAAAAAAATCAAAATTCAACATCAGTTCAATAATTATCTTTTTTTTTCTTATTCTAGGGTTGTCTTATCCTGAGTGATGAGCTGAATCACGCATCACTAGTGCTGGGCGCCCGCTTGTCTGGCTCTACAATTCGGGTCTTCAAACACAACAGTGGGTGACCTACAGAAAAAGCACCTTTCATAAGAACATTGTGATAGAACTGAGTCCACTCAAAGCATTTAGTAACACAGATCTGTCAACACATTGAGATGGTAATTGGGTAATCTGCTTTACCTAATAGGAAAAAAAACTCACTCAGTGCAGGGTATTTTCAGGAGAATTGTTCACTCACTTTTGGTGAACAGTTTACAATCTTTATCTTCCTCTCATTTACAGTATTTATTCACACACTAGTGGGTGTGGTGTGATTAGATTCTCCAAGCTATCTAAGCTCACAGTCTGCAACTAGGACCCAGGCAAGCTGACTGCTAAGGCAATCAAATCAATCAATCAAAGGATTGCAATCATAAAATATTGACACTCACCCATTAATTAAAGAAAGCTCTCATATTCTTTCATAGGAATAAAATCTGTGCTTCTCTGACAAACCCTTTTTTGCTTTGTATTAGAAAGATGTTTTCTTACCATCAGGTATTTAACAATTAACTGTAAAGTAAAGTGTGTTTTATTCACAAATATCCCCGTATTGCAGATATGCAAAGCCTGGAGAAACTCCTGAGAGATGCTATTGTACACGGCCAGCCGAGAACCCATCGACCTTGGAAGAAAATTCTCATTGTGGTGGAGGGCATATACAGGTATGCGCAATAATTGTCTCAATAATTCTCTCACACACATGTGCAGTACACTTAAACACACAAACACATACTGTAGGCTTGAAAGTTGCCTGAGCTGGATAATCCACTACCATACAATTTCCATTTCTGTTTTATTGTTTTTTATTTGTTTAAGGCCACAGCTGTATCACATTACACTTGTGTCACATTATTGCCAACTACTTGATACCAACCATTTTCTCATTAATCAATATTTAGCTTGACTGGTACTGCATTTGTCCCATTATTTGTGCATTTAAGAAAAAGCAACACTTTTCAATTAAATATTAGTGTAAAAATATTCTTCTATATTCATGCATGAGACAAACCCACCAGTACTGTACACATCACAGATGTGGTGTCACAGTTCAAACATTGATTTACTAAGCCTGCCTTAGACAGATTAAGAAAAGATTAAATGGTGACTTTACATATGCATAATTTGGGACTTTTTTGAAATAGTTATGGATAGTTTACAGTTCTAAGAGGTGCTTGTTTTTCTTATAACTGGCCTTTATGCAAGCGTTTTAGTTTTGCATACCCTAGCTTAACACAGGGAAATGTCACGTTAGTTATATTGATATACCATAGAAAACAAACTGAAAATGAAGTTTCAGCCTTTAAGAACAAATCTCTGAACAAAATTTGCTGTCTGAAACATACTGTACAAAGATACTTTGTACAAAGATTGTTTTTTGTTTGTTGTTGTTTTGGTTTTTTTGCCATGATGACAACACTACTTGAAATATAGAACATAATGGTTATTTGGATTTTGAAGTGTGCCCACTGTCCTGTAAGCATAATGTATTCCTTTTTGTTTTAAGTGTACTTACTATAAAGGCAGTCAATCCTGTTGATCAATATAATTGTCAAAGAAAGTGCCCAAAGTATCAATGCCCTTTACTAATGCAGTGTTAATGGAGTTCTATTTCCTCTGGGATTTTCAAGGCTTCAACTGCTAAAATGGACATTGCTTACTCACACTCATCAACACGCACACTAAGCAAAGGTTAGGCTCACATGGTGCCTTAAATTATAGTAGAAGCTTTGCTTGGTTTAGAAGTTAGGGTTTGGCAATTACTACTCATTACCACAGATGAGTTGTGAGAAATTTCTCATTTTTGTTTTAATTTTTTAATTATTTTTATTTATTTTTTTTACATCAATTTTGTCTCCTGAAGTATGGAGGGGTCCATTGTTCGTCTGCCAGAGATCATTGCTCTGAAGAAGCGCTACAAGGCCTACCTGTACCTGGATGAGGCCCACAGTATTGGGGCCCTGGGGCCTGATGGCAGAGGAGTGGTGGACTACTTTGGCCTGGATCCCAAAGATGTCGACATCATGATGGGAACATTCACTAAGAGCTTTGGTGCTGCTGGTGGATATATTGGAGGCAAAAAGGTTGGTGAACTTTTGTACCAGTGAAACTAAAGACAGTGAGGTCAGACAGTAGAATGTGAAACCTCTCTGTCGTAAGATAAATAGTATCTGGAGCATTTAGTCACGCTTTACAGAGAGCTGTGTAAATTCCTGACTACTGAAACTCAACACATTGACTGCGTTTACATGCACCTAAGTTACCAGGTTTCTCAGGTGACTGGGGAACGAGTTTACATGCACTAAAAAAAAAACTTAGTTACTCTGCAGCAGATGAGTCATCTGATTTCTCCTATACCTTAGGCTTATTTTAGAAGCATGGTTTACAAACGGTGTATAGAGGCAAAAGACACTGGAGCAGACTGATGGTGCTGTGAGAGAGACGCAGACAGACACAGTGCTCCTTTTCACAGTGCAAACCATCTTAATTAAAGACATACATGATGAAAAGTGACTTATTTAGACATCTATGGGACACTTTGTGTTGCTTTGAGTTTTAGACAGATTTTGGGTGAACTTTATTATGATTTTTGTAATGATCTCCCCTTTCATCACCCTCTGCTGAAAGTAGTAGAGTGGAGAGTGTCTGCAGCTCTTGTAAAAAGCCGATTAGAAATAGTGTGTATAGTGTGTTGATCATGCACCTACTAATGTTGGTATATTTACCAAATAAAATTGATTGTGTTCTGTTGCTAATGGCGAATAAACACAACTTTAATGTGATTTCTCTGTCAGGAACTTGTCGACTACCTGCGGTGCCAGTCTCACAGTGCCCTGTATGCCACCTCCATGTCCCCTCCTGTGGCCCAGCAGATAATCACTTCAATGAAGATCATCATGGGAGAGGATGGGACCACACTGGGTATATACTAGGAAATTGCATAACACAAGCCCCTTAAAAACTCATCTCTGCATTGTCAGTACAGTTATTAATGTGCAGAGAAGTTGTTCAAAAGGCAGGTTCAGACACAGTCCAGTCTCAAGGGTAGAGGAGTGAAGTGGAAAGCGTTAGACAAAGTTTATGATTTGTTAGTCTGATTTGATATTTTTACTTGTGGTACTAGACATGGCCACATGATGGCAGTATAGATCTGCTATTCAGATTTTAATAATACCAAAGCTTTGTTTCTGAAGACTTGTCAGACCTTGATTACTTTTGTGTGCTTTTTTTCATACCTTGCCAGCTGTTGTACTTTCAGACTTCCATACTGAGTATGCCTGTTTACGTTGGAAATGTTTCATTCCCTGCCAAGTGATCAAGGCCATTTTCAACGGCCAACTGGCAATTATTTGCTAGTAAATAAAGGTGTTAGACAGCCTTATAAAGCAGAATGGTATGTGTGTATGCCATACCATTTTCTGATGTAAATGCTACATACGGCCGTGTCGTTCATATTTAATATAGTCAAAATATAGGTAGGTAGCCTGTTATTTCAAGATGTGTGCAGTGACAGTGGGTGACTTTGTCCTGTCTAGGTAAAGTAGGAATATATTTAGATAACCACATCAGATTTTGAGGATCTCTCTTGTAAGTTGTTTTTCACTACCCAGTCTTATGATGGTCAGATAAAAACTGCAGCATGGTTTTGCCTATTGGAAGGTCTCTTTGTAGTCCTCCACAACAGTCTCCTACTGTCTTTATCTTTCTGAATGTGCATTTTTAGGAGCAAATGCATGGACAGTTCCTTGCTTCCCTCTGATTCGGGTCAGACTGATGAAAGGTCTTGGAAGTGGTGGTATGCTGACTTTCCTACCCTCTCACTTTATGACTTTCAGATGTGTTTTTCGTTGTGTATGTGTGCTTCTTTGCCTTCACGCTGGGTACAAAGCAGCGTGGTGCTTGAGCTAGAGATTTGTGCAGTTCAAACTCTGTTGGACTCATCTCCTATACACACAAACATATCTCAGTTTTTGTTTTTCTTGCAGGACAGCACCCCTTTACTCTTTGAGGCTTGATTGATGCAGTCTCCCTTAAAATGCTGATATAAGATCAAATTACCTTGCACCACAGTCATTAAATCATTAGGTACTGGAATAAACACCTGGAGCAGCCTTTTTAGTATGGCCTTTCTACATGTCATCAGCTCCTTCCCTAAACCATTTCTTGGAAGAGAAGAAAAGGCTAGTTTGGCTGACCTTGCAACTTATCCCAGCTTGACAAGTTTTCCTTGTAGAAGACTAACAATGACAGTCTGATTGGTTGCAGCCTGTCACTGTTTGAAATTCAAGCCTTTGAAGATTCAGACACTGACATTAAGTTGAAGTGACAGTTAAGATGCCTGCAAACAGTTTGTTGCTGCCTTCAAGTTGCCATGGATGATTGCTCATGGTTCCAGAACCTACCTGCATCAAAATGAGCATTTGTTGTGTGAAGCTTTCATCAATCAAATGCGTGGACAGGACTTAAGAGCGTGAGTTGGGCAAAACGTTCTTCAATATGAAAAAAGCAAAATGTCTGAATTTCATATACTACAGTTTTTTGCCAACTGATTGCTCAGAGCTGAGAATAGCTTTGGATACATTGTAAGGGAAAATTAAATATGTCAGACATTGTTGTGTCACAGGGTGCTTTGAGGACCAAGCAGATGTGTGTTGCTTTTTATGCTTGATTATTTGTTTGGTTAAGATGCTGTCTGTAAAGGCTCTTCCTGAGGATTCTGAGTAAATGCACAGGGTGTGTCAGGCTGAACACAAGGATTGATGCCTGCTTACTATCAGCCTCTTGACCTCAAACTTAATGAATCCTATTTGTCTTGAAAGGCAAGCGTTGTGGTACTGTCTCCAAATATGTGTAGCACATGATAGAAGACAAGGCATTTACTGGAGAGATTTTGACTCATCCAAGGAATTTCTTTGGCTGACATGCTTTTATTACTGAAGTAGGACTTAGCTTATTAACTGTGACTTCTTATTCCACCTTGGTTCAGTTTCAATACACTAACTTGGACTTCCAGTGTCAGATGTCAGATGATATTCATGTTCTGCATTTTAAAGCAGACTAACCTAGAGGAATAAAGAAATCATCAGTGTTGGACAACTTAGCAAAGATACACGCTGTTTCCTTCAATTGGCCTTGGAACAAGAGCTGATAATGAAATTTTATGAGGCTCACATGCAGAAATAATAACAAAAAATACTGTTGTAGTTTAAAGGACTGGCACATCTCCAAGGGTGTTTTCATTCCAGCTGATTAGACTTCTACACAACTTGCCTGATATTACAGGAGGTCACCAAACTTCTTGTACTAATAGTAATAATACAAGTCTAATGCCACGTTTACATTGAGTGGCAGTTTAGGAACAAATGTGTTCACACCGGAGCTGGATGCAAGCCACTTACAAACATGAATGTGAAGCATCAACATAAGATCAGATCTGACTACAAAATTGAGCCAGTAATTTACCTGTAATGTGAACATAGCCTAAGTTGTCCTGTCCTAACAAGTGCAGTACAATTAGAAGAGTGAGGGAATTGTCAATCAAGAACAGTCTGTACTTTCACTAACAGAACTTACAAAGAGAGGTCTAGTCAGGCAGGCAAGTTAAGTGAAAACACCTGTGAGGGTGCACCATGGGTAAAGCCAAGAAATATTATCTAATAGATGCTCACAGTTTTCTAATTACAACAGAAACGGGTAAAAATAACAGTTTGTGAAGTGTGTGAGTAATATAGTTTAATTACTTGACAGTATGTCCATTCACAGTGTTTAGCTACAGTTACAGTAGAGTAGGCAGGCTTAACCTGCCACTGAGGAAGTGTAAATTTACTATAAGTCACCACAGTAATTGAACTCTTGTCCTACCAAGCTGGCTTTGAGTATTGACTTAGCTTATCAAAAAGCTTAGGCCCAGTTTATGTTAAATTCACTCGAGTATGTTTTTGTGCCTTTTCTAGGTGCTGATCGCCTCAGACAACTATCAGAGAACACCACTTACTTCCGCAGGAAACTCCATGACATGGGCTTCATCATCTATGGCAGCGAAGACTCACCTGTTGTACCCCTGATGCTCTACATGCCCGCAAAAATTGGGTATGTGGTTCTCCTCCATCGTATGTTATTTGGTATATATTCCATGCTTTAAATATCGAGGCTAATTATGATGGCTAACTGGGAGAATTTTCCAAATGATGTCTCATTTGGACGAGACATAAAGACTTGTGATTCTAATTTAAATAACTTGTCTCACTTCTCCAAATAGAATCTGACTTCATGTGTGGGTAGCAGTTTATGATTTCAGTTTTCACAGATTAAAGAGAACAGCATCTAATTTATGATGATGAAGAGACCATAAGTTAGACTTACCAAGTGTTGCCCTCTGTTCTGATGTTGATGTTGCTTTGCAGGGCTTTTGGTCGGGAGATGTTGAAGAGAAATATAGGCACAGTGGTCGTTGGCTTCCCGGCGACACCCATCATCGAGTCCAGAGCACGTTTCTGTGTGTCTGCTGCTCATACCAGAGAGATGCTTGATACAGTAAGCCACCCAACATGCTCCCTGAAAAAACCCTATTTATTTAAAAATATACATTTAGGTGAATGCCATCCTCTTTACCATAATCTGGTGTGAATAGTTTCCACTTGCAGGAAGAACAGACCCCCTTATATGTGTGGAAACAAAATTAGCTAATGAGCATTTTAAAAGGTTCATTACATTTTTAACAGCCTTTTATTTTTAAAGGCAAACACAATAACTGAAAAAACAAAAACAAATCACAAAGGTTGATTCTCCAGTTGCCAAATCTCCTTTTTTCCAGTGATTGGACGTTTAAATACTACTGATTTCTAGATAATCAGGGCCCTTATGTTTTTACTAAATGTTGTCACTTCTAGTCTACAGCAACTACTTTGTCTTAATGTATCATTAAGGGAGATCAATGGTTGATCATGTATCCAAACACCCATTAGGCTTTTCTCAGCTGTTAATCAGCCAGATCTGACTGCAGACTGACAGGTGTGTGTCTGTGTGTGTGTTAATCCATGTATGTGAGAGCGTGCGGGTCGAATAATGAAGGCTCCCAATATGTCCTTTATTATGAAAGAACGAGGAAGACCAAGCTGTCTGTAAGACAGAGACTTTTATTTGAGCTGCTCTGTCTCTCCAAAAGCACTTCATTCATCTTACTGAGGAGCATGTCAACACCGTTTGTAATAGTCCGTTTAAAGGGCATCAGCCAGCCTTTGTAGAGCACTTCGAGGAGCTGCTTTTTCCGTCTTTGGAAAAGCCAGCCCTCACTATTTCTCAAAGCATGGAATGAGAAAAAAGGTCAGGAGGAAGGTAAATTGTTTCCAGGTGCCGTGCAGTGTTGCAATGCTGATACAGTCTCTTGTGGAAAGAAGTGGAGGAGTTTCTCTTCAGATGTGGTTTATGTAAGGAGCCTTCTGTTCACCTTTGCTTTCAAAGCCCTCTCTACTTCTTCACCACTCTGACATGTCGAATGGTTAAAAATCCACGTTTATCACTTTATTTATCACCTGCAAGAGCAATCCTTGTTCCAGTTGTGTTAGTTATATAAGCTGCTCACTATGACGGTTTGTCTGTGTGGTATGTTCAGTTCATTTTGATGAACATAAATAATGTTTTTTTTCTGTTTCTTTGCCAGGCATTGGATGCCATCAGTGAAGTAGGCGATCTCCTGCAGCTGAAGTACTCCAGGCGTGAACAGCCTCTTCCCTCACTGGGGTGGATGTCTGAGGAGAGCCTGCTTCAGGACTGAGCCATATCATCCATTCCCCGTCATATCAAGTCCGCTTCCCTAACTTACTGTCTCTCCCT
The DNA here is from genome assembly GCA_032362345.1 of Sandelia bainsii. Classification (NCBI taxonomy): domain Eukaryota; kingdom Metazoa; phylum Chordata; class Actinopteri; order Anabantiformes; family Anabantidae; genus Sandelia; species Sandelia bainsii. The sequence continues at coordinate 5,396,086 of JAUMHL010000017.1, forward strand.
TACTTTACCTTTTCTTCTCTCATATCCCTCGTTTTCCCTTGAGCCAGTCTCTCCACACCATCTGTCTCATGGACTCCTCAGAACCAAAGTCTACTTCCCTGGTACATCCAGTTTGTGAAACTTGCACACTAGCATCGCTCCTTAGCCTGTGCGCAGTCTATGATCTGTCCAGCACCTTCACCAATTACTAGGGAGGAACAAGTCACTCACATATTTCCGTGTTTGTTGTTACAGTGTGCGATCAGAGCCTTTCAGTTTGTCCTTTGACTGCATCGGTCTAATTTCAAGTCTTATTCCTGTGTGCACATTGAATGTGTATCTTATTTGTGCAATAATGTTAAAAAAAAATGTGGAATTTCTTTGTAATTCCAACAACCTAGAGCAAAGTAGATTTATGCCATGGGTTCCTACTCGTGCGCTTGGAGGAAAGAAAGTTGATCATAGCTGTTGCTGTGATGCACACACAAGAAAAAATATATGTAAATATTATTTAAGTTTGTAATACTGCCTTAGGGTAGCATCCCAAACCTCAAAGAGAGATACATTATTTCACAGGAGTAACATAAGCATGTGTTCTCCATATGTATTTATCTGATGTTTTTTCTAATCACTTTTACTTGAATAGAGAGTATAGAATATGTGGTTCTTTCCCTAACCAAAGGATATATATGTATATATATAAAATATATTTTCTACCTTTTCTTTTAAAATGCAAAGCATGATCCAAAAGAAAACATTAACAGGGAAAGAATCCCAGGGAGCAAGACTAAGGAATATTTTTTACTGCTTATTTTCTATAAATATTTTTCAGCCTTATTTACTGTTTACACCTGCACTCAAAATCTTGAGCCCAGTGTCTTTAACATTTCTATAAGCTAATGAGCTACACGTGTGATTGTTTTATTTCCGTTCAGTCGATCTCACTCAAGTGCTTTCATGTGAATCCGCACTGACGCCCGTCTCGGAGCACGACAGCACACTGTAACTCAGATCTGTATGCATGATGATGCTGCTCCCATGCTTATCGGATGTACAGACCGCTTTATATATTTACAGTGTCTTTGTCATGTTTCATCTGATTTTGTGAGAATTGTAACTGTTATCTGAAAGGCAGCTCAAAACGTGTCCACATGTAAGGTGTCTTAACTTCAGTGCAGCACTACTGACAGGCATTGTAAATGCACAGATGACGTAGCCACTGAATTTGTTTAGATATGCTTCATTTCTTTTTTTTCTTTTTTTTGTCATCTGTGATCATCTTTTGGAATTACATTCCATTTCAACCTTTCATTGTCAGATGTTACTGTTTTATTTGTGTGTGAGCTCACCCCAAACATGTCAGACATTTTTTTCATGAGTGTTTATGTTCTGTCACATTATTGATGTGAAATGGAGGCCGCGTCATTGCAGTCAGGGAGAAAGCTGACCATTGTCTGGCAGTGTGACCATTCCTACAAATGTTCATCGCAGTGATTAAAATCGGCACAAGTTTAGGCATGCTTTTGTTGTTTCTGGCATTTTATTTAGTGCATCGTGACAAGGTTTTGGGGGTCTCATAACTGTACATCCTTTAGACTTTAGTCACATTATTGTGTGAGTCATTCCTGTTTTCTTTTTTCAAGGAAAACGGCTTGAATAACAACTCAGTGATGAATTACATTTGAATAAATCTAATTTCTAAAGGTGGAACACATCACTATAATCTGGAATTGCACTCTTCAGAAATGTTCTATGACAATTCTTCTCATCAAACTTTCCTCTCATGGTGCCTGCAGCACCATGCAGTATGTTTGAGTGTCTATGGAGGTAAAAATGTAATTGCAAACATGCAACATGACTGTTTCTTTCAGCCGGGCTTCCCTCACTCAAGCTGAGGAATTAAAGTCCAGGGAGAGTATTTGAATACAGAGTTGCAGCCCTTTGATAAAGTGTAACATTTTCCAACCTACCACACACACACACAAATGCCTGCAAACTAACTTGCAGTAACCACTGGAAACTTCCTTATCAGTTGCTTTTGCCCTTGCAGTTGTATTTGGGTTGAAGATAAACCACTTGAAGGAGTTTGTAAAGCCATAATGTTTGTTGACCGTGCTGTTAGAAACGGTGCTGCAAAGATTAAATCACATTCTTTGTATCAAGCTCTGGAATGTGTTTGTGTTTATTTACAGCAGACGCACACAGAGACTGTAGTCACAACTTAAAAGCTCCTAACAAACATGTTCTAAAGCCTTTTTGACTGATAAGTCATTGACATCCTGCCATTATACAGCATTCCACACTGCCCAGTCATCTTAAAATGGTATTTTTGTGAAGCTGTTTACTAGTGGGATGAGATAATAACTTGTTTTCAGTAAACAAGCCTAAAGAAAATAACTTGATTCAGGAGGTTGAGGGACCAAAGAATCATTCCTCATTGATGGAATAGCTTATATCACTGCAAAAAAAAAAGTTATTCAAGATTAAATGTGTTTTTAGCAGTGCAGCAGAGTAACTGTCTACTTCAGCCTGTTGTAGGTTCAGGATGACTTTGTATCATCAAAAGAACCTCAGTGGCCGAGCGCGCCCGCGCACCCCCCCACCCCACACACACACACACACACACACACAGCTGTGAGCAATGAGCATCCCACCCCGTGCTCCTCCAGCATCAGCTCTCTGAATGCGTGCGAGTTTACCGAAACCGGTTGGCTGGGCGGTACACATACAAACACGCACACATCTAGTCGAACCCGTGGTGGAACTTCAGCTGGATAATGGATTAACCCGGCAGATAGACGGCGAGCGAAACGCATAGCATACAATGCGCTGCAGATGTAAATGTAGTGGAAGAAAACCCACCCACCTACGATGGAATGACTCAGTTTAAAGTGGTTGAATAAGGGAGCGCCGGTGCGGACGGGGAGATTTCTGCGTGGGGTATCTGACTTCTGTCTGGTACTTAAAGCTCCTCCAAGTGCCGTCTTGTATGGGGAGGAGAAGCGCTGAGCTCGAGCCGCTTCACGGACTGACAGTTGCTGCGCGAGGCGCTGGGGCCAGATATGGATAGCACGCGGGAAACCTTCGGGCGCTGGTGCGCATCTTCATAAAGTGCGACAACTCGAGACCGACGGGGCTTAAAACTTTATTTGTCCCGAGTCAAACTTACTGACAAACCGAGAACGAGTTGAACACAAGTTATTTTTTTTCTAAACCAGCAAATTAATTTAGAGCGAGGAGCGTGAGAAAAGCCTCCAAAGTACTTTTAGAAACCTTCGCAGGAAGCTTTGAAGTAGAGAAGATGCGTCAGGAGGTCGCGGGCAGATTTCAGATGCTGATTGTTCTTTGGTCGATACTTGTCGTTAGTTTGGGGACGGGCTTTCCTACAAGACACAAGAATGTCGCCCACAAGGTGAGTTTTCGTCAGACATTTTATTGTATTGGCTAATTGGTAGTTTAGAAAGTTACGAACCAAGTTTCAAAAAGCTGCAGAGCCCAAAAAAAATCCCACCTGCTACTGACAAAACGCAGTTTTACCAACAGGTAGCTAATGTCTAATGCTAACGGGTAGTAAATCATTTAGCTATTCTATGTACTAAATGTTTCCTTAGCCTAATTAATACAACACATTTTGAAAATGTTTTAATTTAACTTTGACAGTATCATTCCTGGAAAGTTCAAACAATTCCAAAATGTCCCTGTGTTGCTTTTTTTCCACATTTTCCCAAAAATCACAGAACGTATGTAGCAAAATTGTTCACTGAAATAAGAGGGAATGTAGAATATGAATATTATACACTAAGGTTAGTAATTTAGTGTCATTTAGAACACGTGGTCTTTTCCAAACCACCTAAATCACAATTTTTATTCAACCATTACCTTCAGTCAATTTCCATTAATGATCCAATCAATGAAATGATTTGAAAATCTTCTTTCTCATTAGTACATGTTGCCCTCTTTCTGTCCACATGTGTTGTAGGGGTTGTCATTAGTGGGCATACATCTTGCTATAAGAAATCCAAACTTCCTCCACACACACACATGCTGTGTAGTGTGTGGTGTGTCTACACAATGTTTGTGTTCCACACTGACATATTTGGATATCAAAGTCTGTTTGTGTGTGTTTGTGTCAGGGTTCAGTTTTTGCCTTTGAACTCTCTCCGTCTTGTGTGGCCTCCCATAGATGCCCTACTGGGACTCTCTTTCTCTCTCATCATCTGTCTGATTGATGTCAATGCAAAAAAAAAGAGACGGAGAGGGAAAATAGGGAGGGAAGAGGAGAAGAAGGGAATGATTAGTGAGAAGAAGAAGAAAAAAAACATCTCACTGTGGCTTGTGTGATTCTTAATGTCGTTCACCAAAAGCCAGTAGTTTGTAACTGTACCTTTGCCTGTGACCTCCTGGATGCAAGTGGTGCATGGAGAGGAGAGATTAATAGAGGAGAGGAGGGGAGGCTCAATAAACCGGGTGCCCAGTAACAAGATGCTTATGTAACCAGAATAAGGCAAGCTCTCTGCATCTCACACTGGAGCTGGGGTCAAGTGTCATTCATCTGATTGTTTACATTGGCTCTTTTTTGTGTTAATGTGGAATTTCCTGTTTTTGGTTTTAACTCCATCTTTCAACGAGGGAGAAGAAGAGGAGGAGGGGTTTGTGTTGAAATGGCCTCTTTTCCAAATATTGGGACTTGTTTGTCCTGTTTGCCCAGTCTGTTTTGTACCCCCACCTCCCAACCTGATCTCAGCAACCTCAACCTAAGTCCAGCATTTCCCTTTGCAAAAGATGGTGATCAAAGAATGCCCATAGTTTATTGTTCTTCTGTAATGGTTTGGAAACAGCCAAGTGCAGAGGTCTTTGATATCTGCAGCACATAAATCAGGACTGCCACACTGCCTGACCTTCCCAGGCTGCCCCATAGGCCCACCGGATCCCATGCCTACCCCTTACCTCACCCCTGCTGCCCCCATCCAGTTTCCCAACCTCCTCTGAATGTATGTCACCATCAGCAGTAGCACTGACAGTAGCCCAGTATGGATACATTCTTTTCATTCACTTGAGTGGATGACAGTTCTTTGCCAGAGGGGTGGATTTGTCTGCAATGTTTCTCTGAGAAGAGTCTCCAGACCAGACGATGGTCCCCCACTGCATCCATATACTGAGAGGAGGAGAGCAGGATCAGAGAGACCCCGGGGTTGGGTTGGGGTGGGGTGGGGTGGGGTTGGGGGGGTAGGGGGTGATGATATACAGGCGAAAGAATACAGGATCCAGATGTGTAACAAGATGAGATGAGGAGGGTGTGAAAGTATGTGGCCTCTCTCATGACTTTGGACGTCTTTTTTTGTGAATGTGTGAGTCAGTAAGTGTTAGGGTATGTGTGTTAATGTTAGATGTATATGTTTCATATTAGTCAGATTTGACAGTGATGCACTTGTGAGACTAACAAGATTAACAGGGAAGTAAAAGGGTAACAGAAATAATCATTTTAACTTATTTGTTAGGTAATATTTTAAATAATTTCTTGCTGTAGACACCAAACACACTACAGGTTGGATTTATAGGCAGTGAAAAATAGTGTATTTGGTGTATGCCTGGGAAAATAAACAGATTTTTTAAAACATGTACAATGCAAAATTGGAAAAGAGAGAACCAGTTTACAATAGCAAAATGAAATGCTGCCTAAAAATCTAAAATATATGAAATGTATGTATATTGACCTTAAACAGTTGGACAATTTACACTAGTCATTTAAATTTCAGTACTATGCACACAATTTTATGCAATAATGTGTTAAAAGACTCCTGTAGCAAGCTAGAGTGTTTCTGTGCTGTAGTGTATTCAGCAGCGCTGCTATAATTAGTCTGTTTTAATGGGACATTGATTGGACTTGGCAAAAATGTGGTAAATGGACACTTTGTATTTATTTCAGTATGTGTAATATTTGCTTACAATATTTGCAAACCATTGATTAAGTTACACAGCAAGGCTAAGAATCCCTAAAAGGTTATCTGCTTGTCAACACTAGTTTACAGATATCTGGGGAGGGGGCCAACTTTTCTTCGTACATCATTTATCATGCTTGACAGGCTTTTCCTCTAAACAGGCTTTATGTGTTCACATGCTTGGATTTGACTGACCACAACTTTATGGGACAATCACAGGCAGTCAGTGAAAAGTACGCCCTTTTCTAGAGGCCATAACTATAAATCATCAACCAACTGGTCATTAATTCAGACATTTCTTCTCCTCTTTAGCCCTCCAACTGCCACTGGTTTGCTCTGAGCAGACCGCAAACTGGCTGAGCTCCAATCTCAAGGTCCTGTCCAGTCATACGTTTGGGCTAATTTAGCATATTCAGGATGAGATAGACATGACCAAACAGCAGACAGGGGTTCATTAGAGGGTTTGGATTTTGCTCTTGACCAGTGTTAGACATGAAATAGATACGTTTCCTGTTAGACATGAAACAGACACATGAACACCAGAGAATCAGACCAACAAAAATGTTGGTGCTTATATTGCAGATACAATATCTATATTTACAATTCCCTCCATTATAATGTCACCACGAATCACCATTAATCTCAGAGATCAGCGCTTGCTCCTGCTGGTCTTCCTTCTTAGTAACTGTGAAACCTGAAAGGTCAAATTTAGTGGTGGTGACTCTAGCGGCGGTAGCACAGCAGGTTCAGACACACTCGCAACAGCCCAGGGGTCCCACGCCTCCCAGGCCCTCTCATTAAAGCTAAAAGAGGATCTCTCTGGCACAGGCCTCTCTTTGTCAATGGCCTGGATGCCATGACTGTTGTGAGGAGAAAAAAAGAGAATGAAATGAACGAAAGCTGGTTGGTCACTTGGATGCCTCAGGGGCTTTTTGGAATTGCTGCCAGGCTATGAAGTGGTAGGTGTTTTCAAGGTTTCATTCTGGCGACAGAGCACTAATTGTTTTTATGCTCATCAATGAGCCACTATAAATCACAAATGTCTTTAACCCAGTCTTTTGAGTGTATGGCAATGGCTGCTTTAGGATTGTCTTCATTAGTGTTGGTGTTGTTGTTTACATTTTACAAGGTGGTGTCTGCAGATTTCTTATTAGTTTTTCAGATTGAGGTAAACACTTAGTAACTTATCTAATCTTAGCTAATCTAATGTTGTCTAATTTGTACTTTCAAATCAGGCTCATGGTCATCCCGTTCACAGCAGTGGGGTCCAGTATGTCCCTGAGACTTTGGAGCAGCAGAACCAGGTGCAGAGTCTGCTGCCTGAATCACACAGCCACCAAAGGAGGTGGTCACACCCACAGCACCGTTCCACTGGAGTCCTTCCACAGCCAGAGCCCGAGGAGGAGACCCAGCCTTTCATCCTGGATCTCAAGAACTTTCCAGACCTGGCAAATGCTGACATCAGCGCACAGAACCCCAACATACAGGTAAAAGGGGAAGAGGTTACACATTACTGTATTTGGGGCACATGCAAAAGCTTGTTAGACAACCTTAAACTGAGTTTGAAATACTGTATATTTTATTCAGTATAATAAAACAAAATCAACTCCTTATAATATTTAAATAGTTTTAGTTAATGTTCTTTAACCATACAGTAAGTAGTAAATGGTAAAATATGGGTGAAATCAAAATTCCTGCTAGGAGAACTGAGCAGTTCTGTCTTTTATTGTTTAAAATGAAACATGATTTCCCTCATGTGTAACAGAATACAGATCTATCAGTCTAATCTTAGAGACCAAACCTTGTCTTTTTTGTTACTATTTAATTAAAGTGTAATAAAAGCTAGAGGGACCTATAATCATACATATCCATTAAGTTCTCATCATTTCCTTCTAAACTGACCCAAAAAGTTGTTCTGTTTAACTTATCTCAGGGCAGCTATCCACTCCAATTCTGGTCAATGTAATCAGGATGTGGTTAGAGGGACATAATGATGCTGGCCCTTGTCTACATCAAGTACAAAGACCGATTAAATTTCTGATGGGTTTTCATGTAGCATATAGACCAGATTCCTTGGGTGAAAGACTCAAATCAATGTGCGAGCTATAACATGGCTTTTGGGGGAGCTGGCTTTTTATCCACTTTGTTGTGGTTAGACCCAGAAACAATACTATAGGCCTATTTATTTTTGTTCATAATAATAAAAATATTAATAACAAGATCAGATGAAAGTTAACTGGTGATGCAGGAACTGAAGTATTAGGCCTAAAGCGCATATACTCTGCAGAGTGATGTTATATTCTATAGTTTACTGGCACAAATAAGATAGGGGTAAGTAAATGGCAAAACAGTCAAAGCGTCTTTGTGGAAAGTACGGGTGCTGGAGTTCCTGGAGCATTGGAGCCTCTCCGTCATGTGGGCCGACAAAGCTTATTCTGTTAGTTTGTGCATTAACACTGTGCTTGAAATTAATTATTACTGCATTAACAATTACATATTCTGTACTTTCACTATGCCAGAGGGCCGAGCCGAGCTCCCCGTGGCTCCCCCCGTAGTTCGCACTATGCATCAAGGATATATTCAGCTACGACAATATTCGGCTACTTTCCTAACTGTGAAATTAATTTCTTACACAATGATATATTTTCCTTGTAGTCTCCCTGTTGCCTGGTCTTCGCATCAGCTGAAGTGGGTCCTTTAAAGTAATGTAGCATGTATGATGAGTCATATTTAGGTAATGAGATGTAGTGTTGCTGACATTCTTTGACAAATGCTCACATTCTTTCCTGGAGAAGATTGTTTGGTTGGGCGAATTTTCACGCTCACGTCTGCTTGGCTGACTAAGATCTAGGGAGGGGTTTGTTCACTAAAATACACAGATTTAAAATGGTTGGTTTCCCGAAAAGAGCTTGTAAGGTAAGCGCTTAAGCTGTGAAAAAGTAACAGTGGTACTCTAGTTGTTGATGACAAGTTAAGGCGGCAACATTGCACAGTTCATTGTCTAGTTACTTATGTCAGTGTTGCGTTACTTGAGTCAGTTCTTAGTGTTGTTTGACTGACCTTACAGTTTGGAGACTTAGGGTGCTAGTTTGTTCAGGTTCACTTCAGACTAATTAACCCTTTTCTTTCTATGTAGGTAACTATTGAGGTGGTGGATGATCCTCAGATGGAAGTAGAGATGGACCTGGCCAAGGAAAAAGACTGGATGCCCTCTTCTTCCTCTTCCACAGTAGACTTGCTTGGAGGCAAAAAGCTTTTTTGGCCCCTTTTCTGGAGTTACACTGACGCTGATTCCAGCGAGGACAGCAACAGTCGGTCAGGCATAGAGGAAACTGGTGAGGAAGAGGAGGAGGAAGATTACTCCCTCGATTACGGCAGCGAGGAGCCCCTACCCAGTGGCGTGGGTGGAGACTGGGATACTCGTTGGAATGAAGGCTGGGATCCTATGCAGAGTTACTATGGTAGGTTGTAAGAAGTTCTACACTCACTGTCTACTATAAGAGCCATTTAAACACAGCAGATTTAGGTAAATAATTAGGTTATCCTGCAGACTTTACTCAGAGCAAAATGCGAAAAGCATCGAAAGATGATGACTACATTTATCATGCAATACAATGTAATGACTGCAAGGAGAAACATGGACTGAAAGTGAAAGAGAACAGTGCGGTAAGGTAGAATGAAAGAGTGGCTTAGGAAGGCTGCATGATAACTCTTCACAATCAGAAAGAAGTAAATGATGCCAGCATGTGAGACAGCATGAGCACCCGACCATCAGGACATTGTGTGATGTGTGCACTTTGAAGTCGACACTGGTCGTGCTGGTCGCAGAGGCCCGCCTTTTGAAGATGGGTCCAATGCACTCGCTAATGGCAGCGTGAGGCCGGCACTGTTCCCTGGAACAAAACAGTCCTCTGCTTGTGGACAATTAGAGGGCAGATTTGGAACAAAGAATGACAGGGGCTGTTCGGCCGACCCTTTCATCCTTCCCTGGGCGGCCCTCACTGCCCTCTGCGGCTCAGCTTTTGAGTCAGTTCAAGAATTTCAGGGGGCTTTCAGGGCTCTACATAACTTTTACAGCTCTTTTACCCCTCTTAATTCTGCCTTCCTCTGGTGGGAAATTTTTTTGTCTTTCAGCCTGCGTGGACCACTTATTCAATGGTAACAATAGTAATTAATGAGAGAGAAGATAGGTGCACATAGTAAAAAAAAAAATGGAAATGAAGATAGAACCAAGATAGAAAAAGATTTTTTTTTTTTGATGTGATAGGCAGTGTCCTACTGTAGATCAGAACACAGTCGTTCTTACCACATCTTAAACCTTTCATTCTTCAAAGATATTTCCCATAGACACAAATATGTGCATGATTGATCAGTTTCTTTCTGATGTTTTTGAAACTGATGTTGTGGCACAAACTGTACTGTTGTAGTCAAATCCCATAATGTGTCTATTTATGTAGTATATTTTGCTCTTTGGTAAAACCTATTCCCCTATACATCTGCTAATCTATAGACTTTATCTGTTTAAGTGTGTATGTAGATAAGCCAGAAAAAGACTTAAGTGAACATAAATCAAGGATGTCTGCCTTAGCTTCTTCTGTAATTAAGACTCTCCTGAGACCTCATTCCCGTATGGCCACATGGCAAGTTGGCAGTGCCCACAAAGTAAAATTGGGTGCTCGCTACACCCAAGCTGGTATTTCTGCACCCACCTCGCCTTTAATCAAGAATGACTTGTTTTCAGTGTTATTAACACCACAAGGAAACATAGTGCGGAGGCGGACAGCCACAGCACAGCTTCTCTCTCTAATTTTACTGAAGCTGTCTTAAAAAGAATATGGGTTTGCATGGGAAAGGTTAGACCAGGAGAAAACTGTCCATTTACATGGACTGAGACACTCAAGAAACATTGAAAATGTATTGAAGCACAAGCTGAATTCACTTCAACAGAACTGATTTTACATCCTTTATAATCCAATTTAACTCTCTGAAGCTGTTTCCAAGTTTGTTAAATGCAGTACATTTAGTGGAAAGCATAGTGTAGGGCTCCTGTAACTCTGAATTTAATTCCATAATTTCATTAAGTATCTAATCTCACAATCTCTATGATATGTTTTGCAATATGTGACATGTATCACAGAATTATAGGCTAAGTTTGTGTCACTGACTATGTTTGAATTTTCTTTTCTTTCCCACAGAGAAGGAGACAGATGAGTGGTCTCCCTGGTCTGCCTGTTCAGTGACATGTGGACATGGTGAAAGGAAGAGGACCAAGTCCTGTGGCTACTCCTGCACTCTGACAGAAGCCTCTAAGTGTGACTTGGAGCCTTGTCCTGGTGAGTTTATACTTCCAACTTAGGAAATAAAAATGACAAACTATGGCCAAATTACAGAGATATTTTTGTGCTTTTGCAATATTGCTACCGTATTGCACTCTATTGTCTTTGCAGGTGATCTTAACACTGTGGTAGAACCTTTCCCTTTCGAGACGGAGAATGGTACAGAGCCGTTTGGAACAGGTGAGTGTAACTTGCTTCTAAACACCTTGTACTAGTTTAAAGGATCATATAATATTTTACCTTAATAACTGCAATAGATTGATACTGCCATGATGTGCTTGCCATAATGGAACTTAGAACTGGCTTGCTGAATACTGTAACATTCAACATTCAGTTTTTAGATGCCAGACTTGACTCCAAAGAGATAGCTGTTCATGCTACCATAAATAACAGTGTGTGGTATTGCTGTCCTCTTTCCAATAGATGTGGACAGCTGTGAGAAATGGCTAAATTGTAAGAGTGAGTTCCTCCAGAGGTACGTCCACCAGGTGTTATCTGAGTTGCCCAGCTGCCCCTGCTCCTACCCTTCTGAAGTGGCATACACTGTGGTCAGCCTCTACGATGAGAGTCGTGGCTGGCAGTTCCGCTGGCGTGATGCCAGCGGCCCAAAGGAGCGCCTGGACATATACAAACCTTCAGCACGTAGCTGCATCCGCTCAGCACTTTCTGGTGACTCATCTACACTTGCAGCTCAGCACTGTTGTTATGATGATCGCGGGCGGCTGATCACACGGGGGAAAGGCGCAGGCACGCCTAACCTGATCAGCATTGAGTTTTCACCCGAGCTGCATTTCAAAGTGGACGTGCTGCCTTGGATCCTGTGTAAGGGAGATTGGAGTCGCTTCCATGTGGTGCGGCCACCCAACAATGGACTGAGCTGCCCAGAAAACCCCCACGAAGACGTCTTCATGAATGAACTGGAAGAGGCCAGGGAGTACTGAGAAACCCTGGCCAAACCCCCCACTTCACTCCGAGAGTCAGAGGGCCCAGTCCTAATTTGAGAGGAGACTGCCTTGCTTAAAAGTCATGAAATATTACATCTAAAATGTGCATCAGTCATTAATCATGCATTCAGAGGAAATGAATATTTGTGATTGGGATATTTGTGATGTATAGGACTGATGGTGAAGTGTGGCTGTCTCAAGTTAGAATTTGGCAGTGTCCTGATTTCAGGTTTGACTGGATTGAACTGACTTACATGAATGGAAAAAGCAGTGTTCTCCCATCGCTTCCCAACCTGTTATATATGACATCCAGCTCTCTCTCTTCATATTCAGTGCATGTGAGCATGGTGTCTACCTACTGGCGCTTGTGACTGATAACAGCAACATATGGTAAACATCCTAGTCATGCTTCTTAGAGGTTTTATATTAGGAAATGTGTGATATGGGATGGTTATATCGATGAACCAAACACATGCATGGGCATAGTCAAACAATGAGTATTCCACTTATGCTGCTAAAATATGGCTTCAGGTTTAACAAATATATTAAGAGACAACAGAGCAACAGTGGATCCAAAAAATGACACATGCTTTCACAGTAATGTTCATTTCAGTCTTTTTTTTTTTAGACATTAAATTCAAGCAGAAATTTTGCAAAATTTGAAATCTCAACCAGAGAGGTGAGCTAAAATGATTTAACTTCACCTGGATGACTGAGAATCTTCACAGACTAAAATGATTTAATACATTAAGTTGGCATTGTTAAGCTTGCTAGTGAGAATTATGAGAACTTAGCCAGTGATTCTACAGAAACAGCAAACTTGATTTTAAATATTTTGTCACACAGATTGAGTTCATTTCCTTCCATTTTCACAGACAGGAAAATATACTGTATGATCTGGGTGCCAAAGAGTTGCAAATCACACTGTTGGTGCCTGTGTTAGTCCAGCCTCCTCACTTTCTAGGGTGCAAATGTAGGAAAAGTTCTACAGTGAGTAGATTGTGCATAGATGTGTCTATAATGTTCTCAGGGGGACTAACTGACCATGATAAACAAATTTATTCATTTACCTCGACAGTGGAGCACTATTGGACCTTGTGCAAAGTGTATTGGGGTAAAGATTAGTAGAGGGGTTTTAGTGTGTAATTCAGATTGAAACCGATGAACAGATAATGTTATTTGTGCAGTTTCAGAAAGCAGTTGTAACTCTGATTATTTGCCTGAATAACGTAAGGTCTTTGGGTTTATGTACAGAACTGGACTGGATAGCAAGGGCATTAAACATAAAGATTCCTCAGAGGTCATATAGTTAGTGTCTTTATCCCAACTGACAGAACAACAAATGTATGTAAAGACAACATGGCAACATGTTGCTATTAGGTATAGTGCAGATGATTGAAAAGGCTGATGTTTAATCCTAATCAGAGTAGTTTTAGCACTGGTAGCAGTGTACTGGAACTCCGCCTCACTCAAGAAACAGTCAGTGGCAGTAATCTTATACCTACTAGCCTTTATACCTTAAAACTCCAGGAACTGCACTTTCTATCCAGTCTAATTCTATGGTTTTTCGCTCCAAACCTTTTTTCAGGAATTCTGCTTCCAGGTTTGTATATGCAGATATGCATTTACAATTTGGAATTAGTTTTAAAGGAAGGCACTTTATTTATATACAAATGATATATCAAAATGTACTCATGTTCACCATTTGTTGATGACAGTGTTATTGTGAAGGGAAACTTGCCAGAGATGCTGCATTGTTCCATGAAAGTGCATGTAAAAAGTGTTCTGTTGAGAAAAGCATGATCTTGTGTGATTTCTGAATCTAGTATTACATATATGGAGTTGTACAGTATTTATTTGTGTGTTCTCTTTTTTTGTAAAGTTTGCTGAAGCTTTGAAATGACTATACTCAACATGGTGCACTATTTGGACTGAAAAATGATCGGACACACCGTCAAAAGGGAAACCGTATGCCTCATATCACTTCATACAGCAACATCTAGTGTCTGTTTTATTCTACGTTGTACTGCAGTGCTCTATGAATACGTTGTTGCAATTATGATGAAGAAATAAATATAAAGATCTTGCATTCATCATCTGACTTTTTTAACGTGTCGTTTTATTTTTCACACATGATACTGTACTGAGCCAAGCATAGCATAGTACTGTAGGGCTGAATTCCTTAAAAACAACTCAGTAGTTGTGCTCTGAACTGACTGTTACACCAAACTTTTCCGTTCCTTTCCTCTCTAACAAGATGGGTACAGTGCAGCTCAGTGAAAACATGTCACTCCCTTCTTTACAGCAACAGGCTCAGTTTTAAAACAGCCAATGAGAAATGTCTGAAACTTCTGACTATTTTTACATTTTTGGAAAAATACTTACACTACTCACAAAAAGTTAGGGATATTTGGCTTTCGGGTGACATTTATGGAAAACGTAAAAAGTTCACACTACAG